>VZTF01000572.1:37591-84560 GCA_013397755.1 Cnemophilus loriae
AAAGAAAAGAAAGAAAAGAAAGAAAAGAAAGAAAAGAAAGAAAAGAAAGAAAAGAAAGAAAAGAAAGAAAAGAAAGAGCGAGCTAGTGCACTTCCATGCCACGGGTTTGATAAATACAAAACTGAGGTTCGTGTCATGCTTTCAATCTGCAATGCTGTAGAGATTTCGGGCCCTTTTGTAAGGAGCCATCAGTACATCGCGCTGACACCCGCGCGTACTCTGGCAGAGGTACACGCTTTGCAAACAAGCATTGCTTTGCAAGCATTTATGCAAGCCACTGCTTTCAAGCTAAGTACATGTAAATGCATAAACCAAGAAGCATCTACATTTTTCATGCCCACAGCTCATGATTTCATGCATGACTGTGGCAGATGAACAAAGCAGACTGTGCTGGAGTTTGCCTTCTGGAGAACTAGGAAATGGTGCCTGTGAAAGGTCCCTTCCTAATCCTAGAGAGACATATCCCAGGGACCCAGAGAGTGCATTGTTCCAATACCTCTCATCAACTCCTAACTTCAGGCTACACTAAAGATTTGAAGTTTATATCACTCCTTTGTAACATTTCCAGGAAAGCACCAAGGAACAGTGTGTGTTGTTAATCTTTTCTTTGGACCTAACTGTCTTGCCCTATCATACCTGCTGCAAAGCTTAATCTCACAGCCCATCATTTTAACCTTATCACTTCTTTCTCTGAATTTTTTGTTTGCTTCTGCTTTCACTGCCTTGAGCATAAGCAGCTGGCCTTTACTTTGGGAAACACACACTTAATTGAATATATATCTTTTGGTCATCTCAACTAGAAAAACCCAGATCCTTTCAAACAAGCAGGTTTGGAACAAGTAAGGAGTGTTTTCAGTGTCTTCTGAAAACAGAAGTTCTTTCCTGCAGTTTACACATATTTAAATGCTTACTAAACATTGCACCTTCAAATTCATCATGAAGTTACTCCCCAAATTAAATGCAAAAGAACAAAACAAGGTGACTGACTGCAATAGATACAAACCTACAAAGTTCATTTTTATGTTTTAATTCTGGATGCTAGCTACTTGGCAGGCAGATCAGCCCAAGAAAAAGAAGTCCTGACATTATCAAAGTTTTAAAAAATTGATACTGTTGTACTAGATCAAAGTCAGAAGCTGAAGGAATCATTTCATTTCCACACAGAACTGCTGTATATGAAAGGTTGGTTACACTTTAAATTAAAAAATAATAATGACTTCCCTAAAATATTGCAAGATAAATTAGTAACCTAACAAAGTGATTCTGTAGCAGCTTCCTGTACTTTGCAGTTGCAGGCCACTAGTCTTTAAACTTTTTCTCAGATAATTAAAGGTATTTTCAGCAGCGAACAGACCTTTATTTAAAATATCTAAGGATAAACATACACAATCATATTTAGCTATCAGAAATGCTCTCTTATGGACACAGGAAATAAATGAAATTTCACAGGTTCATTGCTCAGGAAGTTTCCTTACTACCAAGAATATGCTCAAAACCTCAATAAAAAACCCTTGCATATACTAAATATTCTGCAGTCTGCCAATTACGTGCCATAGCCATGTCAGGAAACTCTGCAAACAGAAGCATTTTACTTCATTACTAAATATTCCTGAACTATTTTTACAGCACAGTTTGTACACTGTCATACTTGCTGTCCTTGCCAAAGGAGTGTTGAACTGCCCCAAAAGACTTCACTGCACGGAATAAAAGATTTTGTAATGTTCATGTATGGACAGGCCATGAAGAAACTATATTATCAACCACATATGCATTCAGTTACACTCTAGACTGCTACAGCTTTCCATTAATAAGGCAGTTTTGTGTTTGCTTTAAGTGAGACTTAAGAATGAAGGTGAATGTCAAAAGGCAGGGGCTTTCTGGATTAATGCAGAGCATAAATTCCATTTGTACAAGGCAGTCTTAGAGCAGTTCATTGATTGGCACTACTAACACAGAGGGGACAACAGCAGTAACTCCTGTCAAGACGACTCACAACTCCACCTACAGATAGCACAGAAACTTAGCTACAGAGAGTTAGGTAAACTAACTTATACAATGAAAGAATAAATATTTATCCATCTCTCAGAGATGAATCAGCTCCCATCTTCAAAGCATAAAAGCTTCCTTTCCACTTGTCCTTTTACTCTTAGTTATTTCTCCATCTCTACTGGTTTTCCAAGCTTCTGATGCTTCTGACATCATCACACTATATTAGCCCCAAATATCTTTCATTGTAAATCCCACAGGTAATCTATTCAGTCCTCACCTATAAAGACAAAATGTACTTCAACTACAAGCTTTCATGTGATAAGTATTTGTGGAGAATATTTGTTCTGACTCCAAACTGTACTGATTTGTAAAATTACTTACTGCGAAGTCACAGCCAGTGCTTTTCTTGATATCATCTACCGTCAGTCCTTCCCAGATTTCTATGAGGGTCAATCCCTTCTTCTTGTCGACATCAAACACTGCCTATTAAGTTCAAAAAGCACATAATTATTTTTTTATTATTAAATGAGGATGTAAAGGCAGTAACATTGTACAAAATGGTGTGCTGAAGTGGATAACATTCCTTCAGTAACAAAAGATGCCACTTTTCACTTTCATGACTGACCAATAAAGATTTCTGCTACATTTACTTGTAGCAGAGAAAAAGAATCTAGAATGTGCTAGAATATCTAGAATCTAGTATGTGTTAGTTTTGTGAGGAAAAAGTACAACTGTTCATCACTGCAAGAAATGAGGACTGTGCCTGCTGCTCCAGTCTGGTGAGAATGGGAGGTTCAGAGGAAAGGGCTGAGATGTTCTATGCTGCAAGACAATGCCCACCAAGAGACCACAAAAGAAACAGGGGAAGAGATGTCTCCCCCATTCTTTCATTTCATTTTACAGTGAGTAGAGAGATCATCTTTAGCTGACTATATGTTTCCCTAACAGCTATTGCACACCCAATGCAAATGCTAGAATTTTTAGAAGCTAGCAGTGAGAGACTGCAGTATTTTTAAAAGCAAGCCTGAGAGGAAGAGGCTGAAGGAGAAAAGGCTGTTCTGTCTGATGTCTTCATAAGATATGCACTCCACTTCTGAGACTTACAAGTGCATCAAATAAAAATACCTGTAAAACAATGTGCACTTTAATAGTGCCTACCAGAGGGAGATACACAGGTTGCAAGCTAGTTGCCAGGGAAACAGTAAAGTCTAAAGCAATTTTCCTTAAAAATAAAAGTTTAGTACCAAAAGATCAGCAAAGCTTGAACTTGAAATGAAAGTGAAGTCTTAAGCTCATCACGGAAGTGTACTGAAGTCTAGTTGTCCTCTGGATACATGACACTGCTTTTTACGGGACTGGAAAAGGACAGTTTCTCTAAGTCTTGAGAGAGAAGCTCAGCATAAGGAACATACACACCAGGATGCTAGTGTGGAAACAGAATTTGCAACACTATCTAAATGTTGCACATTTGTGTCATTTCCTAATAAAGCCACAAGCTCGGGTAATTGATGAATATTAGGAATACTTCTACTTGTTTATTTTCTATTAGTCCTTGTTTCCTCTCATTTTCCTTGTACCTTACATTTGTATGTGGCCAGTTGGTAGAAGACTAGTAAAAAAAAAAGAAAACTTCCATATTTTAATATATTTTCCCTTACTTTGAGAAGGAATATCCTTTAGATGTAGCAATATCCCACCATGAGAAAGCAAATTCTTCATCAGCACCTTTGATGCATTCTACTCGGCATAAGAGATGGCTCACAGAGAGACTACTCTAAGCCTTTAAAAATGTAAACACTAATAATAATAGGAGTATGATTACAGCAAAAAACCGTAAGTCACTTATCCTTTGCTGAAAAGATGCACTAATGTACTTTGAGCAGCAGCAGTATCAGATGCTCATATGTACTTCCACTGGAGAATAAATTGCTTCACAAATGGAATCAAGTAAGGACAAAAGAACTAAGGCTCTGCTACAGCCACAGGTTTCTCTGAAACAGTATGTAGTACACACAAAACAAGATGCCAGTTATCCAACCTATATGTGCTCTGCTGAGGAAAAAAAACCCAAACAAAACAAAAGGAGAAAAGCAAACAAAAAACCCTTTTCAAAATCAAGCAACAATGCCCCTTTGCCTCCCAAGCTGTGATTACAGCCATATTTGAAGATTTGCATGTCACAGCAAATTTTCAGAAATACTGTGGGGGAAAACAAGGAGATATATACTTTTCAAGTCCATCATATGTGGCGTCTTTGTTCTGAAGGCATCTAAGGGTACAGTTCAGTATGCTAAGTGTCAAAGCTTTAAAAGGAAAAATATGAGCCCCAAGACTTCTGGACCTGAACTCCAAGGCCATTTTCTCCCTTCAGTGGCAGCAGATACTGAATATATTCTTCATTTTTGCTAAGCTTTGCTACTGTTATTAGGGATAGAGAAGGAAGTTATTTACAAGAAGTCAAGAAAAGTACTTTACCTTTTCTGTAATGATGCGGTCAACACATTGCTTCCCCGTAAGTGGCAAACTGCATTTTTCCAAGATTTTATGGACATTGCCCTGTGTTTAAAAATATACAAACATCAGTTTCTAAAAACCTCAAATACGTTCATTAGAATCACAGCTGTAGCCATTCAGTGTTATTTAAACTTTCAATGTGCTCGGAACACTCTTCGAATTCACTTCTATGGCAGACTAGTAAGAATCTTACTGTACCTCTGAGTGGACTCCAGTTTAGACGTTCTGCACACTGCTGCTTAATAATCTGCCCTTCCTGCTACAGTGTCAGGGAGGACAAGAGATACATGGAACCTCACTGATGACACACGAAGGACAAAAATTAGGGAACAACATTATGGGCAACATATTTCCCTGTCTTACCCTTTACCACAAACGATATGTGCAGGATCAGCCACACACAGAGGAACTTCAGATCCCCACAGTTCAAGTGCACAGTCGTGCTTTCAAAACAGTAAATCCAGTTAATTTACCCATATTGTCTCTGTATCCCTGGGAAAGTCGTTGTCTTTTTTTTCCTTTCTTTTTCTTCATTTTTTTTAAAATAAGAGTTCACAAATGGCTCTAGAACATACTACGTTAATGTAGACTGCAAGAGCTCTGAATGGATATAAGACAGATGGATCATTACATTTTTTGGTCAGTATTTGTAAGTATTTTACAGAAGTAGCCCTAAGTGAACACTTCTCCCATTACCCCATGCTTTTGTTTTTTTGTCTAATTATCAATTTTCAGTTATGCATTTCAAAACTCTCGGAGTATAACTTGTCTCATTTAACCATTTAGAATGGTCAGTTTACCTCAAGAGTTAATCAGGAGCCATCTCACAGCCAGTTTGACTCCCGAGTGATAACAAAATGAGTAATCCATGTGCTTTTGAATTTATCTTTCTCTGTGAGGAACTATTTCTTCATTCTAGTTACTTTCAATTGATCTACTTATATCCTGTTCATCTTGAGAACATCCTTGTGCAATTTGCCTAAGAGCCAAGATTACTCTGTGCTATTTGTAATATCTTCAGTAACATATTAGATATACTTTTCAACCCTGTGAAATTAAGTGTGTCTTCCTGGTACCTAATTGAGATTGAAACACATGGACTTGCAGAGGTGACAGCTTGAATGGCTCCTGTGACCCTGAGAACTGATACATTTGAGCTTCTTAACACTTGAGCTGAAGATTATTGTATTACCAGCTAGCCTTAAAGATGAAATGCATTTCCTGATCTTTTCAAAGGTTGGACTCAATGATCTTAGAGGCCCTTTTCAACCTCAATGATTCTGTGGCTTTTGGAAGACATCTATCAGGGCACTGTAAGAAGAGCAATTTAGATGGAACTGCATGATTTTTACATCTAAATTTATTCAGATTTATTCAGGATTTGTTCAGATAAAGAAAAAGACTGTTGTGTAGATACATAAAACCTTAGGTGTTCCAGTGTGCTTTAAATAAAAAATTCTGTTGTTGAAGAACAAAAATGTCCTTAGTCTTCCACAACACATTAAAATCAGAACTTTTCACAGTATGAGAAAGGAGTTTTCAATTCAGTGCTCCATGTTTCAGTCATGCCCAAATCAAGTACTTAAAACCAGTGTCTATTCTGTTTTTCTGAACAGTGTAGACAACTCATTTCACAACATGGAACAATTAGCAGCCATTACTTTACCATATTTTGCAAAACATGTCAATGATGGTATGAGGGTAAGAACTTCTAATTCTCTCAGGCAGTATTTAGCAAATCAGACACAAATGCACAAATGCACAATTGAATTTAGACATTAAATAACAAGATTATATTCTATTATTCTTTTCTTCATTGCTATGAAAGAAGAGGTCATTTGGCACAAAATACACTAAGAAAAAACTAATGAATTTGACTTAAGGTCCATTTGCCAAGTGTGTCACAATGGCCTAAGCATATGGAGCAAAAATTGAAATATCCTCCTGTGGATACACCCTCTTGGTTCCTGATATGCTGTAAAGCATAGATTTTCTGAGGCAAAGACTGCTTCCAGGCAGTGGTATTTAATTGTCATTGATGAACTCAGCCTCATAAAATAGTTTAGATCCTTCTATATAGACTTAACTCCTTGAGATTTTGCATCATTCTGCTATCATCCACTACTTCATTAGCTGACTGTGGAAAGTATTTCTTCTTGTTTCAACTAATTTCGGTTATTTATCCCAACTTTGTTTATAAGGCAGTGGCAATTCTGCATCCACCTTCTCCATTCCCTCATCATTTTGTGTACTTCTCTGTTACCCTTCCTCAACAGCAGTTCTTAAGCTGAAGACTTCTACAAAGTTGATTTCATGTTGTCTCATCTATCTTCTGTACATATTGGTTTTCATTACATGTAGAAACTTAAGTAATTAAAAATGTAGTTAACTTGGGACTGAGCATATTTGTTTGTATTTGTAACATACTGCATATCAGCGTTTTAAAAGAGTAAAATTCTTTGAGTATTTATTTGAGTGGTAAGACAGTTACTAGTTCCACCATCATAATTTAGTGTAAATTATATTCTGCCTGTGCTGCAAGGACTCAGCCTATTTCTAAGTGCAACATGTGTACTGAAAGGAGAAGGGCTATTAAACTCTTAGAAAAGTTACTTTAATGTTTAACAAGCCACTGCTATTATTAAAAAAAACCAAACAACCAAACTTGAAAAGGATTAGAAGATCCATCACAAGATCATGAATCAGAGAAAACTAGCACAAGAACTACCTCTTGCTGCACCTCTTGAACATGTTCATTGCAGGCACTGCCTATATTCCATGTCTTCCACTATACTTTCATTCATCAAATCTTGACTGCTGTTGATTTACAGGAAATTTGCATGTCTGATGGTAGATTTCTTATTTATTTGGAGAATAAGATTACAGAAATGTCCCTTTACTAAAGAACCAGCAGACACAACAGGCTGTCTCAGGACATGCAGACTGTTCTTTCACTCAAGTAGCACACTGGGCTTCAGGCAGGATGAAGGACTGCTCCTCTGATGCAGACATTTAGACGCAGTAAGTTTTTGAGAAAATATTTGGTGTAAAGAATTAAAGAGCCATGAATAGAAAATCAGCTGTGGAAGATACTGTCACCCCCAACAAAAGGCTTCTGACTTTCAGAACTGGCCTCATGGGTGCTATATTTGTATTTACTTGACTATTAAAAAAAAAAAAGGAAGAGCACCTGAAAAGTCTAACAGCAGTTTTGCTTTCTAAACACTAGATTTCTAGATTTCATCATCTTCACATCTGAGCAAGCAAGAAGGATCCATATGAAGACCCCAGAAAGAGACTAGGTAAGAGGAAGAAGTGCCATTTTAAAATAAAAATAAAATTAAAATATTGCATATTGTTAATCCGGGAATGCCTTCTCATAAAAGCAGAAAAAATAATTTATGAAGATCTGTAACTGGCTCTTCAGAAGTGCACACCAGGCATACCATGCACAAAAGTGCCCAAAGTATGTATATATATGCCAAAATAAATAATTCTATGCCTGACCTGTCCATAACAGTGAACCTATCTCCATTTTCATTCTTTTCCTGTTTCAGTACTCCTACAGACAAAACAAAAACAACCCAGAAAACAATTCCCAAACACTGTTTTGGAAAAATATTTTAGCAGTAGTACCTTTAGAAGAAAAACTGGTTTGAATAATTATATTGTGTGTGGACTCTAAGCCTTAACCAAATTCCACAGTAAGTAGACATTTAGCATAAATATTTATTCAGATTACATTAATACCCGAAGTGTGTGTTAGAGTAAACAGATGACTACATATATTACTACAGTTTTTGGGAGGCTGTGTGATAGTGATGCAAATAATAAAGATGAACTTGTGTTATACTTTCATTTACTTATTTATGCATATGAACATGAAAACTATCGGGTTAAACTCAGCCCTGTTACTCAAAATGTGCCCCTTGAGATCACAGTTTAGTATAAATTGTGAAACTACTATATTTTGCAATTTGTTTTTATTTTCAAGCGAAAATTAATTCTTCAAATCTCATTAAAAAACCACAACTGTTAATATATTTACTCTCATATTTACATATTTACTATAGTTTACCATGGAAATTCTGACAAGAGATATTATTTTCAAAAATAGAAAACTAATTCTTGTTGCAGACATATAATAAATTTGGAATAACAGAAAAACAAAAATTAAACAAAAAGTAAATTTTTAAACATCCGGGATAGAGATTTTTCTCCTTCAGTACATTTTTTCTCTCGTGTTAGAAGTTTCAAATGAAAAGTTTCCTATGACCTTTTGGGGGCGACTTATATCTATAGCATATACCTATATCACTGCCCCCACAAAGAAGTCTCTAGATTAACCACTTACACATAATGATGTAAAGCAGCCTGCATCTCATCATGCCAAAAAATTATATTCTATTAAGCTGTCAGTACCAATTTGACTGGCAACTTCAAAGGTAAATATCTTTCCATCATAACAAGTATTTAACCATGGGAAACCTCATTTTTCAAATTATTCTGAGGCAAAGAGTAGAGTAGCATCTACTGTAGCTTTGGCAATGGCCACCCTCATTAAATCTGCATGAAGAAGGTAAAAAAATGTGTGCAGCTTTTAAACATCAAGTTAGTATTTCATTTTTTTCCCCTGGTGAATGATTCACTTACAAGAGGAAAGGAACCATAATAACCTAGCCTTCAGTTGCACCACCATAATAACTAACAGCAAAACTGTCAAATCCTCACAAAGTAGCAGAACGAATATGTCTTTTTTTTCCTGTTTATTTTTTTTCTTTTGTGCAGAACAAAACACTAATTTAGAAAGAAGTGGCAGAGACTTACCTTGGCTGAGTGCTCCATGGTGACAACCACTTTGGTCTGCGCGCTGGATACCAGGTCCATGGCACCCCCCATTCCTTTCACCATCTTACCCTAAAATTAAATTTTTAATGGAAATGTAATACTATTTATTATTATTATTAAAAAAAAAAAAAAAAAAAGAGGATATTGTGGTTGCAAGAGCCAGCACAAGATAGTTACCTTTTCCTGCACCGAAAGTCCACCTATTTCATAACCACAGTATTCAAACACCAACAGAGTGAAAAGAGCTCTCTCATTCTTGGCTCTATATGACGTAAATAGGAGAAGAGTGATGAGCAGAATAAGCAGATCCACTGCCATGGCTAGTGCCATGGTGTAACCTAAATCTGAGTAGTATCACTGTCTTAGTGGAAGTACTGACACTGAGGAGCAATTAATTTAGTTCCAATGGTTTTGTCACTTGAAAAGCAAAGCATACATCTTCCTGTTGATGGAAATGTCATTACTTCCTCAAAAGAAATCTCTACTTATGAAATGCAGCAACAAGAACATCTGAGCACTGCACATCCACCTGACAGTTTAGAAAGTCTCTTGCCACTTTAGAAGCCATGCCTTGTATCACTATATCAGCACAAACCAATTTTTTTTTGCTCTATTCCAGATGTCTGTAGAGGCCATTTCAGAGTCTGGGCAAATACACAAATGTGGCTCAGTATTCATTTCTGTTTGTCCCTCAAACCAAGTAATGCTTTCAGCCTCTGGACTCATTCTTCTCTGAAAGTGTGTTAGAATTGCACATGTTATCACAGCAGGTGTCTTATGGCTTGGTGTTCAGCTACCTCTATTTTTACTTTCCTTAATGCTACGGCATTCAATCCTGCCAGCTCCCATTACCTTAAACTGGATGCATCTGATCTTAAGGTAGAGAGGTCCAGACCCGACACACTACTGACAGGAAGTGATCAGAAGTACAAAGTTCTGAGTATGAGCAGAGCAATCATTTTGGAACAAGCACTAGACCCCAATAACCAAAGATGGCAACAGCCTCACATACCAATCTAGAGTTGTTGAGGAGGAAAGAAACGGGAGTGGAATGTCTGCATGATAGGAGACGTTAGTAGGAAACATGACACAAGAAGGGCAACGAGGATGGTGAAGGGCCATAAGGTGAAGCCATATGAGGAGTGGCTGAGATCAGGTCAGCCTGGAGAAGAAGAGACTGAGGGGAGATCTCATTCCAGTTACAACTTCCTTGAGAGGGGAAGAGGAAGGGCAGACACTGATCTCTTCCCTGCAGTGACCAGTGACGGGACTGGAGGGAATGGCCTGAAGCTGTGTCAGGGAAGGTTTAGGTTGGATATCAGAAAAGGGTTTTTCACCCAGAGAGCACTGAAACAGGCTCCCCAGGGCAGTGGTCACAGCATCAAGCCTGACAGAGCTCAAGAAGAGTTTGGACAATGCTCTCAGGCACATGGTGTGACTCTTGGGGATGGTCCTGTGCAGGGCCAGGAGTTGGACTTTGATGATACTTGTGGGTCCCTTCGAACTCAGAATATTCTGTGATTCTGTGATTCTGTCAATTTTACAGATTAAAATAAATTAATTTCTGTCTCAAATGGTTTGCATTTGCTTTTGACTGGTTATATGGACAGTAATACAACATATACTGTTACAGATATAAAACCAAAAAGTTTATGATTAAATGTCTGGAAAATTTCCAAGTATAAAGCTTTTCTCTTATGCTTTTTATCAGCTATGTGATTCAATAACTTAGAAGTATCAGTACCTATGGTTCATGATAAAAAACATATGGAAGAGACTTGTCTCATTAAACTGCCAGGCCAACTACTTGTTAGTTTCTTGATCATTATGGTCTCATATCTAATGAAGGCAGTATTCACACACGCACATACATTAAAAAAAAAAAAAATCTTATTTTCCTACTGTTGGCACAGTGAAGAATAAATCACATCTTCCTAAATCTATAAACAAACCCTTTTGAATTGTTCAGTCAGAAAAATATTTAATATTTATCACAAGAATTATCATTGCTACTAAATATTTCTTTGCAAATACAAATGTGAAAAGGATTTATCTCCGTCCTTAACTTCCTGGCACTGCTCAGATCATTCTCCATCCTGCCTGGAAATACAGAGCTCTTACAGAGACTGCAGTGACCTCTTACCTGCCTGCCAGAAACTCCATGACAAGATAATGCAGAGTAGCTGAAGATGACATATTATCTCCCCAGTAACTCAGAATATGTTTGCAGTGAGGATTATGCTATCAATACACCCATCCTGACAATACCATTAGCTCATTTTCCAGGCCTTTTAGTTCTATTAACTACGAAAGACCTACAGCAACGAGTAAATTCCTGAGGAACTAAGTGCTGATGAAGGTCAACAACAAATGTATTGCTGAAGAAGCTGTCATACAGAACCGAGAGAAGAGACATCATCCCTCTGTGCATGAAGAAAGAGAAAAATGCAAGCTGAAGAGAAGGTCTTATGGATTTTAAATTGATTCATCTGCTCCTCCTCCTTAGGAAAACATATTTATCACTATGGGGTGGTGCCTGGAAAAGCAAATCAATTCAGCATCAAATGTAACCAGCCAAGTAATTACATGTTTTTATTTTGAGAAATATCCAAAGCCTAGGAGACTTACATTGCTCTCAGTGCATCTAGCAAACTACCACAACTTGCACTTTCCCCCACACCATACTGGAAAAGGGGACATCTACATGCTAAATTTGATTTAAAATATTGAAGACCAAAAGGTGATTCCAAAAAGACATTTTGCTCATTTTTCCCCCAACCCGCTCCCTCCATTTATTTATTTAAGATGTCTTTTGTTAGTTCTCAATTATAATGGTGCTGCTAGCTTAAGAAACCTTTCTGAAGGAAAGACTTAGTGCGGCAGTAGAGCACTGGTAATTTGAAGCACTCTTATAAAACCCATTTCATCAGAAAGAGGTAGAAGTAAGAATAAAAGATTTTTGAATTAGCCATGCCCTTCTAGGTGTTCCAGTGTTGGCAGTATTTACACAAAAGGGTTGGGTAGAGAACAGACACAAGCTGACAATTTCCTAGCAGCTTCTCAGTTACAATATAAGGTGGGAATTCTGCTTTTCCCATTGTGCTTTCATCAGCAGATTTTTCTAAGTCTCAGTCCAAATAACACTGGAGTGCAAGACATGGAAATTGTGGACCTGATGTTTTGGGTTTTCTTGATTGAGATCATCAGCTCTTCTGCTTCTTTGTGTAGGTCATAAACCTACATAGTATTAGTGGAATTTCTTATAATGCCTACTTATTGCAAAATAAATTATTTTGTTATTGTGGTGATGGGGCATCTTTAAGAAAATATGAGAGAAGGGTACATATTTTCTCATCTAATGTGTTTATATCTGATCGTTATTTGAGTGATCAAAACACAACATGAAAGAGCCTGAGGAATTAACTTAGCCTAATAGTAATTCCTAAACAGGAACCTTCATGGTTGTTTGGTCACATGTGGCACCCAAGACAACCTGGCATTCCAGTAGAAACCTGTGCATACTCCAGTGCAGGCAAGACAGTCAAGATATTTTTCAAGAGAATGTGATGTTTTGCCTAGATGGTATTTCAAACAAGCTAGGAAGGTGCTATAGCAAGCAGGAAAATTGATAAGAAAATCCAAGCAGATAAAGAGACAAAGAAGATCTAGCTGAGAGAAAAGAGAAAAATTCAGGAGCCTTCTAACATTATTAAGGTCTTGAATCCATGCTGGTGCCTTAAAACCTTCCTCTATATTCCCAGGTGGAAGGACTTTTCTTCTGTAACTGAATTTTATAACTACTCCCAACATCATATGAAAAAATGCACCTGAACTGTTTTGCTTAAGTTAAAATAACATGATCTTTTGAGACAAACAGGTATTGCATCAACAGTACAGCAGAGCAAATGCTAATGATGGGTTCAAGAAACAATGAAAACTTGTCAGTGGTAAATGCATCTTGAATAATTCCATTTAAAACTGAATGTCAAAGCACAGGCAAGGTGAAAATGTACACCTGTTTGGAAAGGAACCAAACCACTTCCCTCTTAGAAGTCCTTGCCCATGTTGCCAGCTGCCCTAAAACTATATTAAACAAATACCATTTAGTCTGAAATTTCTCTTTCCTTCCATCAGATAAAAGAATACATGTGCCTCACACTATGCTCAAAGTTAATGAAACTGCTGTTTCAAAAAGTCTTACAGAAGATAACGAATGCTTCTAGTTTAAACTGCAAGCTTCCCATTCAACCTCAGTTTTCAGGCATTCCCCTGAAGACCGTGAACAAAATGCCCAGGATGAGAGAGCAAAGAATTTAAAGATGTCAGCATTGTTTCTCATGGCCACAGACACAGACAAGGCATCAGGTATGAAAGGAAAAAAGGTAAGAAAGGTGTCCTTATAAAAGCAAATGATTGTATCGTGCCAGGGACAGACACTAAAACTCAGAGCAACTGGAACAGTATGAACTTCACAGAGAAAAGCAGAAACTAAGGTAATGCAGGGGATACAAGGTACTGCCATCACAACCATCAATTGTGCTAATCCTGAAGGCAAAAGGATAAACTGAAGGCCCCTTCAAATGTCTCTGCTCTGCCCCTCTCTGCAGTACTGCTAACATACTTCAGTCAGACAGCTCTCCCTCTCTGTATAGATGCTGTCTGCCAGCACAGATGTGTCAGCATCAAACAGCACAGCACAGGGAAGGAGGTTGCCAGATCCATATGTAACTATCTCATCAGTTGTTGTGGGGTTACACCTGGGTGGTTTGGGGAAGTGCATATTAGCTCAAATCTTTGTTTTAGGAAAAAAAACCCCAAAACAACCAGAAGGTAACATTAAAAAAATACAGATGCATAAATCTACTCTAACTTCATAAAAATGTAAATGTGTCCTTTGCCCTTTGCTAACAGTCCTGTCCTGTTTTTAAAGGACAGATATATTTATAGTTGATTCTAAAATGAAAGTCACAACTCTTCCAGATTTCACTTTCCATTTTTCCAGTGAAAAAGACTGGATGAAAATTGTATCAAAAAAGATGGATAAAGCTCAAGTATTCTGAACTATACTTCCTTGTTCTATTTTACACTGATTTTATGTCCTTACATGTCCCACTTACAGAATTATTGTAATTATACTGTCAACTAGGACAGCTAGAATAGATTTTAGTCTGAGAAAAAAAACCAAAACCAGTGGGAAGTCATTAACAGGATTTTTCAATCAGTAGAGTGGGTAATGCAACAACACAACAAAAAGTTAATACTGGCTGAATATAACAAAACTGAGCACACTCTACATGCAAAACAGGTTAAATGTATTTTTTTTAAAGATACAAAAAAACCCTAATTATATGATTTAGCCATATAAGAAATGGCCTGGTCTTGAAGAATGTTAACCAGGTATCTCCCAAAAGACACAGAAACACATAGTGAAACACAAAATTAAAAAGTAAGTCTAATTTCTGAAAGAATAGAGCATAAGTTCTTAAATTACTTCTTTTTCTTGGCAAAATGTAATAATAACTCTTCCCTAAAATGTAACATACACAAATATGTGCATTAACTATAGTTATACTTTTATTTTCCATAATCAGAAAACTAGGGATGCATAAAACATGTGCAAAGAAAGTTAGGCAAATTTTATTCCTTTATTCTCCCATAAACCTAACTTGAAATAACCATTGGCAACAGATTTGAATGACAGAGTAAAATTCAAATGAATACACTGAGAAACTGCGTCCCAGGAGCAATGCAAAAGAGTCTGTGACATGCTTCATTGAAATGGATTTGCTTTACAGTGATGAATGTTATTTCAGTGTAATGGGACAATTAAGCTGTCCATTTACCTTTGCGTACCATTTCCAAAACACACAGCATAGCATGCAATAATTAAATTTTACTGCCAACATAATACTAGTCTCACTTGAAAGTGATGGTTCCATATTGTAATAACAATTCTCACCACTAACCCACAGATCAGAAGTCCTTTGATATATGCTTGTATTTTTGGGACAGGCAGAATTTCTTCAGCTGCTCTCTTTATACAGAAAGCAGAGTTGCCACTTCCAATATGGAAAATTTAAGAGTATGAATAAAATACCAATAGGGAGCTCCAGCATTCCTTCTATGCAGTCTGAAGAGAAATAAACATGAAGAAAATTAATAGCTAAAGCCCTTAAAAAGGTGGAAGAAGTAGAACCAACACAGTACACTCAGTTTTTCCTTTTTGGCTGCAGGACTTTTGCGATAGTGGTAATTACATGTTGCAAAGGCTCTGCAGGGCTTTCAGGCATGTGTTTGTTGGGAGATAAGCAGTAAGCTGATATATTATTGTAGGTGTAATTTCAAGATGTGTGTCTGCAAAAACCTAATACATCTTCATACTAAACCAATATCCCACTGAAAAGTAGATATCCAAGGAGACTCTGGGTAACTGCAAGTCCCATCCTTCTCCTTTGTTCAACTACTGATGTAGCCCTACTCATGTCCTAGACATCAGACAACTTGATATTACTACTGAGAGAAACCCAGACACTGAGCATAATTAACCTGCATATTTTCTATTCATACAGATTTTAGCTCATTTGTAGTCGTTCATAAATTTTACAGTTAATAGGTAAAATACCTTTCTTGCAATGCTGTACAGCTTGAAACAAAACAGTGAGTTTTATGCATTCAGTGCCACAGATATACTACGAGAACTAACTAGACAGTGTGTTTGGATTCAAAATGAAAATATGCCTTGTACAAAGACACTCCTACTCAAGCCAAGTGACAAACAGGCTGCAGTAGGGCTCCTCAGAGAAGACCTACAGCGCTCTCAGGCATTCAGGTATGCATTCAGGGATACGTGTCCTTTCTTCCGTCATTAAAAACGGCAATTTTATATAAGAAAAACTCTTGGTGTGGAGCCCTCTGTTCTCAGGTTTGGCACTACAAATAGCTAATGGCACAAATAAAACCAAAAAACCCTCATGCAGACACAGAGTAGGCTGGTCTCTGCCAAGTTACCTTTATTGTAAAAATGTCTTTACTAATGAAGTCCGCTTCATGGTCAAAGTGTCCAAAACTGTGCAAAATATGTACTTTGAAGCCCTGTAGAAAAACTACCAATAACATATAAAATTATATTCATAATGCCTTAGGTTCCACTAACCTCTACAGACTGTAAATTAAAAGATTTATTATTGAATTTGAATTGGATTTCCTCATTTCTTCTTTTCAGATAATCTTCTTTGATAAAGCTTAGAATTTTTTTGTAATTTTATTTAATTCTTGATGTTTTAATCTTTTAGATTTGGCTAGTCCAAGTTAGAGTATTAAAATCTCAGGCTTCTGAATCTAAAATTTAAGGATTTTTTTTTCCCAATAATGATACAGATTAATGTATCCCAGCTGCACCTCCTGCACAAATTAAACACTCTCTTCTTCTTTTACTGCTAACTAACTACACTACCTTAGCAATCAAAACATGAATTTTAGACTCCAGTTGAAGAATATACAAAGCTAAAGTTTATTTTCTTGGTTTGTATTGTTTGTAGAGAATAGGCATGCTAAATATTGTCAGGTCCTGTATCATCTCTCAGGCTGCTGCTTGTTAACTTCTGGCCATTAGGCTTTGAGCCTGTTGTCTTAGGAAATGGACAGCTTCTTTTCCACCTTTGGAAAAGTTTATCCAGTTTATTAACCAGTCCTCAGTCCTCTTTGATGGTGGGTACTAAGTGCCATATCTACACGTGTAAATACCTCTAGGGATGCTGACTCCACCACTTACCTGGAGAATCTGGTCCAATGCTTGACAACCTTTTTGGTGAGGAAAGTGTTCCTAATATCCAATCTAAACCTGCCCTGAAAAAACTTGAGGCCATTTCCTCTCGTACTATCAGTTGTTGGGAGAAGAGGCTGACCCAACCTGGCTATGACCTTCTTTCAGGGAGTTGTAGGCAGTGGTAAGGTCTTCCTTGAGCCTCCTTTTCTCCAGCCTAAACAACCCCAGCTCCCTCAGCTGCTCCTCACAGGACTTCACCAGTTTTGTTGCTCTTCTGTGGACATGCTCCAGCACCTCAAAGTCTTTCCAGAACTGGGAAGCATTCCAGCCACTCTGTCCCAGCCTGTGGCACTGCCCGGGGTTGTTGTGACCCAAGGGCAGGACCCAGCACTGGGCCTTGTTGAACCTCACACCATTGGCCTCAGCCCATCGATGCAGCCTGTCCAGATCCCTCTGCAGAGCCTTCGTGCCCTCCAGCAGATCAACACTCCCGCCCAGCTTGGTGTCAAGCAAACTGACTGAGGGTGCACTCCATCCCCTCATCCAGATCATCAGTGAAAATATTAATCAGGGCTGGCCCCAGTACTGAGCCCTGTGGAACTCTAGCAGTGACCAGCCCCAGATGGATGTAACACCATTCAGCACCACTTCCTGGACCTGGCCACCCACAGTTCTTTACACCCATCCAACTGTCCCCCCATCCAAGCCATGGGCAGCCAGTTTGTCCAGAAGAATGTTGCGGGAAATTATGTCAAAAGCTTTACTGAAGCCCAGGTAGACAACATCCACAGCCTTTCCATCATTCACTAAGCTGGACACCCTGTCATAGAACATCAGGTTCTCAAGCAGGACTTGCCTTTCCTAAACTCTGGCTGATCCCCTGGTTGTCCTGTATGTCTTGCATGATGGCACTCAGGATGATCTGTTCCATGACCTTCCCTATCACTGAAGTCAGTCTGACAGACCTGCAATTCCCTGGATCCTCTTTCTGGCCCTTCTGTAGACAGGCGTCACACCTGCCAAACTCCAGTCACCTGGGACCTTCCAGGTTAACCAGGACTGCTGGTAGATAATGGAAAGTGTGTCAGTGTCTCATTCACCAGTTCCCTCCATATCTTGGGGTGGCTCCCATCTAGTCCCATAGACCTGTGTGTGTCTAAGTAGAGTGACAGGTCGCTGACCACTTCCTCCAAAGTGTGGAGGCTTTATTTTGCTCCCTGTCCCTGTTTTCCCAGTACCTGGGGAACAACTGGTCTTACCATAAAAAACTAAGGCAAAGAAGGTATTAAGTACTTCAGCCTTTTCCATGTCTTTTGTCACTATGTTTCCCCCTGCCTCCAATGAAGGATGGAGAACTTCCTTAGTCCTTCTTTTGTTATTAATGTATTTATAGAAGCACTTTTTACTGTCTTCTATGGCAGTAGCCAAACTAAGTTAGATTTTGGCTCTTCTAATACTCTCCCTACATAACCTCATGAAATCCTTGTACTCCTCCTAAGTATGCTACCTTCTCACTAATGATTTACTGCATATTTATATTTTCTCCCCGTAAGAACTTTCTGCCTAGTGAAATCTGATGTCATGGACATTTCATCCATTTTGTGCTTTCAGATTCATCAACTTCCAGCTGCAGGGACCCTCTACTATTGTTTCGGTATTTTTTCTGCTGATACAGCACGTCAGCTGTATCAGTAGTCATATTAGGGTTGGTTAATGTTATGGGATGCTCAGAAACGCATATTAAAAAGACAGAGGCTTTGGTGTCACAGGGGAACATGGCAGAAGTTCCGGTGTTTTGTTTTGCCTATGCCCAGTCTCTGATACATGTCACAACAGCAATCATAGTTATGTGCCTTCTCGTAGAAGGATGGGGAAAATAAAGCAGTACTTTGTGCAAGCTGTAGCTGTAGTACTTTGTAGTAAACTTCTGCCCTTGCAGAAGAGCAGCAGAAACTGTTTCATAAATATTTCTATTCCCAGGTTTCAAAAAGACACTAGTAGAAAGGAACTCAAACAAAGCAAGTACATGCAGGGATATGTGCAGTCAACCCCACAACTTTTAAAAACCCAAGCAAGACACGTAATGTTGCTGCTCTGTACATGCTGGGAAGCTGCCCTGCTAGCAGCAATTTCTGATATTAGCTTGAGACACACAGATAGGTCAGACACTGTGTCCTGCACTCATGAAATGAAACGTGGCTCCATTCAGTAGGAACCAGCAGCCATGGGCTATCTGTTCTGGCCTATCTGCCCCACTTCACGATCATGACCTCAGTGTTTCTCTTCAATCTCTCTTGGCCAGCTTCTCGCAACTGCATTCTCTTCCCAGGGGATTCACAGAAATTTGCCTCTTTCTCCTTTGCCTCCTCAGAAACCCTCTTGTTAGTTGGAGAAATACCAAAGTGAGGAAGACAAAAAGCCATTAAGTAGTAGTGCTTAATGGAATAAAATTACAAATAAATGCCAGTATTTAGGAAGTAACTTCTGCCTAAGCAAACAGCATTGTTTACTGCATGTGCTTAAAATATTCACACCCTCTTCTTCCTTTACTCACGGGATTTTTCTCTCCATTAAAAGTCAGCAGATAAGAGCTAAGAAAGGGCTGTAATTACTGCAATGAGACTTCCCCAGCTCAGTTCCTAATAATAAGTGCAAGTAAACACACACATGCACACAGTAGGGCTCAAGTGTTATCAAGCTCTTATGGGACCAAAAGGACTGCTTCATGATGGTGCTTGCTCAAAACATATAGAGCTACTGCTGGCCTCTGAAATAATGGCAAATACCATCAATACAAGAATCCAAAAGCTACAGTGTATAAGACATATTTAACCAAAACTAAATGAAAAGCAAAGTGAAAAATGTTAGAACAAAATACAGCTTGAAGTTTCCTTACACGATGAGTTTTCAGCAAAGTCAATCTTTGTATCACCCACAGACAAGTCTTGTGACTAAAATAGAAACACATCTTGCTCATAATTAAATTTAACTGACAATAATATATCATCTTATTTACAGGAAAAGCAGGGAGATCTGAATATCTATGGGCTGGTTAATCCCATTTTTAAAATCTGTACTGTAGAATAGTAGTAACACATCAATAAAGTAGATTAAGAATCATCCATCCAACAGATCTCAATAAAAGTAACCAAAGAGAAATTATTGCTACTTGGAAAGGCTCTTGGTTGGATTTATGAAATGTCATTGGGCATATTTACTTACAAGTAAATATAAATTTACTGCAGAGGAAATTTGCAAACAGCCAAAGATTAGTAAGAGTGGAAAATGATGACAGCAAAAAGTCACAAGGATCCATCTGATGTATACTGCAGTATGTAGTAGAAAGGTACATCTCAAAGGTAACAAAAAGTCAAACAGTATTGAAAGTTCTATTTTATACTTTCTTGTTTTGAAAACATACCTGTTATTCATAAATTTGGGGTTGAACAGAACTGAGAGGCAACTTCATAGGTAAAATAAGCAATACCAGATATAAAAAATAATCTTTTCAATATATATTAATGCAAAACTAAAATCAGTATCTTTTAGAGAACATAAATCACTGAGGGAAGAACATGTAAATCTGCACCATTTTGAGAAAGATTACAATCAATCTTAGCTTCAATGTTTCAAGAAATGTATGTGTAAATGAATCTTTTTATTAGCACAAAATGCTGTCTTCATCTTTTGATAGTTCACATCTTGAAAGGACAATTTCAACCTAGCCATAACCCCTTCTCGTTCCCAATAATTACTCACATAGACACCTGGAATAGCCCTTTCTCCCACATCTGCTTGTACAGCTCCCACGTCAGACTCTGTCCCCTCTCTGTAAAAGCACCTTATGCTCCAGCCACTGCTCCATGACTTCCATGCTCAAAGGTCTGCTGGAGAAGTTACAGACTGCTGGGTTCAACTAATGGTTCTCCAACAGACAGAACATTCATTTGAGTTTTTGTCCTCCTCTAATCATCTTTCCCAAGGACTTTAACACTGCTCAGGCAGACAGAAATATTTACTTTATTACTTTAAACAAGGTTAATAAGAAAATTTGCTTCTAGGCATCTCTGATACAAACCATATCAGAAAGTACCATATTGAAAGCCATTGAAAATACCAAACTTGTCACTAGTATGAAAGTTACTTATGTTGTTTAATGTTAAAACATGAAGTTCAAAGAACAGCTTAATGTCATCACAACTGCTTAAATAATACTGTGATTAGCTTATATTTCTATCATTGAAACCTGAAGGTCTGTTTGGCTAAATACAGTATTATTGCTTTTTTCTTAATGTATTTGAATGGGCAATGCTGCAATCTTTTGACAGAAACACAGAAAAATAATGCAGATTTTTTTTATTATTTTACACTTTCCTTCAAGTTACTGCTCCTGGTACAACCATACAAGAGTCATCACTGTCAAGAAAAAGCATCAGTCCTTAGCAAAAAAAAATGTGACATTTGAAAGGCATGGACATAAGAGGCAGGAAAAAGGCTTGCATAAAAAATGTTTTGCTTTTCACAATGCGCAAGCATAATTTTAGAAGGCTGACTTCTGATAACGGATTGCTTGGTGCCAGCACTATGCAGGAAAAATACACATATCCTCTATTTCAATGCTTTTAGCTTCACAACCCCCGTTCTGCTTCTGCCTTTTTCTCCTTTGCCTGATCCTCAGCTCTATGCATGTTATCCTGAACACAGTACACTGACAGGAGTTCAAAAACCTACTTACAGGAATCATCCAGTTGGCCAGGTCACCGTACTTAGACACCTGCATAGCTCCAAGCATTGTCAAATCAACGTGGCCTCTGGCAACAGAAAGTGCGTAATTAGCATATCGTGTTCAAGTAACAGCCCACAAATTTTAACAAGCTTTTGTTCATTCTCATTACATCAATTTAAAAATGGTGGCACATATGACAAAGGTAGCAACCATTTGTCACACATGTAGTTGGGGTTTTTTTCCTCCTAGATGTATCACTGATGCAAATGTCTCTTTATGCCTACTGAGCCTCTAAAATGTTCCTACTTTTGTCTGGTTTGGTTAATTGCATGCACAGTCAATCATCTCCGAACTTGTACTTTTTAGTGCACTCCTTAACATATTTACATGCACTCATTATCTTTTCAGAGCCATTAGGATTTAGTGTTTGTTTGCATCCAACCTCCTTTCTGAAAAACAAACAAAAAACAGGTGCAGACGTTGAATTTCCATTAAGGAGGTGGAATGATGATCACAGTTCCAAGCTGAGCAAAGAAAATATACAGAGTGCAAGTACAGATTAGATACTTGGAAATGACCAAAAAATAGTTGTTAAAACATAGTTATAAATGTGTTTATATATGGCCAGGTGGTGGTAGGCACAAACATCACCATGGTATCTGTTCGTTACAGTGTTTTTTTATTTCCAATAGCTAGACCTAACCTTCTGTAAACCATCACTGATTAAGTCCACGATAATTTTACAGGTTGTTAAATGCTAACCACATTTGAAAGAAATACTAATGAGTTCAGCCACTGACGCAGTTTATTCTTTTCCTGTTTCAAAAAGATCAGGGTTTGTGTTGTTACATACCCTCTTATCATTGCAAATGATTCATCGCTAGAGAAATACGAAGAACCTGGAAGAACGGTGACTGTCTCCTTACCTGTAAAAGAAATAAGCTACGGTATGTATGCATTTTGTTTCAGTGACAAATGAAATCACAGCTATTTACCAAGAAATAAGAGGTTTTTATAAAATTCCTTTGGGTTCAGTACAACTACGGACCTGATTACACTTACTACGTCACATGTAAACCTAATCAATCCTATTGAATTTTGAAGCAGTTCGCTGGAGTTTCTAATGATAGGATTGCCTGCTCTTTGACCACCAGCAGTTCCAGGCAAGCCATCACCAACACCAGAGTGTATGAAATATCTATGGACTTTAGCTTTCTGTTCCAGTCACAGATAAAGTGAGAAGTAACTGTCTTTTGAAACAGAGAAAGATAAAGTCTTCAGGACATGGAGAGGCTGCAAAGAAAAGCAAGCAGATCAGATTGAACAGTTTATAGTGCTAATGATGAAAAATACAAAAAAATAAATGACAGGTCTGGTCTATTCTTGCTTTTTTAAAGGGCACAAGGAAATATGCTTCTGTGTGCTGTACTGCTCTCTGAACAATGCTTGAGTCAAGCAATGGAGCACACCTGGAAGTGTCTTATTTTGACTCTGTTCAGGGCCCTTTACTTCCTCTTCTGCCTGCTCTTTGAATCAGTCTAAGCAACAAACTTTTACACAGGGTGCCTCTGAAAAGGCAGAAGAAACACAGATGAAGGTGAAATTATAAAACAAGCACGGTAAACTTGAGAGCAAAAAAAAAACAAACCAAAATATTTTAGCAAGAGGTGACATAGCGAAGAAACAGTGTAACAACAAAGGGGAAGAGGAATGAGGCAGCATTAAACAGTTTCCAGAAAACAGAGGAAAAAAGACAATTAGATTAACTAAGAGAATGGGAAAAGGGAAAAAAACAGTGCATAAAACTTAAAACAGAAATCGAAGACATATGCTTTAATTATGGAACTCATCTGAGGTATATTTTATGCCATTTTTATGGAAATCAAATAGAAGAGTATAGAATTAAGGTCATACAAGTGGTCTTGCATACTTCTCAAGAATTCACTATGCTAACACCCAGACCTGCTGAGATGGCCTGAATATCTTTCTCTACAGGGCACCCTCCCCAAGGCAGTGAGAGAGAAAACACGGTTTGCAGGCAGCAACATGGAGAGAGAAGCCTGGGATAAAGTGACAAGGTAAGGTAAAGATGAGAAGAAAGACCCGCAGGCTTAGGACCACAGAATAATGTAAAAAGAGCACGACATTACCCACTTCCTAAAATGCTCTCAGGAGGTCAGTTTTTAAAAATATTTCTGCTGTAATACGGTAGTCTTCCTTTCAGTTGCAGTCAAGATATACTCCACGTGAGACATTAAGAAAATGGGACAAACAGAAAAACCCATCCATGTTTCAGAGCAATAAAATTACATTTGCAGAGAGAAATTTGGCAAAAGCTCAAACCAGGTATATGTTTCAAAAACTTTAAACTGGACTTTGGGGCTGATACTGGATCATTCCAATTAATGAATGAGAACAAGATTAATTTCTATTCCTCTGACATTTAGCTTGTGTTTTCTTCACATGGTTTTACAAATTTGGTTGGAAAGCACCTAGAATGGTCCTAATCCAACCATGTGAACATTTCAGCAATTATAGCAATAATTATTTTGGTTGTAGGTCTGAGGTTTGTCTATCCCATGTCCTGTTTACTGCAGCTTCAGAGGGACATGTGAAGCTGCTTAACATTGAATTACCAATAATACAATAATCTAATTTTCATGTTGCATTCTGACCTGTTATGTTAGCTTCATCCCTTCCAGATTAACTCTTAAAAAATGTTTATCAACTATAAATAACAATTCAAGATCATCTCAATTGCCATGTTAAAGTACAACTTCTTCAGAGAATTTATTATGTTCTTGGATATTTTTTTCACTGTCACTCTGTTAATATGTTAATTTTCCATACGCACCCATATTAAAACTTAAGTTCTAATGTGCATGCATATAATTTCACTCATAGTATTTTTTTTCTTCAAAATAATTTTTTCCTTCCAGTGACACCACTGACATATTCCTTCATGCAGTTATCAAAACAATTACATAGATACTGGTGAAATGCTGGACTTAATTTCTTAATCCTTTTTTACTTCAAACCAGAAAATGGCTTCAAATAACTCCACATTTAAAATACAGTAACAGGGGCAATTACATAGCACTATGGTAAGTATCATTTAGCTGAGCCAAGCAACAAATGTTTCAAGTCAGTGAACAATTGCTAGACTGATATTAAATTAAAATTATTTTATGTCAGTGCTTTATCTCCTTTGACTTTTCAGAGTTTAATTGTACTTGCTAACAGATGTTGAGAAAGGTACTGTCTGTATAGATACATATGTACACACCCATACATGTATGTATGCATGTGTATATTTGAATAAAAAATATGAAATGTGTATATTTTCCTTATGAAATAACAAGTCTAAAATATCAGGTCTGTAACTTGTACCATTAACATCAATAACAAGGTTCCAAGGCCTACTTCTGTTTGTCACAATGTAATATTTAAGTGTATTTTTATATGGAAACAGAGAACGTACACAGGCACAACTTGTCCATGGAAAAAAAAGAAATCAGAAAGGCACACTGAATCATAAGAAACTTGCATTTTTACATTGCATATCATCTTCTGAGGTGAAATGCCCCAAAACAGTTGGGCAACAACAGTATGTGAGAACTGCCATTCCCTGCTAAAAGTGCCAAAAGCAGCCATCCACAGCAGCGTCCTAGACCAGTGTGCCAGGTCCCAGTTGGGCAGCTCTTTCCCCCTGCCTTGGCTACCACTCCCTTTCTGAATGCAAATGAGTTATATTCCTGGCTGGGAATAAACCAGGCCATTATACACAGGATGTTTTAAAACATGTCCCAAGCATAAATCATTGAAAACCATTTTCTAGAAGACTCAAGGCGAAAAGCAGCAGGAAAACAAACCCATATTCCCTTACAGGCTGCACAAAACAATTTCACTTCTGAAAAGGATTATTTTACCATTTACTGATGGGCCTGGAAGAGAGTCTCCCCCAGCAGCTACTAAAATGAATCAAAGCATGAGCTCTAACTAGAATATTAAACATTGCCATTGATCAAAACCAACCTTCACCAAAAAGAAGACAAATACATTAATATTTATTATCAAATAAAACAGGACTCTAGGTTCGAATACTGTGTCAAAAGAAAATTTTTAGATTACCATGATTATTCATTTTCCATTAATTAAATTTAATTAAAATATTTACCTGCATTAATCAGATCTGGATCTACTTCATTTTCAAGTGGATAAGGACCCTGACAACAATACAGGTGTATGTCAAGCTTTATATTAAAATACCTTTAAAATACAATTCATAATTGCGATATTATTTCTAATGCTTATTACTGAAAATAGATCATGACAGACTTTTTAAACCTTTTTTAATCAGAATTTTATTTTTTATCAGAAAAAAATCCTGACATTACAAGCCACAGTTTATATCAAGAAACACATCAGGGTTGAAGGACATATTGTTCAAGGATGCTAGAATTACTAAACAACCATGAAGTGAGAGGTTTGTTTGATTTGTTTTCTGTTTTGTTCTTAACCAAAGTGACAGACATTTTTCAGAAAAAGATCGTAACTGCAACTTCATAAAGCCATATGACAGTAAAAATAATATTCACTTTAAGCTTTATTTAAAATTATGTTTGCTAAGATTTACAATGCTTGGTCTTGCAAATTCCTGATGGTTCTGAGTCCAGAAACACATGTACTTAAGGACATCCTTAGCAAAGTAGCACCACAACCATAAAATGAGCATTTCCTAAAAAACATCCATGCAGCACAATGAGCAGTTTATGATGATGTAATATAGCATATATTTGAATATGATTTTTGAGTAATATAATAATCAAGTTGAAGGTGGGCAGGAAATAAAACCCAGCCACAGCAAAATAAAAACACTATAATAACTGACTGAGATATATTCTTACCAAACCCAGTACTCCGTTTTCACTCTGTAAGTGAACAGTTATGTCCGGACTGATGAAGTTACTGGCCAGCAGTGGGATTCCAATACCCAGATTAGCTGAAAAGAAGTGGTTAAGGCACAAATACTTATTGCAAACTAGTAAATTTTAAAAAATTTCTATTGTACTATGAGTACATTAGAACTGTTCCCTTCATAAGCACTTTTGTTTTTACTTAGATACCTCATATTTGTGATGAATTTTTTGCCATTTGGACTGTCTAATTGCATTCTGTCATATCCTTTACGTGACAAAAAAAAGGCAGTGCAAATTAAGCTTCTTTTCCAACCTTTTCAAGAAATTCTTGCAACACATTCAACTGCTAACAAAACCACCAGACATAAAAACTCCACATATTTTATGTCTTAGCATCCCTTCAATTTCAATTGGGTATTAATAAAATAAGAAGATCACAGGGTCTGGTAAAGACAATCAGCAGGTTAATTAACCTGTTCTAAACAAACCAGATGGGTTTGTTATTCTAGTCAGCAATCACTTTAACCAATAACACAGCTGAAGGATACCATACATGCCATCCTCAAACTCTAAAGCAGCTCGTTTGATGATCCTCTCCCTCACATTGTCTCCTTTTTTTTGTTTGGCTTTTGAGTCGTCAGGCTTTCGGATTGATAAGCGCTGCAAAATAAGAAGTAATCATAAGTAAAGATTAGAATCCAGATTCTTGCTTCTGAAGACACAAAAGCCTGATTTGTGGTTGCACTGAGATACTTGGTCTAAGAATAAAGTTATTTACTCATCTTCTACAAAAAATGACCTTTTATTTTATGCATTCAAGCTTAACTAAGCCAATGTAGTCATCAAATATCAGCAATGACAGTCTTAGAGCAAAATATTATTTCTTTGTCTGTATTGCCAAGCCTGATACATAGAGAAGTGGTGAAGAAAGCACCAAGCACTAGTGCAAATACTAGCAAGTCTGAGATTCATTACCTCAGAGACGCGTAAAAATGTCAGCTGAAAATACAAATACTGCTCTCTTTCTGCATTCATTCAATTCAGTGAACTATTCTAGATTTATAAGGATGAGACAGACAAATGCCATTCTTCTAAAGATACTGGGAGCTAAGAAATAAAGTTTTCAAACATAACTCTCTATAATCTCGCACATCTCCAAGAAGTTGTTTCCTGAAAGTTTCTCATCTTAAGATGATGTTTTGTAAATCACATGTAGGTGAAAATGCCATGACATTCAAGAAGTTTGTAACATCTTCCTTTTAAATTACTGTCTACATAGATGATGTTCTTTGCACATCTCTCTATGCATATAAAATTCGTCTGGCCAACATCATGTCCTGCACCCTCGTATGTTTTCATACCCTCTCCTACTTCAGGCTACAATTAACACATCAGAAAAAATTATCCTGTTACTTTTCATCACCACAAACGAATTTTTGCAGAGTCACTTTCCCCTTAGGCAGTCAGAAACAGTCAGTATCAATCCTCTTGAATTTCCCATCAACTTCCTTTTTATGCCTTGGCTATTTCCCTAGAACTGCTTCACTTGCAGATTATGGATAAAGTAAGAACAATTACAAAGGGCTTCCACACAGCAAAGAGAAGACTGGATAAAAATTATAGCTGGTGCTAGAGAGACCACTTCTGAGCCACAATAGGCAGGAACTGCTATTTAAAGCCAGTAAGAATTATGACAGACTTGCTTCTCTTTACTTCTTCTATTCCTCATCTTCTCTCACCATTTATCATACTCAGTGCTTTTCTGTGTACAGCCAGTTCATATATAAAATTTAACAGAAGAGTAAATAAATCTGCCATTTCCTTCCTATACCTATACCTAGTGAGAGGTGCCACTGCCAGTATTACAAAATTGCAAAATCAAAATTAATCTCTGTTAAAATTTTGATTGGCAGTTTATAGTAGGTTTCTCCCTCACCCCTGCCCTACTTTTTTTTCTGAAGCATACAGGGAAGGGGACAGATGACTAGGTAGGTATTCACCAGGTATTCAGTAGGTATTGACTAAATAGATAGTCACTTATGCAGCCAAGATGCAGCAGAAGCAATAGTTTAATAAATGAAAAAAAGATTTCTGTCATAAAAGGTAAAAAGCTTTCCAGGGAGATAATGCAGCCATTCAGAAGGAGAAAACAGGCCATTAATTGCAAACTAACCCAACATAACCAGGGGGGGAAAAGAAAAAAGGTTTGACACATCTGTTTGCAGTCAATTACTCAACATCATGCAATATGCTTTTGCAGAATGAACAGATGGAATTAAAAAAAAAGCTTCTTAACCTTAGCATTCACAAAAGAGACTGCTCAGAGAAAAGGCCTTGTATGACTTTCTAGGACTTTGTGACTTGATTTAATAACAAAAGTTTAATTATTAAAATTCCTTTCTGCAGTTTTTTTCTCACAGATTTTTTTTCCTTGTGTCACATATCTTCCCTTCTACCAGCTTTTCAGATGACATTTTGAATAATTCCCACCTCCAGAGTATGGAGACACAGAAGAAATACAGAATTTTCAACTGCATTTTAAAAGCACAGTCACATCACCAAAATGAATATAGGGACATAGCCCGAGTGTGGCAAAGGCACAGAAACAACATAGAACAATTACATAATCATAATTTTCTTGGTTGCTTTCTGTGATGGAATATTATTGCTGCAATTTTAATAGCTATTGACATCTTTTATTCAGACCAGAAAGGCCACCAGCTAAAAAAGTTCCTGATTAAAGAAAAGGGAACGGAGGTTTCCAGGACCTTTGCAATATAACATAATTCAATACATGGCACAAAAGGGACTGAGGCTGGCCCAACATGCCCACATCAAAAGCTCTCAAATGGAAAAGAAAGTATGTACTTATCAAAGTCAGATCCTTGTCCAGGTGTTCCCCTTGTTGTGTCTACAGCAGGTGAACTGAGAGAGGGAAGGAGAATGAAGTAGCATTTTCCACTAAATTTTCAACTGCAGTGACGTCATCCAGGGCTACAGGCAGTTGCTCTAAATTATTCAGGGCCTGAACCATAGAGTCTGAGGTGTAAGAAAGAAGGCTCAATCCTCAGGCCCCCACATAACTATGTAAGCACCTACCTAAGCTCCAATTTTTAGCAAAACCTGATGGGTCTTTCTCGCACTATTTTCTCAGTGCTAAGACTTGGTGGCTAGAGTAAAAACCATGCAAATTTTAAATACACCCCAAGCTGAAATATGTTGTGACTGAGAAGCTCAGCTACTTACTTCAATTCTCTTCTCAAACTTCTCTCCTTGTAACAGACGATCAACATAGATTTTGGGAACATGAATGTCTTCTGGGGCAAATGCTCCTACATCAACAATTTCTTCTACCTACAGAGTGAAAAGTGAAAATATTTAGAAAAAAATATCCAATGAAAGGTTTTATTGCCAATAAAGTTTTGAAATGAAGTATTAAATATACAGCAGATGACATCAAGAAAACTAAGGAACGGGACAAAATAGATATAGTCTTTAAAACAGGTTAACTTAGATGTTAATCTGTTCTCTTCTTTCAAGGTATATTTCTTCATACGAATTGGAAGTAATTTGTGTTTTAACAGGCCCATTTGTATGGCCAGCTTGAAGAAATATACTATGTACAGTTACATCAGAGTTGTTTGTAACTACAAATAACTTCTGCCCAAACAGAGGAAAACAACACGCTAGTAACAAAATATCAAAATATAAAGCAGAAGTATGAATTTAGAGGATACAAACACAGAAGCTGGATCAAAGGTTTTCCATACTGTACTCAAAAATAAAATAGAAAACATTTGAACTGTAATAACGGATTGCAAGAAAGAAGATGGAATCTGGAGATCTAGAAGTCATTACAGTTAGGGAAACAGAGATTCAGCACAAAATGACAGTCATCCAAACACAGTAGATTTGAAATGTCACCTATCTGGAGCACCACAGACAATAGGGCTTTCCTTCCTTCTACACCTGAGTTGGGGGTGGTCTAGTTAGAAACCCTGCTATAGACAGATACCTGCAGCACAGACCCTCAGCCGTGGCTGGTGCTTTCCCTGACAACTCTGAGGTACAGAGAGCACATCTCACTCTGCCACAAAACAGACTCTAATGTTAATGTTGTTGGCAGCTGCATCCAACGACAGGGAAAACATGTAATTTTAGAGCAACAGTCAAAGATAATATACAACAATTTACTACAGAGGACACAACAATGTGCTCAAAGATTAAAAGAAAGTTTCCAAACTGCTTTATCACCAGGAATTTATTAAACTCTTAGGAATGTCCAAAGTCTAATAACCCCAAAACAAGACCCAGGGTATGGTAAGGGTAAATCTCTCAACAGCTATCACCAGTGAAGCAACATTAAAGAGTTTAAAACTCAGTTTGACATCCTACTGGACAATATGATCAATACTAAAATCTATAGTATATCTGATAGACAATTACCTTCCAACTGTGCCTTGAAATGTGACAACAAACAAACAAAGAAACCAACCAATCCACTCTAAAAGCAGGAGAGGGAGAAGAAAAATTTAAAAACTAAAGATCACAGGATCAGGTTCAGATGATCGCTAAAGAAAGCCTGGGGTTAAAGAGACAGAAAGGATGTGCTGTGAAATCCACAAGGCAAACATCCTAAGCAAGAGACAATAACAACTACATCAACACCAGCCTCAATGTTCATGGAGAGCAGAGCCCCATATCCAGAAAGCCCTTACCCACAAGATAAAGAGAGACAATCAAATCAGTTACAGTTTCATTCATCTCACTTGAAGTTTCTCATTTTATACATGCATTTTATGATTAATATGGAGACCAAGTCAAACACAGGGTAAAATGAAAAAATCCTGAAACACACAGCTGAAGCACACTGCACTTCTGGTGCAGTGACTACTGTCAGAACATGCTCAAAAGGGAGAAGCAGGAGACAAGACTTTCCAATGCAGCAATAGGCAAGCAGATGATCTGCTACCAGCAGAATTCCCAAATTCACCCTTTCTAATTAAATTTGTCTTCACTTATCAGATGGAAAACTAGGCCTGAGGAATACTAAATGCTCCTGATTTGAACTTTCTCAGAGAATAACTCCATTTATCTGCTGCAGCAGCTGAGATTATAAAACCAAAATCTTGGCACAATTCAACAAACTCCAACAGAATTATGCTGTCAGAAAACTTGACACACTGAGTCTCTCCCCCCATAGAATACACAGAATAAATTATTCATCTGACAATAAATTGTTGGATTTTGTTATCAGTCACGCCATTCTGCTAATTGGTTTGTATTTTGTCTCTTGGGACACAGCAGTCAGCCTGATAGCTTTTCCTCTATTATTTCCAAACATTATCCTAAATGAACATAACACTGCAAAACTGTATTTTGTTCTAGGGATTTTAGATAAGCCTAAGGATCCCTGACGATTGAAACACCTTTCCAGGTTCTACTATTATGTAGAATAAGCATCAAATGTAACTAAAATTAAATATGTTCAAATATCTCCACAGCAGTAAAGAGGAATTTTGAAAAGGGATTAAGAATTTGCACGTGATGTATGAAAAATTAACTGTCTTCCAGTTCTGCAAGTGAAATAATCAGCATGTTTACATGGAAAAGGGAGAATTCATGCAGAGGAAGTACAAATGCCATCTGAGTGCTCCAGCTCTCTCTCCTGGGGAACCTGATGATGAGGTACCATGCATGGACTGCCTGCCATCAGTACTGCCAGAGATGAAGCTGTGCCAGCTGAAGTGACACAAGGAAATCTGATGGCTATGGGAATCAGCACCTTAGTGCCTGTGGCCACCGCAAGGCGTTGCCCAAGTATCTTCCTAGGCAAGAATGATACTGCAGATTTAATAGTCCCATCACTGGGCGTATTCACTTCCCTTTAAGGTTTCATATTTCTTTATGAGTCGGCTTTGTAACACCTCTGTAGCTGAAGCCTCAAGGAGAAAGGCAAGAGTGCACCCATATTAATAATTAAAAGGATGCATGTGAGTTTTTCTCCTGCTCTGCTCTCATCTTACCTACGCTTCTGTTCTTTCTTTTCTGTTCTCACCCTGCCTCAGGCTTTATTTTGTAATGTACAGAAGAATCTTTGTAAACATCAAAAATCATTATGTGTCATCCCACCCAAGAGACACTAAGTCTGGCAAAACATAGAGAGGGAACTAATCAGGACACACCACCTCCTGTACTCTTTGTAATTGGAAAATCAAAATCCTCTGGTACCTTTTAGATTGCCTTGATCATGTGTGTTCATCTTAAATCTTCATTTCATCAATGTACAAAAAGACAGAAAACATTTACATCTTTGCTATACAGATAGAGCTAAAAAGTAAATTCAAGAGACCACAAGGGCTGACTTCCCTCCTCTGGGAAGGCTCTGATGCCCGATTCAAAACTCCTTCCATGGTTTCAAGAGTTTCACTGTATTGAAGGTTTCTTCCTGGGGATAGTGCTCTTGCAAATCTTCTCTGATTGCTGACAATGGAAGGAGGATGAATGAATTCAGGCCTTTCTGAACACTGGTTTATCTGTAAGTACACCCAGAAGATAAAAGCTGTTCTCTACTATGATTCACAAGAGCCTTCTGCCATTCCTTTTGGTATCAGCACTCACAGAGGCAGTGGTCATTTGCTTCACAATATCCCTTCCTTTTGTAATTTACATCTACTTTTCCTTTTTAAAGCAATTTGAATTCCTTTTCTTTACAGAAAATCAGCAATTCTTCCAGTTTTATTTCAGAATTTCTGAAGGCTTCCAGAGAGAAAAAGGGAACCTTGATAGTTATGGACTTCTAGTAAGAAAAATTAAAAACTTTGGTTCCTGACCAAAAATTGGTAAGGAAATGACAACAACAAACTATTCATGCCAAAACAATCAAAAATAAAAAGGCCTTTGTTCTCAATATGTTCCTTTTACCTATTTATGCAGCCTAATTATGCACTTTATGATATGCTAAATGTTTTCAGCTGGTTTAGCTTTAAATCTCAGTTTTCATAAAACTAAGCTATAACCAGAAATTCCAATATAATTCCTTATTACAGAAAAATAATCAAAAACATAGGCATATGAAAGAAAGAAAGAGACTGTGGGGAGAATCAGAGCCTAAAAACCTATGCATTTTTAAGTAGCTTATTTTTACACTAACTTTATTAAATCTCTCTATCACTATCTTAATCATCTTAGTTTACTTCAGTTCTTCAAACTGAAATAATGACCATTCCTAGCAGAACATTAGTAAAATAAAACATTACAATTGGTTAAATGTCCAAAACAACAAGAGGAATGAAATAATATTTAGCCCCTTAGATGCTCAAGAGAACACTCATCAGTACACTTCTTCAGTTCACTACTGGAAGAGTCAGGATGTCACTGAAAAATTCATTATAACATTTACAAAATCTTAAAATTAAAAAAAACTTAAAATACATAATAAGGGCTATAAGAATAAATTTTATGTGTCTGCATTCAAGATCACAGAAACTGTGATCAACCATTCATGATGGTTAATGACAAACAAGAGGGGAAAAAAGTTAATATTAATTGTTTAGACTGAATTTCACAAAAAACTTTGATATTGTAAAACTGGGAAATATATTCTGAAAACAGTTCACTAGAAATTAAGAACACACTATAAAAACTTACTGACCTACTGAAAAAAGCAAAGCAGGTTACCAAGTTCTGCCTGCACGCAGGGAAATGAAACAGAAGATCTTTTGAGTTCAAGTCTTTCCTTTTCTAAGATCAGACAGACAGTGAAATTTCTACTCCTGTCAAAATTCTACAGTCATGGAATGACAGCCAGTCAATATCCATCCTGAAAAAGAGACTTTTATATCCTTAAAATCAAGCAACTACCAAATAGACTGATAAAGGCACATCTTGGTCAACAATTACCGCATTATGCTCACATCAAACTTCAAATAAACGTTTTCATAAGCATACTGAGGGGCAGGGAACAGTAAAAACCTGTAAAGTTCATATTTGTTAGAGAACTTTTCATACAATGAGCCGGGTCTGGATCACACTGAAGGTCCACTTACCCAAATAGCCCTTCTTCTTAGCAACAGGACCTTAAAGGACAGTGTGGTACTTCTGGTTATATTCTCCCAGCTGCCATATGTGCCAGTTGCAGGATGTCCTCAGACAGAGGCTGGACACACACTACCTTCTTCATAGCTTCTGATGAGCCAGGAACTAACTGTTTTCTAGAACCCAAGAGACTATTGACACATTTCTTAAATTTAACTACTACGAAAAACATTTCTTATTACCTCTTGTAATTTCACTGTGTGCTCCCTTCCCTGTGCCATACAGGAACAGCACACAGCAGTTCTTTTTTTGTCTGTTCCATGCTGTTGAAGATCTTATGTATCTTTATGTGTTTTCCTTCTTTCTAGTAGACTGTTATCCTCTGTAAACACCACAGAGAAAAACAGTGAGATCTGTTGCCAGTATGTTGTATCTGACGATTAGGGAAGCAAAACTGACATAAATCTCCTATATTTGTCTCCAGGTTTTTTGTCATGTGGCTACAGATCCTCCTAAATCAGGAGCCCCTGCAAGAATATACTCAATCCACCTTTGTTTTCTCTGTTCTAAATCTCCTCAATTACCACCTGTACTTGTAGTTGCCTCAGGCTTAATCTCCTCACATTTCTCCGCACCTGCTGCCCGTTTCCTCCAACGGCCCCTTTCCGTTCCACGCATTTGACATCTTCCTCCATGCTGTACTGCTGACAGCAGAGAAGAAAACAGACAGCACCAAATTATCTGCTCTAGGTTCTCACACACAGCAGCTCCAGGATAAAAACCACAAAGAAAAGAGGAAGCATACTTGATTATCTGCATAGTTTATGTATATGTAAAGCTGTGTGCATGCATGGAAGAATATGAAAAATTTAACCACCAGTCTCTGAAGAGGTCCTCCCGTACACATAGCACTGCACTTTGGAAATTTTTGAACTAGTCACATATCAGCACAGCAAGGATATACAAGAGTCTTAAGTTTCAAGAACATGTTCAAAGTCTGAAGATACCGACATTTCTCAAAGAAATTCCTCCATCAAATGGGGAAATGACCTTGCTTGTTTGATGACTTGCACTAGTATGTCTATATAATTCTGTGTGCACCAAAAAGTGAAAGTGAAGATAGCTGTTTTCTTACCTCCTTAAATTCATTCCTTTGCATTTTACACTATTATTTTATGGTAAAATTACCTGAATTGAAAGCATGAGAGATTACCTTAAGATCCAGCAGTCTAGCAGCCCCAGCATTACCAATCAAACCAGACTCCTACAGCAGGCACACCTAAGGAGTGATTCCTTCCAAAACCCTGTGGTTGCTCTGATAGAAGCCATCAGTGAACTCCTGCTGGCTGTGATCACATTTTGTGACTTCTGCTTTCTTGACAAAATGAGGCAATAAAGCACCCAATTTGTATTCAATACCTAGGTTCTTAACACAAAATAAAACATAACCATCCATGTAGGATATATACAAAATCATCTTATCACATCTGGAGATGGCAATTTTGGAAAATAGTTTTATAGATTACATGATGTAATTATTTTTCAATCATAGAATTAAATAACGGGCGAAGGGCTAGAATACAACAAACAAAACTCCCACAATCAGTGAATACGGTCTTTATGTGCTAAGGGCTAGTTAACAGCAGAAGAACTGTTTAATCTGTACTCTGCTAAATAAGGGGACTGACCACATCCCAAATACTTCCACTCCAGAACAGAACAGCTGCTAACAATATTAACTCTGCTGGAATATAATTTAACATTTTTGCAAACAAAACATAGGTTGCTTTAAATACATTATTGCTGTACTTTGTTACTTATTTTCAAATTACTTTAGACTGAAAGCCTTTGAACTTATTAGAAGGTAAAAATAAATAACTGACATTCTTTATTAAAATTATTCACATTTTACCAGCAATAATTGAACCCCTAAAAAAGCCCAACCATAATCACCATAAAGATTTTATTTCCTTTCTCACATCAGAGAAATGATAAATGAAAATAGACTAAAAAAGCTCTTATATCCTACGCATTCCAAGACATGTAACTTAAAGGTCAGGATATAAATTTAAGCTTTACTTTGAAAAATGAACTAAATGGAATTTAAATACTGAAGGGAGAAGTAGGAAAGTAAAATAAAAATAAAATAAATAAATCAGAGATTTAATTGCACCATCCAAGAAGGTGATTTTTGTACTTTACAGTTTATTTAAGTGCAACAAAACCACCCTCAGATTCAAGGAATATCTCTAACTAAGGATCAGACGAGAGCATGCCCAGCAGGAAGACATATAGCAAGGTAATGCCAGTAAAACAATGTATTAGCAGCTGGTTTGTAGCCAATTATCTTGCTGGTTCTTTCTGGTAAGAAAAAGAAACCCTGCAAGTATTTCAATAAAGGTAACAAAAAGGTAACTTCATCCCAAAATGACATGTTCTGTGCATACATCTATCAGTTCTCCTTACTTCAGATATTCATTATAGACAGTGGTAATTCACAAAGATTTCTGAAAACTACTTGACATGCTATGCCTTTGTTTCTCAACAAGGAATCAGTGTGATCCATTTCACTCTCAGAATCACAGCAGATATCCCACCCCCACAAAATATTCAAGATAAATAAACTTCTCTGCAGTTTTGATGAAGAAGATAGTCAGCGTACCTTTCAAGGAAAAGTTTGAAAGAAAGAAAACAATTGATGGGGCTTAGACACTTTCAACAGACCACAGAAATGTGGGTATAAAGAGATTGTCAATAACAAATTTTAAGAAGAATTAAACTTCTCTGGCACTTCACCATTATCCTTATGAAAAGCTACCTGGAAAAGAGAACACTAGACACACATAGAAATAAAAAAACCCCAAGAATAAAGACTTTACAGAACCAAAATTATTATTTGAAGCTGGCAGAAACACTTAAATCAGTCCTTCAAACTATAAAAATGGATTTTTTTTGCTTATCATTGCCTAACGAGAAAATTCTGATTTCACTAGAAATGGTGAAATATTGTCTTGAGCACAAGTGCTCTTTATCCCATTGCTTACATAGCCAATTGGCTACATACCTCCCACATTTTAATCAGGATTATTTCACAGAATCATCTGAGTCGGAAGGGACCCACAAGAATTATGGAATGCAGCTCTTAAGTGAATGGCCTACATGAGGATAAAACCCAGAACTCTGGCACTACCAGCACCATGCTCTGACCAACTGAGATAATCTGCCATGTCTTTGCCTTTCTCCATTTCTTTCAACAATTAGAAGAAAAACGATAAAATACATTTGACTTATTCCAAAGGTTAACAAAAACGAGGAGTGTGTTTCTTTATAATAAAACCCCAGGAACACCTGTTCAAACATGAAGTTTCTTTAAGATTTGTTTAGTTATTGCTTTCTCCAGATGAATCAGCAGTGGCAAACTAAGGATCTTAGTATCTAATTCATGGGAATGTAAATGGCAGTGAATTTCTACACACTGAACACCATGAGTGCAAGTTCTCTATAACAGAATTTAATAAAGTTTTGGAGAGGAAGAAAAAAAAAAAAGGAAGACTAGGAAGCTGTTTGGGACACAGAAAAGGAAAACTATTCTGTTGTCCTTGTTTATTCTTGTACCATTGTCTGCAGCCTGAAAAATCAGTGTGATTTAAGTTGTCAGTCTTGGTATCTCAACCTATTATTCTCTTTAAATATTCACCTTTTTTAAGTAATTTGATAGCATTTGCAGGGGAGGGATGCTGAAAGAGCTAAAAGGATGCTGCTAAAATCTTAGCTACTGATTCAATTACTCAAAAATTTTCACTCCAGCAATAGTTAGGAAGCTGCAGCTTTTCAAATCTCAGTATTTTGACCACCCAAAAAAATGCATTTGCTTCATGTCAGACAGCAGTTTTTTGGAAGATTTTCAGCTTGGATGTCAAGTCTTTCTTATTCTGCACTAGAAATCTCCATCGGAGATCTTAATAGCACAGAAGACAAATTAATGCTTTAAGACACCAGGATGTATGCTTGTAAATTCCTTGAATCATGCCTAAAACCCTCCCATCTTTTCAGTGCTATAATAATGCATGATTTTAAATGCAATGACAGGTAAGTCATTGTTTGATTTATGCATCTTACACACAAAGCAGAGCTAAAAAATTAAATTTAGAGTATTGCAAATCCTATTAATTTTTAAATTCTCATGATAGAAGACATGAGTACTGTTAGTGAAATATACTTCAAATGCACAGTCTATGAGGCTTTCCACAAAATGTTATGAAAAACCCTCTAAATTTAGCTTTAGAAGCAAACAGAGGCTTTCCATCACTTTCTCCAGCACACTGACTTCCTGGCAATCTGCAGTATCTACTGATCAACCACGAGCTTGCTTTTTCTTGCTCTTTTTGAATGTCATATTTGTTCTTAACATACGTGACAAGGATAAAAGGAATTTTTTTTGTTGAAGATTATATTCACATCTGCAATGAACTTCTGAAGATGAATGCTGAGAAAACTAATGATACGCATTCAAGAAAGTATAATTTAGAAAGAAATAAAGTATAACAGATAGATAAAAGAAAAACAAATTCAAATCTTCCAGCCGTATATTATGAGTAGGTAAAACTACCTGAACAGCAGTCAGCAACAATTTGATCTGCTATGAATTTTAACTACTTAATATTCCCTACTTGAGCAATGAAGTGCCAAATCTGAAGCCATTTAATTAGATGTTATATATAAAAGAAAAGCAATTGTATGGAAAAAACCAACCAGGAAATAAAAGAACAACAGTAAGAAAAACAACAAAAAAATCCTAACCAAACAAAAAACATCAAAACAAACACCACATAGCAAAATTAACTATTAAAGAAGTTTATTCCCCTGAAAATCATAGAATAGAACAGAATCACAGAATAGAATATGCTGTGTTGGAAAGCACCCATCAGGATCATCAAGTCCAACTCCTGGGCTGGCAGAGAACACCTCAAGAATCATACCATGAATCAGACACATGTTAACTAAATGTGACAAGAAGTACCATATGAACTCCCTTATAGCCCAGTACTACTTGTATTCCAGTACTTCTCTAATCATTCTAAGATGGTCTGCACAACAGCTGTACAAATGTTTTGTTTTTCTATTCTGTTTGTAGTAAGCACATGCACACACGGAAGCAAGGAATCAAATACAATGACGGGAAATAAAACTAACAAAAGAATACTGAAGTCTGGGGATGGGATTCTTTTTGGCAAACTAAAATTGTTGTGGCAATGGTGTGCAAATGTTTCTAGGAGCTGCTTTTCCAAAACAATACTAGTAGTCCCTGAATTTCAATTCCAATCCTTCTCTGACTTGCTCTTTAACTTTCTGTGACTGGCACCATTATAGCCACCAAACTGGTTGTTAACTTTGCTCAGTAATGAAGGAGAAAAGGCATTAAACCCTTCAGCCTTTGCTGTAATCTGCACTGATCATTTTACTCCCTTCATTCAGCAGTGAAGTATCCTTGATCTCCCAGTCCACTATGTGTGTATTCTTAAAAAGATTTCTTGCCACTTCCAAGTATTCTTTATTTTGTACTGGGCTGGATATTGCTTAGAAGCTTAAGCTTTTTGGTTTGTTTTGGCTTTGTAATGCTCAGCCTCAGACATCTGACCTTGGTTCTCACTTTCTATCATGTTTCTTTTTTGTGTTTGAGATTACAATGATTGTGAACAAGGACAAACTCCTACTGCTCTTCCAATACTTTCTCCACGTTGGAAAATTTTACTCTCAAGCTCACTAACACAGTCTTTCCCTAACTTAATTTCTTCTTTGCTATACCTCCCGGAAGGCTTCATCAATCCAAGTCTTTGAGCCTATGAAAGTCTTCCTAAGAGACATCCTTGATATTTTGCTATTTTCCCTTCTACACTTTCTAAGGATCATGAGCTTGCATTTCAAAGTTGCCCTCCCACAAGTGTTCACTCAAATCTTTCAACTAAGATTCCTCTGGGAAAGGTTATTGTAATGTCTATATATTATATTTGGGTTATCTAAATTCAGATCCACAGGCATCTCTGACTCAGGACTTAGCCAAGGCCTAGGCATGTAAATACACTTATGCAGTCAAAAGCCCCAACTAACCACCTACATGTTTAAGATGCAAAGATTTCTACACATATACATATACATATACATATACATATACATATACATATACATATACATAAAATGTTTTATACAAGCATATTATGGCAACTAGAATTCTACTGTCACTTGTGCCAAAAGCAGCTGGTAATGTGGCAGGACTAAGAAGCTCAGTGTCCATCCCGTGACAAATAGGATTCTCAAAAAAAGCATTTCCCCCACTGCAGATCCATGGGACACCCTCGCAACCATTGCCTAAGCACACAAACTCATCACTGAGCAATTAAATAACATCAAAAAAAGCTATAGCAACACAAAAGCTCAGTGGTTACAGCATTTGCAGAGAAAGACCTCAATTTTATGTCCTTCATCCTGATCTGTGGTTTCACGGAAACACACACACTAATGTAAAGTCTGTGCCCATCCCAAAGCAGTCCTCTACCAGGGTCCAGTTTTGAATTCCATGGCTGGAGCATCCAGGTGACAAAAAGATTCTATTAGATTATTGTTACACTTTAAAGTGGTTCTTCCAGGTTTTTATAGTAAACTGCCACTGTGCAAAAGTCTTGAAGAATTCCTCAGAACAGAGCTGTGCATGTGAGGAAAGTTTTGCCATTGTTAAAGCATTTAGAGGAATATACACACGTACACATGATGCCTTAGGGATTTTTAGCTTTTATATTTTCCAGAATCTTTACTGCAGTAGTGTGTGACTCTGAACTCTATGTAAAATGGTAGCCAGCTTTCCCATGTTAGTCAGACTAAACAATTCTCCTGGGCCTGTACCATCAAGGCCACGCTACCGCTGCTCAGGTCCGAAAGGTATATACAAAGTTATTCGAAGGGGGGCAGACCGGGGGTTGTTACTTCATACCCAAGGCTTGGGTTGGACAATTAGCTTCTGATATGCTAACAGACCAAACCTATATCTGTCTAAAAAACTCGTGACTCGTCATCCATTTTGGATCCATCTTGGGTGTAGTCTCTTGCAGAGGCTCCTGTGTTGCCCAAGGTGTATCTTTTAGAGGCCTTTAATAAATACCTCCTTTATTCCCTTGCTCTGCCTAGCCTGTTTCAGGTAGCCTCTTCAGGCATCATACACACACAAAAAAGGTTCATTTCCAGTTTCCTCAATAAAACCAAATGCCATGTTTTAGCACAGATAACAGGATACAAATAGCTTATTTCAGTCTGATTCTGTCCCTTAGTGCCACGCAGTTCATTGTACCTGAGAAAATGGTGCTCACTGATGTGGCTGTGTTGTTACTAGGCAACCAGAGATAAAATGCAGGGCTTAATGATTTTTATTTAATGCATTTTTATGAGAAAGTACACTCTCTTTTTTTTCCTCCCCTGATATTATTTGAGGTGTAAATGCTATTTACCCAAGGAGATATATTTAGCCATCTTCTGTGATTTGAACAAGAAAATTATTCAAACTGGATATTCAAACAGCCAGTCAGTAAATATTTCTAAACATATTGACCATTACCAGTACCAAACACTTTCGCGGTGGCAGTGGCTGAGATCTCAAACCACTTCACCAGGGACAAATATTCAGTAGGTCTCACAGCAGAGAATAACGAGAAAACAGATAAGAGCTCAGGGTCATTTGGGACAGTTACAGATGTTTATGTACTCTTCTGTGGCAGAAAACAAGAGCCTAAGCCTATATCACACTTTCCCATGCTGTCATGACACCACATCTGGCAAGGTCATATCATGTTTTCTCCAGTGGCTTTGGGTAGCCCCAGTTCCCTACAAAAATGAGGTGTCATGACCAAAAGCCCCAGCAGGGCTCTGCTCAGAGGTCTTTCTACAGGGAGATGCACACGTTAAGAAGCACCCTGTTATCACAGCCCTTGCCTTAGGAGTCTAGGCACACGTCCAAGAGGCCTCCCTGCAACTCCAAGCTGCCTCACAGTTAATTTCCCATCACAAAATTCAATGGCTCTGTTGATGGTCCTGACAGCAGTGACACCTCCTCAATTCAGCAGGGCCTTCATTCAACACTGTTGGAAGCGTTACCATATCTATAACACCACACAACCTCTCAAGTTTCTTCACATGCCATGCTCTTCCTTTCAACATTTACAAGGGCTGGTGGCTTGTATGTAGATTGAGTTTCTTTCGTATCAGCCAATTTCTCAATTCTCCCATCTTTGCAACAGGAGCAGGAAAGTGTTTATAGATCTGAAAAACAACTGAAAGCCTCTTTCAAAAAAGCCTATTCGAAATAAACAAGGCTGAAAGTTAGTTAAATCTGACATCTTAAAAATCAGTAATTCTTCACTGTGTGTCCCAAACATAACAGGTATAGCCTGACTTCCTCCTTCTTCAGATGCCTCTATGCACAGCCAATCTCGCTCCTCACAATACCAGAGAATTTTTAAGCAACAATAGCTATCAGTCTGTGAGTTTGAGAAGTGGGGCTTTTATCTCTCTTATCTCTTTTTCTCTTCTCTTATCCTTCACATCCACTAAATTCGTCTGCCTCTGAATAGTTACAAATATTAAGTGTCTGTCTGTACTTCAGATAAGAGTGTGTAAAACACCACACAGGCTAAAACTAGAGAACAACAGCAGTAAGTAAACAAAAAAAAGTCTTTCACTGTGTATGCATGTCAGATTTCACAGCTCCTCAGGTTAATTTAGCAGGACAAGTTAACAAATGTAATTGATTTCCAGTTAACTTCCTATTTTCACCAAGTTCACAGATACACTGAGATTGGATTTCCAGCAGTCTATATTTCACTGGTATCTTACCATGCCAAATGCCATTCCATATTTTTGTCAATGATCAGAATCTAAAGTAAATCTCAGGAAAGTGGGGAACAATCCTGAAAATCACTTTATCTTTGAAGACAAGCCTGACATGTAGCTATTTTGATGAAAAGGAGCAGGGTTGGCTTCAAGTCTCTACTTCTAGACACTAGAACTGTCTGCTTAAATTCAGTTAAATGTTCAGTCAGTGAAAAACAGAAACAGAGCTGGGAACAAACACCAGAATTTAGAAATCCCTGCTGCCAAGACACTATCTGAATTACTACCCTGCAAAAACTTTTTTCTTCTCCCTGTAAATGAGATTGAGAATTTCACCCTTCAGCCTTGAACAACATTAACTAAGGAGTCAGGCAAAACTCAAATTTTTAGTTGCCTCAATTTCCCAGAGATGAACTAAGACAGCTAATAGTGCTCAGTACCGAGGATGTACTAGACACCATATTGAGATATTTCCTTCTGATTCTCTGGGTTTTTTAGCTCTTAAACCCAAACACAACATTCTGAATTCTATTTTGAAATAATGACATTCAGAAGTTAAGCCAAGGGTGATTCCAAATATTTGTCCTAAGTCTGTGGTTTTGCATCATCATCTAATTTGTCCATAAAAACCAGAATTGTAAAGTAATATTAATATGCCATCTTGCAAAAAGATTGACAGTTTTTAAAATGGTATTGAAAAAGCAATAAGACTCAAAGTGGACACAGTTCACAGCAGATCTACTAACAACTGATAAGTGGAATTACAGCAAGAAAGATGTCACATCAGTTGCTCACTGACAAGAAAATTCTACCCTATCATACGTGGATAGAAGAGCAGAAAGAGAGAATGAGATGGAATGTAGGTGGAAGGCTTTGATCTATGTAAATTCTTTAAATGCCAGACTGAACAAGGTATGAAGGACAAGTATCTAGAAGGAAAGATTCTTTATTTAATTTTAAAATAGAAAAATACTTGAAACCCTTCTTAAAAACAACACATGAAAATGTTTTGCTGCATTGTCACAGTAAGTCATGTGGCAAATACCATGGTATTTTTTGTGATAGTCCTGTAAGGCACAAAGAAATAACTGAAGTTCCCAAATGTATTATTCAGAGATGCTTATATAACAAATATATTTTCCAAATAACATCTTACAAACAAACAAACGAACACCCAAGCCAACCCCCAAACAAAACAAACCAAAAACCCTGAAGAAATAAAAGCCTCTTCCATAAACCATTTACTAGAAATAGTCTAGAAGAGTTTGTCTTGATCTTACTGCCAAATCGTATTTAGCTTTTATTAGGCATATAAAAAAAACTTACCAGAGAGTTAAGAAAAAGCTAATAGAGCAGTCTATCTTTTACATATTGCTATGCCTTAGCAACTCTCCAGGCACCAATATTTTTCCAGTGTAGGCTGCTTCATGTTTTTAAACATTATCATTTCAGACAAAGAAAAAGGGCAAAAAGATCGGAAGAAACTTCTAGATCAGCTAGTCCATCCTCTTTCTCAAGACATAGCCAAATGTCTGTATCTCATTATGGACTGATACTTACATAATTTATTAAATTTTAGAGACCACAACTGTGATAGCTCTATGGTTTTCCTAATCTATGTTGTTATGTACTCGACTTTATTTTCAAGAAGTTTTGCATAAAGTCTTACGTGAATCTTCTCAAGCACAGCCTAAGCCTACTCTCTTCCTCTTTCATCCATGTATTACTTTATTCAACACATTTGAAGGCTCTTGCTTTATTTCCCTTTCAAAGGCTGATCACAGTGAACATGAAGTCCTGGGCAGCATCAGAGGTACAGCAACAAAGGAATTAACCGCTAAAGCAGAGCATAGTGTCAGGAGAAGGCAACCAAAGGAGAGAGGTTAGACCACTGTCCCTGATTTGAAATCCTGCAATGATCTGAAATCCCCCCACCCTGTCTCCAGAATACCATGTAAAATAAAGGGGTATGTTGACTATACCAGTATAGGGCTTACTGTGTTTCAATTACCTACCTCTACGACAGTTGTCTTTGCAGCCTTGCACATAGGTTGGTTGAAGTTTCTTGCAGTTTTCCTGAAAAAGAAAAAAAAAAGAAAATTAATAAATATTAAAGGCCATAATAGTACAATGAAAGACTTTTCAGAGATAAGCTACTAGAGGAATGTATGTATTTTAAGCATCATAAAGCTTTTTGCCAAATAGCTGGAGAACTAATAAAAAAAAAGTACAAGGGAGGAAAAAGTATTATGGAATTGTGTAAGATGCATCTGAAATGAAATCATATTTTGCTACATTAGAAAGTATTTATTACAGCTCTTTCAACTTCCAACCAGCACACTGTTTAATTGAAATTGAGTATGTTACTGATATCTTCATTTATTGGATCTAAAAGCGGCAGCAAGATGGACTTTGTACAGTGCCATCATTTAACTGAGCAAAGAATGAAATTAATCTCCACAGGGGACCAGCACCAGGCCTAACAATCTCTCAAGCATTCTTTCCTAACTCAGACTAGGACTTAGGATAGCACTTTACCCGGTAGTAAATGTAATCCAATTCTCTTAATTAAAAAAAAACCAACCAAACAAACCTGTGTCAGTTTTGGCACTCACTGTAAGACTCTGGCATTCATCCTAAGTATTCCCACACAGCATTTTTGTACCAAGGAAAAAGAACCTCTACAGAATAAAAGCAACACATGACTGTATACCTGTGCTGTGAACTGCACCAAGATCCTAGTAAGCATAGGAGAAACAAGTGACCTGTGTCAGCCCCTCTACGTGTTTTTCAGAAACCAAACAAAACTGTGTGGCACATTTAACAATTAAGAAAAATTATGAAGGTTTTAGTGGTGAAGGTTTTACTGCTAGCTTCTCAGCATTTTTCTCTGTTAAAAAGTAGAATTCTTGAAAATTTCTCATCAAAATCCATGAAACCAGCTTTCAAAACAAGATAAAACCTTCTCTCCCACATCGTTTTTCCACAGAAGCATTTTTCTTTTCCCTCGACCGTCTTTATTTCATAGAATCACAGAATCATTTAACCTGGGAAAAAAGCTCTTAAGACGATCGAGTCCAACAGCTGACCTGCAAGGTGTTCTCGCCCTCCCTCGTTCCCCGGGCGCAAGGACCGTGCCCGGCGCCGCAGCCGCTCCGAGCCCTGGGCCGCTGCTGCCGCCTCGTGGCGCCGGGGCAGGCGCGGGAGGGACGCGGCCGAATCCCGACACCAACAGGCAGCTCTGACAGGACTCCAGTGCAGATACCGACACAATCAAAGCTGTACCCAAAGACGCGT
>VZTF01000575.1:0-20399 GCA_013397755.1 Cnemophilus loriae
AAAAACAAAACAAAACCAAAAATGAAAGAACCACTCCCCCCACAATTGCTACATGAAAGTGACCACCATATCACCTTACTTTTTGTAAATGAAAGTTTTTAAGGAAATATTTTGGACATGGTCATTATTCTTGAAGATTTTTAAGGTGTTCTGTTTAATATAAAAGCAAAATACTGCAAACAAATTTATCTTCTCACCTGCTACAGTTTGCATCCAACACAACATTTTCAATTCTCTGAATCATTTCCTCCATATCATTCTTTCCTTTTTCTTTCCAGGCATCTTCTAAAACTGAGCCTGTCAACTAAAGACAAGGTATTAGGTTTTGTTGGGGTTTTTTTTGCTTAGTATTTTTTTCTCTTTTAAAGTGAATTATAAAAGTTTAAGAAACTGTGAACAGAAGAGTTTCTTTAACAATTCATAGCATTTAGATGCATTATGTGACTACCTGAGGGTTGAAGGTCCCAATCTCCTACATCTTTTTGTTGAACAGATTAATGACCACATAAATAGTTTATTTTAGACTACAGATACTATGGTAACTCTATGTCCAATGTTGCCTAGAATTTCACAGCCACTTCCCTCATTTCAGTCTTGAAATTTGATTTTGAAACAACTCTCCAGTGATTTAATTACACTGCAAAACAGTCACATTACAACAAAATGCATTTTTTAATATTGCAGTGATTTCTTGTAAAAAAGTGTTACATTTCATCATCTTTCTGAGGTTGTGTATCAGTGGGACATGGAGATTGCATTTGACCATACTATTACTTGTGTCACATCGACACAAAAATATTGCAACATTCTGAATCCTGCTGAAAGGACTAACAGCATTTGTCAGATCCTAATTGCTTTAAATACATGCTATGAAAAAAGAGACCATATTTTTGCAGATGATACCACAGGTTTACCTGATAATAACAATAGGTTAGTAAGCTTTAGAAAGACTTCAGTCAACATACCTAGAATCAGATATGCCAGAGAATTTCACCTGGGTATGTATAAAGAGGAGCCAAGAATTATCTGACCAAGCCAACTTGAGTTTTAATACATAAAATCTGTGAGACTGAAGCTGTTGCTGAGAGAGCTTTAGCAGCAGACAGTCTAGAACTGCTATGGATGAAAGCATTTTCTGTTAAGAACAGGTACTTAATTCACTGTCCAATAATTGCACAGTAGGAGATAAGAGTTAAACTACAAAAAATTAATTTTGCCACTATGGTCAAACTTAATAGCAGTTCCTAATCTACTCAGCCTAAATACTATATAATCTAAAAATGCTTGGAATGGTGTCTGATGATACAAAGGAATAAAATGCAAAGATAAAAGCAAGCACTTATTTCACATTCCCAGTTTTCTACTGCGGTCCTGCATTGATCCTAGGTAATTAGATAACAACTCTAAGAAGGTTTAATTAAAAATAAATATACTGCAAAGCAAATAGGTGAAAAGCCTGTATCTACCACTATATTAAATGGAAAGGACAACAGGAGACATCTATTGCTTCAGTAATGAATCCAATGTTTCATGAGGTAGCCCAGTCTAGCTACAGATACACTTCAACATTTGTAGATACTAGGAGCTTCCCTCTTCATTCAGGACTATGATGATATATTTTAAAAAAATAGAAAACCAACATTTTTTCTTTTTCTTTTAAAACTACTGTCTCACCTTCAGCAGTTTCACTGCACACATCAAATTATTATCCACAGGATTAGAGAAGAGCACATTTAGTAATTCCCGAAGGCCTTCTTGAAGAATTTCTGCTCGTGTGACCTGTCCCTTTGTTCCTTTAATCTGCAAAATATATTTTAAAAAACCAAAACCCAACTACATTTAAAAGACTTAAGTTTTAGAAATTAATTTAGTCACATTTTCTCTCTCGAATGCTGTATGATTTGGTTTGTGATTAACATAGTTGAGCTCTTCAGTTGAAAGAACATGTCAAATACTGTAACTACTTCTAGAATATAGAGTAGTATCCTTGCAATTCTGACATATACATAACAATGCCTGCCTAGCATTTTGTTTCTTCGCTGATAAATTGCTAAGAAAAGCTGCAAAATGCCTGGCAAGTGATCCATATCATCCCAAATTCTCAGAATCCCATGCTCTTTTCCCATCCTACCTTATGCATTCTCTGCAGCTGTAGAGTACCTTACTTCTAGAAGGCATTCTTTATATATTTAAAAATTAGAAAAAATGCTTTAAAAATAAATGGTACTCCAAACTGGGAAATTTCCCCTCCCCCAAATCCTTTGGAAAGCTTCCTTTTTACTTCTAGTAAGTGAAGATTAGATTTCAAGGCCCACTTATGAATAAAAATGGAAGTCAGTTTTCTTTCCTCATGCCAGCAGAACATTTTAGTAGTGTCTGCTTAAATCAAACCTTTGAAATAATTCAGTGAAAAATATATTTTAAGGACACTACAGTAGTCAGTGAACTTACTGAACTCACGGGTATAAGAGTCAAAGAATTTTTATGTGTACATACATTTGTTTTGTACATATCACAAACAAAAAACCTGATCTAAATACAAAATTTCATGCTTCATGCATAAGCCAAGGACTCAACCTTCAGAAGAAATGTCTTTCAAGGTCTGCATTTTTAATTGTTCATTTTGAAGATTCCCATGCCTTCCTCAAGCATTTGATAATAGCTCCTATTAGTGGCTGAATACTGAATTACATGGGTTATCAATACCGATCTGCTTCTGCTAGGTTGTAACATTTTCTGTGTTGTTTAAGTGTAGTAATATGGTGGGTTTACCAGACAAAAGAAAATACCAAAAGCTTCATTCCAAAGGTGGTTTATGGCTGGTTCTTTTTATCTATTCTTACACCTTTTTTTTTAATCTTTATACATTTCTCTTCTGATGATCTTGTCTATTTTCATTTATCTGTTTCTTGGACACACATTATAATTAAACTGTTCTAAAGTTCTTTTACTTTATTCCCCTTTCCCTTTAAAAAAAACAAACTCAAAAACCCCACACCTCAAACGATATTCCATTTTAGTGTTTACCTAAACACAACAAAAATTAATGAATATGAATGACATACAACTTTCTTCTTACCTCTAGGTTAAGGTAAAGTTCAGCTAAGAACAACACAAAGGCATGAAATTGTTTTCGAGCAGTCTCATCTCCTTTGGCAGCTTCATCTCTGTTTTCATACTCTGTTTGGCACCTAAAAACATTAAAGCAAAAATCATAAAATCTATAGACAACCCAACATATACAACATGCTACTTATTTAATAGAATGCTAAGAACTTATTCACTGCATTAGAACTATTAAATGCTGAGTAGTAGGAAGTTTGATTTGTGAAGGAAGTGAGAGGACTTCACAAAGAAAGCAGATTTTTGTTCTTCTAGGTGAGCACTGAGATATCTGAGAAAGCAAAACAAAATAGGGCAAATTGCAACATGTAAAAATTAAAAGACAGTTACACAGTTTATATATTAGAATATGGGTCCAGGAAGTTTAACATGGGCAGACAAACATCAACAGAAATAAAATAGGTGTACTCTGAAAGATGTTTTCCCCCTTTCAGGGTGCTGCCCACATTGTTTTAGATGCCTTTACACTTATTCAAAAAATTATTTATCCTACCATTTTAAGTGACAGAAGCAAAATTTAGATATAAATGCAAACAGTGAGAATTAAGATAACATCACAATGAGGTAATTTTTTAGTATTCAACAACTGTGTTCTTTTAACTTTATCATGCCTTTACTCCTAAACATAGGTGGAGAAAGTGAAACTTTTAAAATAAGAATCAAGTCTGGATCTTAGGAAGACAAAAGTCCTTAAAGAAAAAGACTAATTTCTAAAGAATTCTGAAGTATTAAAGTGTACTATTCCTTCAAGTGTCATACAGTAAGATTTAAAAGAAAATACATCCATTTTAAAAATGTTGCATTTTTGTCAACTGTGAAGTCTAACCATTATTAAACCTTAATCCCCCAAATTCTGTAGTAACTGAAAATTGAAGAAATTTATCCTTCTGGATTTTATGCATCATAGGTGTAAAGTCGGTTAGCAAACCAACAAATAAACTTTTCACAGCAACTCCAGCCAGCAAAGTAATTAAAGAAAAAACACAATGAAATAAGCCCTGGCAACGGTCAAAGGACAAAGAAAGTACATATACATGCATTTAGTATACATTTAAAGTTGACTACCTTTCGAATTTACCCTATAACTTGGTATCAGTACAATATACTCAACTGAAAGGAGCCTACAGAACTCGGAGTCCTATTTTCATATTAAAAATATAAAAATTTAAAAATATGTGTTAGATATCTAGTATGCTTTAATAATCCTCAATCTAAATTTCTATTTTAAATATGCACACTATGTTAAGAGTTACATACAAAAAAAGAAGACAACCTGAGAAAGTAACAGGCTTAAAATGACACACTGATACTGACCTTTGAAGTAACAACTGCCGAAAGCTCCCACTTTGTGGACTAATGGTTAGATGGTGAGATAGATAGTTACACAGCCGTGCTCCCATGTAGGAAAAATTTGGGACAGATGTGGCCTTCCAAAATAAAAGTGGAAAAATAAATTATTCATAGAAGTCATGATTAGGTTATCAGGAAATATCTTCAAGAGATTTTTGAAAATTTGTCTTTAACAACAGTTGACTAGACAATTGAAGAAGATTAATAATTACTGTTTCTCATGTTAATTTTTCTCTCATAAACACTTTGCTATATGCATTTCAGCACTTTGAAGTTCATTATACTGATTTTGTGGCTTTAAGAAAATAACCAGCATTGTGCCATTTGTCCTCAATTCTACTTCTTCATTGTGACCTACACCAAAGAGTATCTGAAAGTCACTTTCAAACTGTTTATTAAAAATCCCAAAAATCCCAAAAGAAAACCAAGAGTGGACATTAAGACTTTTTTTAAAGACCAAACAGTGCATTAAAATAAATATATCACCTTCATTCAAAGAGCTATTTATCCCAGATTTTTATTTTTGGCAATAAGGAATGCTCAGGGAAAGAGTACAAGAACATGGTAAGTAAAGATAAATACTTTCTCTTGTACATGCTCCAGCAAACTGCAGAATAACAAACTTCCGATTCAGATATTAAAACTGTATCATTACAGTTAATAGTTCTTGATAAGTCCTTTTTTCTAAAACAAGTCCTGTTACTTTGAATATTTACACTTTTATAATCTAAAAACAGGTGGTGGCAACGAAATTCCACAACATAAGTTATACACTGTCTGAAAAATATTTTGCTTTGAAACTGATACTTGAAAATTCCAAGAGGTGGTAAAAGTAATTGAGAATCCATTACTGTTTACATTCAACCTCTCATAGAACTTAAAGCAGAACATTCCCTTATTTTGGCAATTTATTACTGTTCATTTGTTTTGAGCTCTCTTCTAACAAGACTTGAATTTGATATTATTTCTCAGATATAGCTTCAGTGAAAAGAGGCTCTGGTCTAAGTAATTTGATCAGCTCTGCCAAAAAAACCCCCATGGATACTAAGAATTCATTAAACTTTTCCTTTGGCTTTATCATCTTTGAACATTCCTTTTACAGCTATAAGTGCTATAAATATGTTTGCATGCTTCTGCTTCTAACATGTTTGAAAAAGCATCTTGCCATTATCATGTCAATGCATTATAGCTACTTACCTTCTACAGGCTAGAGGAAAATATGCACTAAACATAACTGTACTATGTGCATTACACTGCTGGAAAGAACTGAGATATCTTTGAAAGATACAACAAATTTAAGTAATTAAGAAAGTCAAATAAACTTTACTTTCCAGTAAGAGGCATGTGAAATAGCTAACAAGCTTTTTGGTGCTTTAGTTCAATCAGTTGCTTGGAATAGAAGAGGTGGCCCCCTTTTTATAAGGCAAAATATATCACTTAAATTACACTTCTCTTTCCTAAGGAAAAAAAAAAAAAACAAACACAAAACCAAACTAAACAAAAAAAAAAAAANNCCAAAACCAACCTCAACCAAAAAAAAAAAAAGCCACAAACAAACAAACAAACACCCCCCAAACCACCACAAAACACACAAAACAAACCACCACACAGTCAAAATCAACAACTACTTCAAACATCATCTGTATTTTTATAAACCATTATCTTCCCAATTAGTTGGTCTGTATTTGTGGTTGCATCAAATACTCAAACAATGCTATTTGGGGTATTCTGACCTGGCATAGCACACAGAGACAAAAATAAATAAATAAATAAATAAATCTCATATCTTACTAACCAATCATTATAGTACAATAATGTCTTCCCTGAATTATTGTTGCTTTGTAATCCCAGTTTATCTCCAACTCCAAAAAAGTCAAAATCTAAGGATGAAGGCTAGCCTACCAATACATATCTTGAGAAATTTTACTTGCTGTAACAGCAACAGTACACCATACTAACTACACAATAGTCAAGACTCTTAAGCTATGAAGTCAGAGCGTTCAACTTTTGGAAAACAATCTAACTGGCACTTCACTCTGTCAAGACATAAATGGATTAGGAAGAACAGGGGGAAATATATAATTAAGTCTTACAGACAGGCTAAGATACCTGATACCCAGATGAAGGGAAGATTGTACAGGATTTCGGTTTCTTTTATTTTAGCCTTTTTTCCTTCACAAATCTAGCATCTGTAGATCTGCTCAAACATCACTGACGCAGATGCTTATAAACACACTTCAGCATATTTAAATGAAGTTTTGTGATAAACCAGGATGAGTAAAAACAAATATTTGAGCAGAGGCTCAAGATACAAGAATAAGCATAGTTGACTGACACTCAAACACTGTCATATCCTGACATACAATGAAGCTGAAATTATGTGCTTTTGGATACTAGGACAGCATTTTGCACTGAGCTAAGTTTTATTTTCCAGAAAAAATTGTTATCTTTCAGACTGATAACACTCAATGCTTCTCAGTTAAGGAAGGCACATCCAACCCTAACATTGGACTTGTTTTAAATAGGGGGAGAGAAAAAGAGGCAACATTAAAATATTTATATTCAACAAGAGCAAATCTATTAAACATCTATGAAGTTTCTTCAAATAAAGTTATATGAAATATTTTCATCTTTTATTAACTTTTCTCCATGTGTCCAAATAAAGTATGAAAAAATGATGCTGCCAAACACAGCACAAGTAATCTTAATGTCTAACTAAACTGTTCTGAATTAAATGTGTATCAATTCTGTATTTTAGTAAGAAACTTGAGACTCTACAGTTCTGTACAATGTGTGACAATCACGCAGGTTCTACATATCCCAGATTATTTCACAGTAAAAAAATCTGCAAGTATCTGCACTTAAAAGGTGCATAAAGTTTACGTTCTTCAATGTAGAATTTGAAAGCAACTCAGGAAAATGGGAGATACCTAATAGAATAAATAGCAAGCAGAAGTGTGACTTCATTTTCTGCAGCAAGCCCAGAAGACAGTAGCAGCAGCTCATTTGCTAAGTAACATAGATTAAGCCGTTTTTTCCAATGGCTCCCCCAATTAGTACAGAGTTCAGCTCAAGGTCTCTGTCCTCATTTCCATGACCATTAATGGGACTGGGCCTAGTTACCAGCAGACTAGCTTTCCTTTTTTTTAATTATGGTGTTCTGAAATAGTTATAATACCAAATGAAGAACAAAGCCTGTCAGTAAAAAGAGCATTTCCCAAAGTAAGTAAATTTTTTTTAAAATATAAAAGAACAAAAAATATCTATTATGAAGAATATTTTTTGTAGGATAGAAGAAAAATGTACAACTGACAGTCTCTGCTAAGTAAATCCAGCAATTCAAATATAACTTCTTTAATGAACTGCTGTAATTTCGACTCTAGTATGTGACCTGAGAGATTCAAATACACAACAAAGGAAACAGAGTAAATTAGGGAAATTTATCAACCAGCCAAGTATATCTCACTTGAGCTATCATTACAGTTTATTGAGAAAAATCTTTCCCTATACATTTCAGTCTAAAAAGAAAAATTCAAACCATTAAAATACTACGTAGGCACAATGATATAACAAATAATACTAGTATGCATATCTTGCACACTAGGTAACAGAGGCATAACATCCATGTTAAGACAGAATACACAGGCTACCTGTTGATATACGAGTTCAACAAGTTCTTGCAAAGTTTCATCTGCAGTGACCCAGCCATTCACTGTTTCGGCAAACTGCTCTATTTCAGTTTCAAAACAACCTGGTTGCTTGGCGAGGTGATTTAGAAAGTCTTGTACATATTCTGCCAAAGTCAGATAGCCATCATATCCATCTTCGAAGGAAGAATCCTATAGCAGTGAAAGAATATACCAGCTATTTAAAAGGAACCTTAAATAAAGTTGTCACACTTACTATCTCCAGAAGTAACCATATAGCCTTTAGTCTTGAGTAACTCCTGATGCTCTGCGTACTTGATAGTGATCTTTATTACATGTTTCACTTAAACATTTTTAGCAAATATAGACCTCTGCATCAAAAAACTCTAGTAGTCAAGAACTAGGTAACATGTGTTTATAGAGATTAAGGTCTCCCAGCAAAACACATCAAAAGACAGATTAAAAAGAAATTAGTTTGCCAAGTCGACTATAAAATTAACTAACAAACTAACATGTAAGTATACCTGCTAAGAATAAAATTACCAAACTGAGGCTCAACACCCTTTCCTGATGCACACACAAACTATGCTACAGCTATATGAACTGTAGAAGAAAAAATAATTGAAAATTGGAAACAAAATATTTTGAGCTTACCTAGAGTGCAAAAGTGCTCCAAAATATGCAGGAGGGGGAGAAATTACAGAAATACAGTACAGTGTAATGTTTCCATGTATAAAATATAGCCAGGAAATAATGCATACTTTATCAATGTTTATGCTCCTGCTGATGGAACAGAAAGCCGCTCTATTGGGTTTGTGTGGCCAGGTTTTGGTAGCGAGGGGAACTGCAGAGGTAGCTTCTGTGAGAAACTGCTGGAAGCTTCCCCCATGTCCGGCAGAGCCAATGCCAACTGGCTCCAGGACGGACTCGCCACTGGCCAAAGCTGAGTCAATCAGAGATGGCAGTGATGCCTTGGGGATAACATAGCTAAAAAGAAAAAAAAGTTATTGCACAGATGTAATTGGGGCCAGAGGAGAGTGGAGTGAGAATATGTGAGAGGAACAACTCTGCAGACACCAAGGTCAGTGCAGAAGGAGGGGCAGGAGGTGCTCCAGGCACTGGAGCTGAGATTCCCCTGCAGCCTGTGGTGAAGACCATGGTGAAGCAGCTGTGGCCCTGCAGCCCAGGGAGGGCCACAGGGATGCAGAGATCCACCTGCAGCTCCTAGAAGAGCCCATGCTGGAGCAGGGGATGCCTAAGAGGAGGCTGTGACCTGTGACCCTAAGAGATGCCTGTGCTGGAACAGGGTCCTGGCAGGGACCTACGGACCCATGGAGAGAGGAGCCCACACTGGAGCAGGTTTCCTGGTAGGACTTGTGACCCCATGGGGGACCCATGCTGGAACAGGCTGTGCCTGAAGGACTGACCCTGTGTAAGAGTGACCCACAGCAGAGCAGTTTGGGGAGAGCTGTTGCCTGTGGGGTGGACTCACATTGGAGAAGTTCATGGAGAACTGTCTCCCATAGGAGGGACTCCATGCTGGAGCAAGGGAAAGACTCTGACTCCTCTCCCAGACCAGTGGCAGGAACAATGGGCGATGAACTGACTATAACCCCCATTCCCTGTCTCCCTGTGCTGCTGGGGGGGAGAAGGTAGAGCTGGGAAAGGGAGGGAAGGTGTTTTTAAGGTCTTATTTTACTTCTCATTATCCTGATCTGATTTTTGTTAGTAATAAATTAAATTCATATCTCTAATTCAAGCCTGTTTTGCTCATGACAGTATTTGGTGAGTGATCTCCTCCTGGTCCTTACCTCAACTCATGAACATTTGTTATATTTTCTCTCCCCTGTCCAGCTGCAGAGGGGAGGGAGAGAGAGGCTTTGGTGGGTGCCTGGCATTCAACCAGGGGCAACCCACTAATTTTGTCCATTCAAAAATGAATGCATGTAACAGTCTCTAAAGTCAATGCTGTCCTGGATAATTACAGTGCTAGTATATGAGAGAAATAGCATAGGAAGCAACATACTTAGTGATGTAACTAGTAATAACACAGTACCAATAATTCACCTTTTCATACTGTACAAAAGACTGCGAAAAGTATCTCATGAGATCTCAGAAGAGCAAGCAGGAACCTGAAGAGGGAACTGCTAAAGACCTGACATAATTAGTGATTCAAGACAAGGGTAACATAAAAGATATCAGAATTCTCAACTGATCTACTATTTAATGTGAAAAAGATTTAAATATATCTACTGTAATGAAAAATCAAGCTAAAATGATAACCACTTTTTCTTTACTTAGTGGACATAAACACACTGATAAGGTTTATAATTACATTCTCCCTCTACCCACCATCCCTCCCTTAATGAGGGGATATCCTTTACTTTCTGTCTTCAAAACGCCTCATTCTCTTCTCTACTGCAAAGCAACATGGATCTGTGAAAGATAAAAGCTCTGGATGTGAACTGTGGAGAAAGACAGATACACATTGCTGAAAATCAAGTATTGGCATTAATTTCACAACCTGTAAAGAATGTGTGGGGAAAAATTCAGATTTTCCAAAATTCTTTAAAGACCCATGTTGTAAGAGTGTACAACTTTAGCTAATGAGGGACACATCAATATAACAGAAGAAAAACTAGAAAAGTTTCATATGATGTTTAATTAAGTAGAATATTTGCCCAGTGAATAATACTGAAGACAAAGTTAATGTGGCCCAGCAGAAATAGGAAAAAAAATATGGATTTAAGGAAATGGTGGCAAATCATTATTACTCATAAGGATAAAGCCTTTAAGCACCTGATCCAAGCTGATTTTGCTCTGAGTTGGGATCGGACCAGAGGAACTTCAGAGGTCCTTTCCAACCTAAATTATTCTATGATTCTAATGGTTTAGAGCTTATGAAGCCAAAGAATAAAAGCTAACAAGCCTCTAACTTGCTAAATATTCTATTTCTCTAAATGAAATAAAATTTTACTAGGCAATTTCAAATAGCTCAGTAAAAGTTTTGTACAACAAACTATTTTGGTCCACAGAACGATGACATTATTGTGCAACAACTGCAGCTTAGTCACATACAGCACAACTAGTATCTCTTCAAGCAATCTGTTTGAAAACTCTCCAGCCAAGTTGCAGGGGATGCAGCTGCTGTAGCTAGTAAAAGAAGCTGCTCTTTCTGAAAGCCATCAGGTTATGAGATCCTCATTTAGAGAGGAAGGCATATTCCTCTCATCCTCACCTGATAAAAATTCACTCTTGGAGGAAATGTCCTTGTTCTGCAAGGGACTCCAATCCCATTTGGTATACTGGTGTCCTCGTATTCATACTCCTCTTCCCATTTTGTAATTAAAAGGCTAACCACAGAGGCTAAACTCAGCATCACATTCATCTACCTATACTAATTATGCAACTTCAAAGGCAGTCTAGGTGGTTTTAGTAATTATGCCAGGGAACAGAACAAATGGGAGTGAAAAAAACTAATAATTCAAACTTTATTATATGTTGTATATTGCTAAATTAGGAACACTCAATACTTAAAACCTAATTAGATTTAGTCCAGTAACTTTTAGACATAAACCCCTCATGTTTCTCACTGGCAGATTTTAAGCTTTAACAAAGGAGATAGAACCACGTAGTGTATCAACTAAGTTTTGGTTTTTTATCTTCAGATTATACCTACTCAGCAAGTATACAATAGTTATTGCAAAATTAGGTATAAAGACTGTTGCAGGTACAAACCTCATATGACATGAATAGGTGATTTAATTGGCACCTTAATGTTTGACTAAAAGTATAAATCCCACTAGTGAGGCTGCTTAGCCTCCTTCTGGAAATTAGTTGAAGAAAAAAAAAAGGAGACGGAGGGGAAATTCCACCTAAGATAATACAAATATCACTCCTACAACTATGAATTGAGATCATTATGCCCTTCTGATAGAGTAACAGTCATATTATTCTCATATACCCATGTCAGAGAACAAGTCTGACATTTCCTACTGGCAATCCAAACCTAAATCTAGTCACCAGTTCTACTGCAGATACCCACAACTTCCGATGGGATGGACAGCTGTATGCAAACGGAGAATCCCACAGAGATCTTTCCTCCTCAAAGTCCTGGTAAAGTTTTTCTGAAAAATCTAGTATGCCTTGGATGCTGTAGCCCTTAAAGTATCTTCACAGATAGCTAATAATTTTGAGTATCAGAACTAACTGGAGATTAAATAATCTAACAATCAAATGTTATATGGACACACATAGTAATTACAGTAATGTACAATCAAACAAGGAATCAACCAACACATTATTTCTAAAACAATAAATGTTTAATAAATAGCAAAAAACAACATGAATTTTCAGATCTAAAAATTTCAGAGAACATTATAAATGAAAGCTAAGTATTACTTGTAATAAAAACTGAAGTTTCTCAAAACTGCTTTGTTTCAAATTTTAAAACCCATGGTGAAAAATCTGTGTAATAGTAAAGTGTGCTAAATTCCTTATTTTTATTGCAGGTGGACTCAGTTTACAAAATTAATTCAGCTGTTAAAGTAAAAAAAAACAAATAAAAAAACTCCAAAAAACAACAACAAAAACTAACAAACAAAAAAATCCCCAAACTTGGTAATAGTGAAGGACTAACAAGTCTGAAACATCACTATTCTATCCCTAATATACTCTGATTAGATTAGGGTTCCTACAACATACTTCCAAATAAATGTTCTAGGTTTTGCTACCATTTTAAGAGTTATTTTCCTTAACAGATGAGTCACTTGTATTCATAACATATTCCTACAACACGCCTGTGTGTTTTTGCAAAACAGCTGAAAAGCAACATTGCTGGACTCAAAACTTTGTAATCATACATATGCACACTCATGCCATCCCAAATGGCATTTTTTCTTTATTCATAGAAACCATGTAACATGTACTGGGGCAAAGTAGTATTTTTTCCTCTTAGATTATCCATTCACAGAAGCATGTTTGTACTGGCATTTGTCAATGGTTGTATATGATTATGGGCTTTTATTATTCAGGATGGTGATTTTATTCAGTAAGCTGGCAAAGCTGGTAACATCCAGATAACATTGAGTTTACTGGTGAGAAAAAAACCTTCAAAATTCCAAACCACCATGTTTAGCATTCAAATCAAGCATTTTCAAAGTTATTCAAAATATATTTGTTTCAGTATAATTGTTTATTATCATTTGATTGTATTTGTAAAAGCAATAGTTCCCACCTACTTATACCAGTACCAGTTTATTTGCCTGCATAACAAAAATATATGCCAAGAATTCACACAGATCTTCCCTAGAGCAGAATTACTGTATCAACAATATGGAAGACAAGGAGAGTAGAAAATAAGAAGTACCAACTTTTATTATGTGGTGAATGTACAATATGGATCAGAGATTACCCTTAGCCTGGCTGCAAATATATTTCATATTAGGTATGCTGCTAGGAATGAGCCCAAACCTACTTTTTTGCCCTCTGGTGATACAATATCCCTGAAGGAATTAAAAGACACACGATGGTACATAAAGTTAGGCAGTCATGGCAAATCATACCCATGGCACAGTAAATTTAGGAAAGGTAAAGGCTATGCTTAGAAAAGCTAAAGTTCAAGTTTTCTCCCACACTTGCTTCAAAAACCCATGCAATCTGAATAAAAGTGCAGCTAAGTTTTTAATGAAAATGCAGTGCAGATGTAACTATAACAGAGGTAGTTGTGAAAAAGACAGCTTATGCTGATGTTGGGTATAATCAATAAGGAATGTAGTTATCTGGAGCAAACTTCAAGCAAAATACTAAAGGCTCTCACAGTATAACATTCACTTATCACAACATTCTGACTGGGTCTCTGGAGGTTATCATCCAAATTTTTGAAATCTCTTCAGCAAATGCAGCATTCAAGTTATCTGATACACAAGAGCACAAGAAACATTGTTAAATTGAATATAAGTAAATTGGCATATACTAAGAAGAGAAGACAAATACTCACTGCAAAGTTCTGGTTATATCCTGATGGATAAAACTCAGGTGCTTTAACAGACAACTTTGATGTTACCACAGGAGCCACAGCCACCTGAAATTCAGCCATTTCCAGTCCAGAATCAGGAACTGAAACTTTTTCTTGTGATCCAGATGGAATTCTTGCCTGTTGCAGGTGTTCTGAAAAGTTTTTGATAAATGGTTTTTGTTAATGGTTTTTCTTAGAAACCACTAAATTAGTATGCATTTACACAGAATACATGCACAGAATACATCACTTTTTGGACTTTAAATATACTTTTACTTATACTATAAATATACTTTCCTCCAAGCTCAGGAGGGATGCATCCCAATAAAGAGGAAGTCAGGCAAAATTGCCAGAACACACCTGCATAGATGAACAAGGAGCTCCTGGACAAACTCAAACACAAAAAGGAAGCCTACAGAGGGTAGAAGAAGGGACAGGTAGTCTGAGAGGAAGACAGATTGTCCGAGCAGCCAGGGATCAGGTTAGGAGAGCAAAAGCCCTGAGAGAATTAAAACTGGCCAAGAACATCAAGGGCAACAAGAAAAGCTTCTATAGGTATGTCCTACCTGACAAATTTGGTGGCCTTCTACAATGGGGTTACAGCAGTGGTGGATGAGGGAAGAGCAGCTGGCATCATCTACCTGGACTTGTGCAAAGCACTTGACACTGTCCCACACAAAATCCTTGTCTCTAAACTGCAGAGACATAGATTTGACAGATGGACCACTCAGTGCATAAAGAACTGGCTGGATGGTCACACTCAAAGAGTTGTGGTCAACAGCTCATTGTCTAAGTAGAGACCGGTGACAAGTGACATTCCCCAGGGGCCGGTATTGGGACCAGTGCTGTTTAACATCTTTTCTGGTGACATGGACAGTGGGATCAAGGGCACCTTCAGCAACTTCACTGATGACATGGAGCTGTGTGGTGCAGTTGACATACTGGAGGGAAGGGATGCCATCCAGAGGGACCTTGAGAGGCTTGAGAAGTGAGCTTGTGGGAACCTCATGAAGGTCAACAAGGCTAAGTGCAAGGTCCTGCGCCTGGGTCGGGGCAATCCCAAGCACAAGTACAGGCTGGGCAGAGAATGGGTTGAGAGCAGCCCTGGGGAAAGAGACTTGGGGGTGTTGGTTGACAAGAAGCTCAGCATGAGCTGGTAATGTGCACTTGCAGCCCAGAAAGCCAATGCTGTCCTGGGCTATATCAAAAAAGGCATGACCAGCAGGGTGAGGGAGGTGATTCTGCCCCTCTATACTGCTCTTGTGAGACCACATCTGGAGTACTGCATCCAGTTCTGGGACCTCCAACACAACAAAGATGTGGACCTGCCGGAGCAAGTCCAGAGGAGGGCCATGAAGATGATCAGAGGGCAGAAGCACCTCTGCTATGGAGACGGGTTGAGAGAGTTGGGATTGTTCAGCCTGGAGAATAGAAGGCTCTGGGGAGACCTTATGGTGACCTTTTAGTACCTGGTGGGGGCCTACAAAAAAGCCAGAGGGGGAGTTTTTACAAGGTCATGGAGCAATAGGAAAAGGGGAATGGCTTCAAACTGAAAGAATAGGTTTAGATTGGATTTTAGGAAGAAATTCTTCCCTGTGAGGGTGGTGAGGCCCTGGCACAGGTTGCCCAGAAAAGCTGTGGCTGCCCCATCCCTGGAAGTGTTCAAGGCCAGGTTGAATGGGGCTTGGAGCAACCTGGTCTAGTGGAAGGTGTCCCAGCCCATGGCAGGAGGGTGGAACTAAATGGTCTTTAAGGTCCCTTCCAACCTATACCATTCTATCATCCTATACTTTATATATATATATATTTCACTTGAGCAAACTCTAGGCACCTTTCTACATGACAGAAAGTGAACACAATCAATGTTCATTTGAAGGTGACCAAAAAAAGGGTGAAAGAGAGCCCTCTCTTTCCCCATGAAAACATGTTTTCTAAGAGCTAACCTGAGAAACTAGTAAATTTTCTTATTATATTCTTGCTGCTTTTGGGTTTTTCTCATAGATTTTATATGTAAAGGCAAGACTTTAAAGGTCAATAAATGGAAGAAATCACTATTTTTTAACATAATCCTTAAAGACACTTAACTATCATTTTTGTACACAATTTTTAAAAATAATCCAATGAAACAGTGTTTTTTAAACCACATTTTCCAAATCCATGTTTATAGATTAGCTCCTAAATTTATTGAAAACATAATCTGGATCTATCTGAAAAAAGTAACCAACAAATAATGCTTTATGTTACTGTTGGGTTGGGTTTATTTTTTTGTCAAACCTTTAGCCCAGAGTTAGAGAATTCTTCTGTAAGGGGAAGAATGAGAACATCTGCAGCCAGATGAACAAATGGCTAAAACACATACATACAGATATGTGGGCACAGAAAGGGAGGGAGGGACAGACAGAGAAACGTTGCAAGCAGGCTGCAACGGTACATCATACCTTCACTTGGGCACAGGTCCATAGCCCAGAAACATGACTGCTTATCTAAGGAAAAGTGCAGTTGCCAGGCCCCCTACGCAGCTCATCTCCATGCGGTGGCCTCTAAGCCCCTAGGTGCGTGGGGTGGGAGAAAGTACGTGTCCCCGTGGCTAGGCCGAAGGGAGGTGTGTGGGGGAAGCCCCAGGGCTCCATTTTCAGTGGGACGGCGACGGGAACGGGGGTGGGGGGTGCCGGAGCAGCAAGCGAAGCAGGAGCAGGGCACTGTGCACAAAGAAGGGGAGCACAGCGGACTTTAGGGGGCCACTCCTCGATACCTTCGGCACCGGGGGCCTCTGGAAGGGCGGGGAAGGGGCCGCTGCACGGCGGCCAGTACCTGCGTTTCCGGTGCTCAGTGGCTCTGTCTTCGGAGGTCGCAACGGTTCCTGCCGCAGCAAGAGGCCGCCCGTTTTATGCTGCTTTTCGGCCGAAACTGAACTGTGGGAACCACTACCCCCAAGATAGGCCCCACCACCGCTCTCCGACGCGTCCGCGCCGCTGAGAGCAGCGCCTCCTCGTCCCCGCCCCCGGCCAGCACCTGGAGCTCGGTCGAAACTATCCGACATACTCGGGTCGGGGTGGCTCAGGCGCTCATGGGAAGGAGCCAACGACTCAATCCCGCTTCGCCGCGGCCCGAGCACTTCACTTTCAGTTTCACCCCCACACACACCGCCACGATGGTCGCGACCCAGGCCGGCTCACAGCGCCGGCTCACAGCGCCCCCTCACGACCTCTCAACACTCATCGCCATAGCAACCTCGGTGGCACCGAGGTCTAGCACCACCCGCCGCCGGGAAGGGGAGGAGCACGGCCCGCCAGGCGGCCGAGACTCCGGCCCACCCAGTGCCATTGTCGCCCGCAGGTGTGGGTCAGGCGTGGTATTTGTGAGAGTTGTCCCCATCAGCTCGGCTGCTAGGGGTTAAAGGCTCTCGCCTGGATGTCGGGCTGCGTAGCCAGCCTCACCTGTTCAGAACTGATGAGTCAGCTTCCCCCTCTTCTCCCCCGACATGGGCTCGACTTCCAACAACAAACAAGTCTGGGGTTTGTTTGTGTCAGCAGCCGGTTCTGAGGCCTCGGGGAGTATTTGAGTAACACCTTCCTCAAAAATCACAAAAGACTGGAAATGGCATTTTCAAAAAGACAATATTCTCTTGTAATTGTTTCCTACAGGAACTAATAGCATACTGTGACCATAACAGGACCAAGATTGCAGCTACACATGCTAGGAAACCTGTAGCTACAGGTGTCTGCTTTTAAAAGCATCATACCACACTGTGCATATGCGGTTTTCCACAAGAAAGGGGTTTGTGTGGAAAGGTTGCAGGCAAGATTGTAAATTTAAGCCAACAAAGTTAACACACCAACTTTTATATATGCTGGAGTGTCTGGTTCCTCTTTTGGGAAGCGACCTGTTAAGTAAATTGGAGGCTCAGATTGTATTTAAAGATGAAGAAGTACAATTATTCGTATCCAAGACTAAAGCCATTGAGGCAAGGACTTTTATGTTGCAGAGAACACCAGAACCAGACAATTCTGGAGGAATGCTGGAAGCAGTAGAAAATGCAGTAACATCCTTGGTTTGGGCCAGTGGAACTCCAGGCCATCCCCAACAAGCTCAGCCTGTAAGCGTTACCCTAAAACCTGGATCAAAGTCGGTAAGGCAGAAACAATATCCTTTAAAATTAGAAGCTAGAAGGGGAATCAAGAGTCTAATAGAAAATTTCAGGGAATTTGGATTATTGATAGAATGTGAGTCAGAATATAACACCCATATTTTGCCAGTTAAAAAGCCTGGGACAAACAAGTACAGGTTAGTACAGGACCTACGAGTGATCAATCAAATAGTCCAGAATATCCACCCTATTGTAGCCAATCCTTATACCCTGTTAACAGCCCTTACAGAATATCACCAATGGTTTACAGTAATAGATCTGAAGGATGCCTTCTTTTGCATTCCTCTCGATAAGCAAAGTCAGGGCATTTTTGCCTTTGAATGGGAAAATCCTCAAACTGGCCAGAAGACTCAGATTACCAGGACTGTGTTACTGCAAGGATTTAGAAATAGTCTGAGGATTTTTGGGAACCAACTGGCAAAAGAATTAGAGGTCTGGAAAAAAGACAACCCCGAAGGCTTTGTCCTGCAGTATGTTGATGACATCTTGCTAGCAACTGAAACTAATGAAAAGTGCATGGAATTGACTATCAGTCTTCTAAATTTCCTAGGCCAAGGAGGCTACAAAGTGTCTTGGGAAAAAGCTCAGATTATGAAGCAGCAAGTTACCTACCAAGGATTTGAAATAATACCAGGACAGTGGAAATTAGGAATGGACAGAAAAGAAGCCATTTGCCAAGAACCCCAACCTGTGACTGCCTGAGATTTAAGAGCATTCTTAGGTATGGCTGGATGGTGCAGATTGTGGGTTTCAAATTATGAACTTTTAGTTAAACCATTGTATGAGCTTTTAAAGGATGCCCTGGAACAACCTTTGNGTCTTGGGAAAAAGCTCAGATTATGAAGCAGCAAGTTACCTACCAAGGATTTGAAATAATACCAGGACAGTGGAAATTAGGAATGGACAGAAAAGAAGCCATTTGCCAAGAACCCCAACCTGTGACTGCCTGAGATTTAAGAGCATTCTTAGGTATGGCTGGATGGTGCAGATTGTGGGTTTCAAATTATGAACTTTTAGTTAAACCATTGTATGAGCTTTTAAAGGATGCCCTGGAACAACCTTTGATTTGGACTCCTGAGAATGAACATGCCTTCCATAACTTAAAGCTGGCCTTGATTTCTGCACCTGCCTTAGGACTTCCAGACTTAACANAGGAATGGACAGAAAAGAAGCCATTTGCCAAGAACCCCAACCTGTGACTGCCTGAGATTTCAGAGCATTCTTAGGTATGGCTGGATGGTGCAGATTGTGGGGTTCAAATTATGAACTTTTAGTTAAACCATTGTATGAGCTTTTAAAGGATGCCCTGGAACAACCTTTGATTTGGACTCCTGAGAATGAACATGCCTTCCATAACTTAAAGCTGGCCTTGATTTCTGCACCTGCCTTAGGACTTCCAGACTTAACAAAGCCCTTTGAGATTTTTGTGCATGAACAACAGCACGTAGCCTTCGGAGTTCTGGCTCAGAAGGTAGGAGACCTCAAGAGGCCTGCGGGGTACTTTTCAAAACAACTTGACAAGGTCAGCCAGGGATGGCCCAGATGCCTGCAAGCCATAGTGGAGACTATTCTCCTCATCCAAGAGACCAGGAAATTGTCTTTGGGATAAAAGATAGCAGTGTGCACTCCACATGCAGTAACCACTGTATTAGGACAAAAAAAGGGGGCATTGGCTTTCCCAGAGTCATATGCTGAAGTATCAGACTATTCTAATGGAGCAAGAAGATGTGGAGTTGAAAGTAACCACAGCAGTAAATCCAGCCTAATTCCTGAACATCCCAATGCAAGGGGATGAACAGCTAACACATGATTGCTTACAGACAATTGAGCAAGTTTATGCAAGCCAACCAGGTCTACAAGACACACCCATTGAAGATCCAGAGACAGAGTTCTTTACAGACGGAAGTAGCTTGGTGCAAGATGGAAAACGAAGAGCCAGCTATGCCATAGTCACAGAATCACAGAATCACAGAATCACAGAATCACTAGGTTGGAAGAGACCTTCAAGATCATCGAGTCCAACCCATGCCCTAACACCTCAACCAAACCANTAATTCCTGAACATCCCAATGCAAGGGGATGAACAGCTAACACATGATTGCTTACAGACAATTGA
>VZTF01000580.1:5094-25245 GCA_013397755.1 Cnemophilus loriae
CTCCTTCTCCTTCTCCTTCTCCTTCTCCTTCTCCTTCTCCTTCTCCTTCCCCTTCCCCCCTTCCCCTTCCCCTTCCCCTTCTCTCCATGCAAAGTCCCTCTGCAGCCTTCCTGTAGCCCCTTTAGGCACTGGGTGTGAAATAATGACGATCAAAACAGGGATGGGAACAGCTTTGGGTGTAAAACGGGCTCCAGCAACGGCAGGGAATGTCCAGGACACAGGAAAGCCCCATCCATGCGCAGAGGTTTGCCAGTGGATCCACACAGCTGCCACAGCAGGATCATGACGATATTTAAATTCAGTATTTCAACCTACAAAAGGTCCAAATCACCCCAAAAAGGCCCAGGAGCTGAGCCTTGTCCTGCCTGCCAAAAATCCAAATAACCCTGCTGGGAATCCTCGCTCGAGTCCTCACCTCGCTGCAAGAGTTTCTTTAATCTTCTCCAAACAACAACAACAAAAATTAAAAAAAATATTTTGCTGACAACTAAAAATGACTCTGAGCCCTTTTCTTATCATTTCTCTCTCTCATTTAACAACTGCAAAGCTGAATGTTCTTCCTGAGTTCCTTTTTCAGTATTTTGAGGGTGTCTGGCAGCTCTTTAATTTCATTTTTCTGCTCTTGTATTCCACACTCCGATGTTTTCTCCTATGAAATTGCCCAGCTGCTGGAATGTCCCTTCTCCAGCCCAAAATGCAGAATTTAAGTATTTAAAGCTGCACTTGGAATGCACAGGGAAAATGGAACTGCTAAAAATACCCTTTTCCAATCCATTTGATTTAGGATGGATTTTCCACAGAGTTTTCCTTTGATTTGTGGGATTTATTTCTTTTTTAGCAGCTCAATTTCAGTTCTGAGCAAGGAATTTTCTAGGAATTCTTCATCAGCCAGCCAGTTTTGTTTATAAGGATTCCGGCTGGGCACCTGCTCCCATCAATACCCCAAAAATGAAGTTCTGAGAGCAGGAACAGCTACACTCCCAGAATCTCTCCTGGAAGATAGGAAAAACCAGGATTTCCTGGTTTTAGCTGTGCTTGTGGTCGTTATTTGAGGAGAAACCTACTTTGGTTCTTCCCCAAACATCAAATCTGTTCCCTGCCTTGAGGAGAATTCCCAAATTTCCAGGGAGGAGATGGGGAGGAAAGGCGAGAGGGGATTTTTGGAGGAAAGCTGATCGTTTCCGTAGCTCTGGACTTTTTAAAACTGCATCATCTGCTTTTGAAAAATTGGAGTTTTGGGACGGAATTTAGGCAAGATCACGGTGTCATTCCAGTCATCCAACTGAGCATGGAATGTTCCTGAATATTCCTAGAAGAAATCCAAAGTGCTCCCCAAAAAAATCCCTCAGGTGAGGGAGTGCTCAGGTCTCAGTTTTTTATATTATGGAGACATTTGTTTTGCAAGGAAACTCCAATAATTTGTGTATTCCCGGGAGTCCGAACCCCTGGTGTTGTTAAAAATAGCATGAAAGGCATTCCTAGAGGAAAAAAAAAAAGATTCCTGGATGATTTTTGTTCGGAAGGAGGCGACGATTGCGGGGAACGTTTACCCGCATTCCAGGTTTTGTAAAAGATGAGACTTTCCTCAGAAAAAAGAATATTTCCGAGGAAAATATTCCAGGAGAGCGAGGGAATTCACTGGCAGGGAGCACAGCAGGATGACAGGCAGGCAGGATTTGGGGCGAAAAGACGAAATTCCAGAAACCCAACTCCACTGCTACCAGCTGATCCCAGCTCCTTCCCGAGCCAGGGGGAGAGAGAGCGAAGATGAAAAGAGGAAATCTCGGAAAAGGAAATGAAAAGAGCTTTATTAGCGAGGTTCTTCTCCTGCCTGACCCAATTATCAGATTTTGCATTTAAGTTTAAGACAGCAGATCAAACGACGAGAGCCACTTTGTACTCGTGCCAGGAGCCCAGATGAGATCTCTCAGCGACTCTCCTGCATGCCAGGAATAAGAAACTCTGCCTCTCCCCAAGTTTTTTTGTCTGCATATGGTGCAACGTGCAAAAAATAACCCAGTTCAGGACTGGCTGGATGGGGGCCAGGATTTATGGCACTTTATCAGCTGGGCTGGGAGGGGGCAGCAGGAGGAAGAGGAAAATCTAATTATAAGTTTCCCCAAATAAGCTAAAAAAGAATTGCAGGCGAGTCCAAAGGTTGGTGTCGTGCTAAGGGAGAGAAAGGAATGAGCGGTTTGGGATGTTCGGCCCCAAAGCTGCTCGGGATGTTTGGGGTTTTTTTTCAGTCTGGGATAGAAATTCACCTCAAACGTCTCCAGGGTGAGACACGGCAGCTTCTGAGACACCTTCTAAACCCCCAGGCTGGGGGTGCTTAGATCTTGAAACCAGAGAACAAAGTGGAACAAACACCCTGGCGAGGAGATGTGATCAAATCAAACGCAACTGGAAAAAAAAGAAATGGAGTGACTAAGACCAGGGGGACAGAGATGAAATGAGGAGCAGAGAAAAGGACGGAAACTTCCCAAAATTATTCCTGTGGAAATCCCGAAATCAGGAAAGAAAGGTAAACGAAGAGACAGGAGAAGAAATGGAAGAAATGAAATGCTACAAAATAAAGAGAGAAAATTCTGAAAGGAAACAAGAAAAGCGAATGGGATGCCATGAAACGCACGGAAATGGCCCAAACCTTGCCCAACTGATCTTCAGTGAAATCTTGAAATCAGAGAACAAAGTGGAACAAACACCCTGGCGAGGAGATGTGATCAAATCAAACGCAACTGGAAAAAGAAGAAATGGGGTGACTACGACCAGGGGGACAGAGATGAAATGAGGAGCAGAGAAAAGGACGGAAACTTCCCAAAATTATTCCTGTGGAAATCCCGAAATCAGGAAAGAAAGGTAAACACAAAGAGACAGGAGAAGAAATGGAAAAAATGAAATGCTAAAAATTGAGAGAAAATTCTGAAACAAAGAGAAAACAATGAAAGTGAATGGGATGCCATGAAATGCACGGAAATGGCCCAAACCTTGCCCAGTTGATCTCCATTGAAATCGCAAGGAAATTCTTCCTTTCAGGAAAGGAAGTGAAATCTTGAAATCAGAGAACAAAGTGGAACAAACACCCTGGCAAGGAGATGTGATCAAATCAAACGCAACTGGAAAAAAAAGAAATGGGGTGACTACGACCAAATTGACTGAGATGAAACAAGGAGCAGAGAAAAGGACTGAAACCTGCCAGAATTATTCCTGTTGAAATCCCAAAATCAGGAAAGAAAGGTAAACACAAAGAGACAGGAGAAGAAATTGAAGAAATTAAATGCTAAAAATTGAGAGAAAATTCTGAAATGAAACAAGAAAAGCAAATGGGATGCCATGAAATGCATGGAAATGGCCCAAACCTTGCCCAGTTGAAATTCTTCCTTTCAGGAAAGGAAACGAAATCTTGAAATCAGAGAACAAAGTAGAACAAACACCCTGGCAAGGAGATCTGATCAAATCAAATGCAACTGGAAAAAAAAGAGAAATTCTGCAAATGCGGTGACTACGACCAAATGGACTGAGATGAACTGAGGAGCAGTGGAAAGGACCGAAAGCTGCCAAAATGATTCCCGTTGACATCCCGAAATCAGGAAAGAAAGAAGAACCTCTGCAAGAGATTCTCCCTCCCTGGCTTGCAGCATTCCAGCTTGGGGGGTTTTAAGGCTGAGGTGGGATTTGGGGTGGAATGAGACACGAGGAAAGGGTTTTCCTTGCCCTCATCTTTGGGCACCCCTGGGAGCACTGGAACCCCCTCTACTCCGCACATGGGTGGAGAGCTCGTTCGTGGGCCACGATGTCTGGCAGGTGATAAAATAAATTGTGCTGCTTTCACTTGTGCAAATAAAAGCAAAGAACAGCAAAGATCTGGGAGTTAACGGGGCCTGAGCACATCCCTTTAAACAAAACCAGAGACAAACTGTTCTGGCAGAGTTTAAACTCAGCTTTTCCACAGAAGAGGTTCCTCACTCACCTCCTGCAAGGGATGCTCTGGGTTTTAAGACCTGCACTCAATTTCCCAGCTGGTTGTGACCCTTTGGCACACTTGTTCCTGAAGTATTTTAGGGTTTTGATGCATTTCGTTAACACCTGTGCTCCCGAGTGCTGTTCCAGCCTTGTTTGCAGGAGACAACAGCAATCCTGCATTTATTATCCCCTTTGGGCTGAAGCCACTTCTAATGGACTTTATTATTATCCACCACATTCCTCAGGAGGAAACATCCAGCCCAGACTTGGCTGCCTCGGTCCTAAACTTGTTCCACAGGGAGCTTTTTGGGAAAGGAGGCCAGGACTTTTTATCCTCCTGTTTTCCTGCCTGTTTGCACCGCAGCTTAAACATATTTTTGCTTTTCTCTGTCGTCATCCAGCAACAAACACAAACAGACCCTTCTTGCTTCTATAATTTCCCTTTCCACAAATATTTAGGGACAACCATCCTGCTTTATCCAGATGCCAGGTAGCCACTTGTGATCCAGATGTTTTTGCATCCCATTTTCTCCTCCTCTTGGGGACCAGAAAAGCCTCAGCATGTGTAGAAAAAATATGAAAGAGAGAGGCCTATAAAATCATAAATCCAGGGGAGAAAGTGAGGGTGAATATTATTCACTCAAGAGCGAAAAACTGTCCGGCAACTGTTTTGTAACGACTTTTTCACACAGTTTTTAATTAAAACACGGAATTTTTGCCACAGGAAGCCAAAATTGGAAATTAATTAAATTTGCAGAGGCCAAATTGGAAATGAATCCAAAGAAGTTCAGACACGTTCACAAGGAACATGTTGGATGAAGCCATGGAAGGAAAGCTCTGTTGCTGTCTATAATAATTTAGAAGCAATTCCCAGCCCAAGAAATCCTATTTCGAGTCCAGACTCTCCTGACCATTGCACAAGACAAGGGATTTTTTGGTGTCACCCCCACAGAATTATTTTTACAAGGAAAGGACAAAGCAGACGTGATGTAGAGGACAAAACAACTCCTCATGCAGCAGCACAGCTCTAAAGAACATTCCTGCTCTCTAGTTCGGAGGCTGAGCTTGGCCAGGGAGGGAAAACCTTGTTTTTCCTTTCAGGAATCCCAAATTCTGCCTTTTCCATGGACTCTTTGGGTTTTATCCTCGCTGGAACAAAGATATCATCAGGTGAGTGCTGGGAAAACTTCCCCTGAGCTGAACGAGTGGGGAGAAGTTTGTTCTCCCAAGGATCCATCTGGAAGGGGTTTTCCAGAGGGGAAATGTCTGGAGCTGATATTCCCAGCTCCCCTTCCCACCTGGAAGCAAGTTCTGAGGGAATGTGCGGGAGGGAGGACAACAAATCAATCCCCTAAAACCAAGAACAACCCTACAAGGTCTGGGAGCTGCTGTTTCCACAGGAAAATTCCCTGGAATGCCCAGGAAAGCTGCAGCCATGCCATAGTCCCATCCCACAGGGCTGTTCCTTCCCTGTCAGGATGAGTGGCTGATAATTAACAATGTTTGATTCTTTACAAGTCAATCTGAATTAGAACCTTTGCTCTTAATCCAATCCCAACCTGCTCCATTTTCTTTCCACCTCCTCCACAACGGCATCAACACTGACAGGCTGGGAAGGGAATAATTTTTCTTGGAAAGATTTTGGCTCATCCATGACAGCTCCTCGTGTTGCAGCGTTTTGTGTTTCTCGGTTAAATCCTGCTCATTGTTTGTCTCTTTTTTCCCTTTTTCCCCCCCCTCCATTTTTTTTCCCTAAGCCACGTTGGAATAAGGAAACACAAATATATAAAAAGCAGCTGTTGAAATGTAATTAAAGAACAGACGGGGCCTTGTGCCAGGCCTGCTGAGGGAAAGGAGAGCCTGAACCCTCCTCTGGACACGCCCCAGCGCCGGGATGCAGCTACTGGGAGCAATTCCTGATCATGGAGCAGGAGAAGGCAAAGGAAAATCCAGAGTGGGAGCAGGGAAAGGAAAATCCGGAGTGGGAATAAACAAAGGAAAATCCAGAGCGGGAGCAGAGAAAGGAAAATCCAGAGCGGGAGCAGAGAAAGATCCAGAGTGGGAACAGACAGAGGCAAATCCAGAGGAGAATCAAAGAAATGCAGATCCAGGGTGGGAATAGACAAAGGCAGATCCAGAATGGGAACACACAAAGACAGATCCAGAACTGGAACTAAGGCAAATCCAGAGTGGGAACAAAGGAAGATCCAGAGCAGGAATAGACAAAGGCAGATCCAGAGGGGGAACACACAAAGGCAAATCCAGAATGGGAACAGACAAAGACAGATCCAGAACTGGAACAAAGGCGAATCCAGAGTGGGAGCAGAGAAAGGAAGATCCAGAGGGGGAACACACAAAGGAAGATCCAGAATGGGAATAGACAAAGGCAGATCCAGAGGGGGAACAAAGGCAGATCCAGAGGAGGAACAAAGGCAGATCCAGAGTGGGAGCAGAGAAAGGCAGATCCAAAGTGAGAACACACAAAGGCAGATCCACAATGGGAACAAAGGCAAATCCAGAGTGGGAGCAGACAAAGGCAGATCCAGAGCGGGAATAGACATAGGCAGATCCAGAGGGGGAACAAAGGCAGATCCAGAGGGGGAACAGAGAAAAGCAGATCCAGAGTGGGAACAAAGGCAAATCCCGAGCGGGAGCAGACAAAGGCAGACCCAGAGCGTGCGTTACTCCTGTCATGTGGCTGCTTCACTTGGATCAAAGGAGGNCAGATCCAGAGTGGGAACAGACGAAGGCAAATCCAGAGTGAGAACAAAGGCAGATCCAGAGTGGGAACAAAGGCAGATCCAGAGTGGGGACGAAGGCAAATCCAGAGTGAGAACAAAGGCAGATCCAGAGTGGGAGCAGAGAAAGGAAGATCCAGAGGGGGAACACACAAAGGAAGATCCAGAATGGGAATAGACAAAGGCAGATCCAGAGGGGGAACAAAGGCAGATCCAGAGGAGGAACAAAGGCAGATCCAGAGTGGGAGCAGAGAAAGGCAGATCCAAAGTGAGAACACACAAAGGCAGATCCACAATGGGAACAAAGGCAAATCCAGAGTGGGAGCAGACAAAGGCAGATCCAGAGCGGGAATAGACATAGGCAGATCCAGAGGGGGAACAAAGGCAGATCCAGAGGGGGAACAGAGAAAAGCAGATCCAGAGTGGGAACAAAGGCAAATCCCGAGCGGGAGCAGACAAAGGCAGACCCAGAGCGTGCGTTACTCCTGTCATGTGGCTGCTTCACTTGGATCAAAGGAGGAGTAAATTATATTTTCATTCCTACTAAACAAGGCTGTTTTCTTCCAAAGCAAATGTTTAGGAATTGGTTGCATAAAGGAAGCCCAAGCCTGCCCTCTCTGTGCTGTTGGATATTTCACAGGGACTGCACGAGCTGCAGAGAGCAGAGCTCTGCTGAACCACAGTGAAACGTCCCGTGGTGCCTGCAGAGATAAGGAGAGCTGCAATTTTCCTGTGTTACAACCCATTCTTGGGTGATTTACCACAGAAATGTTCTTTCATTGAATGGTTTGGGATGAAAGGGAGCTTAAAATCACCCAGTGCCACCCCCTGCCATGGGCAGGGACACCTTCCACTGTCCCAGGCTGCTCCAAGCCCCAGTGTCCAGCCTGGCCTTGGGCACTGCCAGGGATCCAGGGGCAGCCACAGCTTCTCTGGGCACCCTGTGCCAGGGCCTCCCCACCCTCCCAGGGAAGGATTTTTTCCCAACATCCCATCAAATCCTATAATTTTTCAATTTGAGGCCATTCCCTGTGTCCTGTCCCTCCAGCCCTTGGGAATTGTCTCTCTCCAGGTTTCCTGCGGCTCCTTCAGGCCCTGCAAGGCCACACTGAGCTCACCCCAAAGCTTCTCCTCTCCAGGCTGAACAATCCCAGCTGTGCCAGCCTTTCCTCCCAGCAGAGCTGCTCCATCCCTCTGCTCATCCTGGTGCCTCCTCTGGGCTCTCTCCAGCAGCTCCACGTCCTCCCTGTGCTGGGCCCAGGGCTGGGGCAGCTCTGCAGGTGGGGTCTCACCTGAGCGGGGCACAGGGGCACAATCCCAACCCCTTTCCTGCTGCCCACGCTGGGGCTCAGCCCAGGGCTCGGGGGGCTCTGGGCTGGGGCAGCTCCAGCTCTCCCAGGGCTGCTCCATCTGCTCATCCCAGCCTGGACTGATCCCAGGGTTTAGCCCAGCTCAAGTGCAGCACTTGACCTTGTTGAACCTCATGAGATTCCCACTTCCCGAGCTTGTCCACATCCCTCTGGATGTCCCCGTCCTTCAGCAGTGTCACCACAACCCTCACCTTGCCCATGAAAGTGGCAGAGAATTTCCATTTCGCTTTTATAAATACATGCCCCAAGCCGCCTGCAAAACAACTTCCTGCAAGAATCCCAAATCCTGCCTTGGCCAAACCAAACCAGCAGTGAGGAAAAGCCAAGGCTGCAGCATTTCCAGGTGGTTTTGCCTTTCCAGTGGTGCCCCACAAACTTTTATGTGCTGGAAAACACCACCTGTACATTTATTTATTGACAGATGCTCTATTTTTCCCTCACCTGCTGCATATCCCAAAGTTTTGGCTCCTCCAGTCAATGCCCTAAGCTTGAAAATGCCCTAAGCTTGAAAATGCCAAGAAAATTTTAAAAAAACCCAAGGAGTTTTCTGGGGAAAAGACCTCCAAAAAAGGCAGGGCTGAAATATAAAATGAAGCAATCTGGAATTTTATTTCTGGTTCATGTTGTCCTCCAAGCTCACCTCTAATATGCCAGAGGGAACAGTTTTTCTCCCAGTTGATGGAAATTTAAGTCTCCTCATGGGAAGGGTTTTCCTTCCAGAAACTAAAAACTTTAAAAAAAAAAAGTATCAGACAACACAAAGCTGTGCCAAAGAACAGAATTTTCCAAAGATTTGGCTGGAATCATCACTTTGTTTTACATGGCAAAATCTGTGCTGAGAAGAAAACACGAAGATGTGGAAAATGCAGAAGCTGGATTTGGTTTTAAGAGTCAGTTTTATGTGCAGGGCTGGAAACCCAGGATTATCCACGTGCTGATGGGTGAAGTCACAAAAATAAACACCAAAAATAAACAGGCACCAAAACTGGCACCAAAAATGAACAGGAATAAGGGAATATAGCAGGGATTTCAGGATTAAACAGAGCCTAAAAGTGAAACAATACAAAGTGGGCGTCATTAGAGAGGTGAAAAGGGAATTTTGGTGGGAAATATCAAGAATTTATCTCCCTAATTCCAGTGGAAGTGTCCCTGCCCACGGCAGGGCTTGGAATGGGATGAGCTTTAAGGTCCCTCCCAACCCAAACAATTCTGAGGTGACTTTTTTACACCAAGCCTAAATTCTGCTGCCTTGGCACCTCGGAATAACCTCCTGGAGTTCGTGGAGGGAAATGGGGACCTGTTCCCCTCAGATCGCAGCTCTTGGACTAAAAATTTTGGGAAATTTTGGTCTGTCTCTCTCCAGACTCCTCATGCTTGGATTGTCCTCACCTGAGAGCTGCAGAAACCCCCCCAAATTCCTTCCCAGCCCTTATTAACTGGTGTGAGAATGTGTAAAAATGGATTTATTCAGATTTTTACCCACAGTTTTTCTCTTCTGATATGAATTCCCAGTAAATCTTGGAGCGTTCTGCAAACAAGGCCCGGTGTCATTATCTCTACTCGGCACATGGGAGGTGGAGTTAGGGGAAGGGGGATCTTATCAGCTCAGAGCTAACCCCCGCCTGATTAAACCCAGCCTATCTGTGAGTCCAGCAGCAGCAGAACCCCTTTGGAGTGGGGTTTTAGGGATGTGACTCGGGCAGGCAAGAGAAGAAAATAATTCTGGGTTTCTCCTGCGAGGCTGAGCTCTCTGACTCTCCCGCTTAAGAACCAGCCTGACTTTCTTAAGCTGAGTTGTCCCCTTGACTTCTGTGGGCCAAAATAATGTGCTGAACGTTAAACCGGTGCTTGAATTAGTGCTTTTGTAGAGCTGAGCCCTTTTGAGTCACCATCTGCAGTCCCACAGATCGAGATAAACCCACTTCAAACCAAGATAAAGCCACTCCCAACCCCGGTGGGGCCTGGCTGGAGGCATCCGTGTGACCCCTGGAGGAATAAACCAACCCCAAGTGGCACCAGTTCCCCTCAGAGGCTGCAAAATCCAAATAATTTTGAAACAGAAGTGCTGCCCTCCCTCAAATGCAGCCCTGGAAGCACCAGGAAAAGCAGGAATTATGGAGGAATTAAGAGAGCTCCGCTCTTTCCGAGGGTTTGGAGCTCCCGGTTGTTTGTGCCAGAGACACAGGGCTTAAATTAAATTTCTTCCGGCCCAGATGTGCTGGGAGGGGGAGAAGGAGGCAGGAAACTCAGCGTTTCCAACGTATTTATTTAGTCCAGACATCATCCACCCTCTGGACATGGTTTGGAGAGGCAGGTGAGGACAGAGAAGCACAATTAATGCCCACAGACGTGTGGCCGCACCGCCCAGGGCCACCAGGACCTCGGGGACACAGCTGGTGACCCCTGGCCTGGCACCAAGCTCTGGAGGATCCAAGATTCCCTCTGGGAAGTTTTATCCCGGTGCAATTCCCTCCTGAGCAAGGCAGGACACCGAACTGGGATCATGGGATCTGTTAAGCCCAACACGCAAATTAAACGTCCACCTCACCAGTTATCCCAGTCTGGGGAAGGGCTGGGAGAGCGAGCACATCCTGCAGGCCAGGATCCACATTTCATGGATTCCCCATCCCTGGAAATATCCCAGGACAGGTTGGATGAGACACAGATCAACCTGGGATAGCGGAAGGTGCCCCTGCCCGTGGCAGGAAGCAGAAAATCATCTTTAATGTCCCTTCCAACCCAAACCACTCCATAATTCCCTGATCCATGCCCTGGAGCCAGCTGGAATCCTCGGCTGGGCCGCAGTTCCACGCTAATGGAGCACAGACAAGGCTTTGCTGCAGCAGCAAGTGCTGACACCATCAGCTGCCACTGACTTAATTTGATTTTCTCTCGTGGCTGCCTGGCTGCTCCTAACGAGGCTCACATGGGATGCAGCCGGGATAGGGAGGATCCACGAATCAGTCTGGATGTTGTGGAGCGGCCGAGTCTTAAATTTTGGATGTTCCCAGCTCAAGGCTGAGATTATTCACAGAATAAACCAGCTTGGGTTAGCAGGGAAGGAAATGGGTGTTTTGACACCACTGATGAATCTTTTCTTACCAACATTGTGTTTGTGCGACAAAATGATGCTGCCAGCCACCACTGAATCCCAGATTTCGGGTGGAAAAAGCCGTGGAAGAGCCTTTTGGGCAGAATTCATAGAAAGGAGGAGGGGAAAAAATGCAGGAAGAGGAGGAAAAAACCCAAAGAGAGGAAAAATTTCCAGGCGTAGCTTTGTAGCAGCAGAGTTTATTTGCTCTGCTACCTGAGCACAAGCAAGCTCTGTGTGTTCCAGCCCGTGGAAAGATTCCTGCAGGGATCCCTCCAGAGGGAGAGGTTGGAAAAGCGGTGTCAGCTTATCACAGCCCTCATCAGGGAAATGGGAAAACCAGGAATGACCCAAATATTTTGGTGGGCACGTGGATTTCTCCTGCTGCCCCCAGCCCTGTCCCTGTCACACACAGAAGGAGCTTCCCAGGCTGTGTAAAATCCCCAGGTTTGTGTCCCGGTACTTTTTATCCTGTTTTTCCCCAGGGAAAATGGGATCAGTGCTGTTGGATGGGGAAAATGCCATTTTCCTGCTGGGAGAAGCAGGAGGAACGTGGAGATGCCCTCCAGGGACAGGGACAGTGCCAGCGACGCACCACGGGAAATCAACCCAACCTGCCAAGTGGATTTAGGAGGGATGGGATTATCTAAGCCAGGTTTAAAGGCAGAGCTCCCACAGAATTCCCCGGGATGCTCCACCACGGCAAAGTGACCCTGCCTGCTCCTCCCGGCCTTCCCGAGGTTTGGAATTCCACCCCTGCCAGCCTGGCAGGATTTGTTTGGTCCGGGCTGGCTCCCTGCTGAGGCAGGGCCGGGTCAGGCACAGTCGGGCCTTTGTTCAGGGAGCCACCGCCTAAAGCTGCAATTAAATCTCGTTTAGTCTGCTCAGCAGCCACGTGTCCCTGTGTTTTCAGAGGGCGGGGAACGCTGGCGTGTTGGACAGCAACCCCTGCCGGGATATCCCAAAGGAAAGAGGGAAAAAAAACAACCCCAAAAACCAAACCAGCGACACTGAGGCCAACCCTCACCTAAAACTACTCCTCAGTTTTGGGAATACAGGAGTTGTAAAGAGTGGAAAGGAGGGGGGGAAAGCTGCAGGTTGTGGTTTAGCTGATGGGTTTTGAGGTTATTTTCCCGGAAAACGAGCACATCCAGCCCCTGTGCAGCAGGATGTGAGGCTGCTCAGACAAATCCCCCGTGCTCCAATTCCCTTCCGAAGGTCCAATCGCTCTCCGTGTTCCAGCCAGGAGCTGGAAGTACCGAGCTTTGTCAGGCCGAGGGCGCTGATTTGATGTTGTAGGAATGTGCTCTGGATGGGGATCAATGGAAATGTTTATTTGGGGATGTGGCAGCTCAGGTTGGGAGCTGACAACTTCCAAAAACATCGCAGGCCCTGACTGCCGGCCTGGCGGGAGCTTCAGCCCCGCTGAGGGCCGGGCAGGGCTGGGGGATTGCCTTTGGAAACTCCCGTGCTGGAGGAGGGAATTCCCACTCCTTTTCTTAGAAAGAAGTGAATCTAAACCAGATTTGGGGAGCCCGATGGGCTCAGAATGTGCTGGGTGAGAAGAAGCTGAAATTTGCTGCTGCCCTCAAATCCAAACCAACCCAGCCGCTGCTCCTGCTGGATATAAACTCAGGATTTTTTGTTAGAATTTTGCTCTTGATTTAATCATGGAATCCTGGAATGGTTTGGGGTGGAAAGATCCTTAAAGATAATTGAATTCCAAGTCTGTGCCATGGGCAGGGACACCTCCCACTGTCCCAGGCTGCTCCCAGCCCCAGTGTCCAGCCTGGCCTTGGGCACTGCCAGGGATCCAGGGGCAGCCACAGCTTCTCTGGGAATTTCATTCCAGGGCCTCCCCACCCTCCCAGGGAACGATTCCCTCCCAATATCCCATCTAATCGTGCCATCTTCCAGCTTAAAATGATTCCCCCTTTTTCTGTTACTCCATTCCCTTGTACAAAATCCCTCTCCAGACTCCTTGTAAGCCTCCATTATGTTTCGGAATCTTCCCACCACAATTTACATTTTTGTTTTCCAGCTTTTTATGGTTTTACTGGTCTGAAATCAGGGTCAGAGACTGGGGAAGAGTCTCTTCAGCCCTCCCTGAAGGTTTTTCTGGGTCATTTCTTAACAAAAATTCATTGCAGAGCACCCAGGGACAGTGGAAGGTGTCCCTGCCCATGGCTGGGGGTGGCACTCGATGAGATTTAAGGTCCCTTCCAACCCCAAACCAGTCTGGGATTCCATTCCGGGATTCCCTGCTGGGTGGGGCAGCCACTTTCAGAAGCACCAAGGGGACAAAATCCTTCAGGGATCACCGGGGCAGAACCAAGAGCACAGTTCCCTCTGAGGGGCACAAAACCCCCAGAGAAAGAAACAGAAAAGAGGGAAAACCCAAACAGCAGAAAAGAAGGAAAACCCAAACAGCAGAAAAGAAGGAAAACCCAAACAATAGATAAGAAGGAAAACCCAAACACTTTATAAAAGGTTTAGGGCTTGTCTGTGTAATATAATTTGATAATAATGAATTTTTAAAGTTATTATTATTAAATTTTAATAATCAAGTCTCTACAGCAGCAAAACCATTCGGTTTTTTTGCTCTCCAAAGCCAGGTCAGCCTGTGAGGTTCCAGCTTTAGTGCTTGGATGGGGCCAGAGAAGCTTTTTGGACAAGAGCTGAGAGGCTGACAAGGAACACAGTGTGCAGGACATGTGCAGGCACTCGAACAAAAATGCAAATCCAACTCTGCAGTCTCCAGCTTTTCCGGTCGGAAAGAATTGCCAGAAAATAACTCCAGTCAGGGAAAACAAAAAAGATGCTGCTGCTGCTGCTGCTGCTGCTGCTGCTGGAGAAATTCTCTTCAATTGTTTCCAAACTCACTTTCTTTTTGGAGTAACTGAGGAGAACGTCAGGACACAGATCCCGATCCTCTCCCCCTGCTCAGGGCAGCCTGGGCATGGAGCTGCTCCAGCCTGGAAGGATTTGAGGTGGATCCTGAGCCCTTTGGGAGGACATTGAATCCCAGGCCACGGGGACTTCTGGCTGCCCTGGACAGAGCTGATCTCAGCCAGGTGGGAGAAGGGAAAAGCCAAGGTGGCGCTAAACAGGGCTCTGCAATCAGCAGGCAAAGATCAGGGAATCGTGGAACGGTTTGGGAAGGAAGGGACCTAAACACCGCCTAATTCCACCTCCTGCCACTAACAAGGACCTGTTCCACCATCCCAGGTTGCTCCAAGCCCATCCAGCCTGGCCTTGAACACTTCCAGGGATGGGGAGTCCACACCCGAAGAGCTTTTTTCCCCAAAGAATCTGGGAATAACCTTTTTTTCAGGATAAATGAGAAGGTGGCAGCCAATTCCAGGAAATTAGAGAAGCCCAGAGCTGGCAGAGGAGGGAGGGAGAGGAAAGAAAATCCCATGGGAGCTTCCACCATCGGAGCCACCACCAAAGGAACCGTCGGGTGTTTGATTCTCACCCTGCTCGGGGAAACAGCTCTGCAACCAAACAGGCTCACGGCAAACAAACCTCTGGCTCCTCCACCAGCACCTATTCCCAGGAAAAACCTCCTCAAACCCCCTCTGCATCATTCCCGTGGGATGGGGAGAAGGGAAAGTGTCACATCTTGGAGTGGCAGCTGAGCTCAGAGTGACCCTCGGTGGGTGAAGTGCCCTGAGGACAAAACTCTGCTCCAAAGGGAGCTGCCAACACCTCATTCCCACTTATCCAGCACCAAAACCTCCTGGAATCTTCTCCCAGTCCCTAAAGCAGCATTCAAACCCTGAGCAAGAGGGACACCGAGAAACTCAACCCCTCCGAGCCACTGTCCCACCAAACTCCCGGAAAAACTCAACCCCTCCGAGCCACTGTCCCAAAAAACTCCTGGAAAAACTCAACCCCTCCGAGCCACTGTCCCAAAAAACTCCTGGAAAAACTGGCCAGAGAGGCAGGAAAATAAATCAGGATGTGCAGCAGCTGTCAGGGAACAGGAATCCTTCCCTGCCAGCCTTTCCTGCCAGGTTTAATTCAGGATCAGCCAGTCTGAGCATTGGATATCACGGAAGGTAACGGCTAAAGGAGAATTATTTAGGTTGCAAAGACACAGCAAAAAAAACTTCATCTTGACCTGAAACTTCAGCCAGAACCTTGTGCTGATGTAGCTGGGTAAAATCGAAATAAAGGACACGAATTTCCTGAACAAAAAAGGTGCATCCCAAAGCCTTTCGCTCCTTTTCCTCAAGGAAACTTTATCTACTCTCATTAAGCAGCGAAGGATCTTTGAGTTTTTCGTACAAAGCAAATAAATACAGAAATAAAGAGGAGGAAAATTGAAATCAGCTGGAGCCTAAAATCCTTTTTCAGCACAGACGGGTTGGGGGATGAAATCCATCAGCTTTGCAAAGTCTGCCCTGTGCTACTCACTGAGATCAAGGAGCTCCAGATGACTCCGATTTCTGCCTTTCCTTCCAAAGAAGCCACAAAAAATCTTCTGTTTTCTGTGGACAGACAGAATTGGTGGCCCAGGCTCCCCGGTTATTAACAAATCCACTGTAGTCGCCCTGCTAACGAGGTTTTGGGGTGGTTTGTGAGGTCACAGCACAAATATATCAACTGGAAAGCACCAAAAAATCATTGATGACCTTCTGATTATCTCTACGATTTTCCTGCTTTAAATGTCTCAATTTTTCCGTAAGAACTCCAATCATGAACTTACAGTGCACAAATGATTTTGGATTTGAATTTTCATTTATTCAGTGGACAGCAGGGCACTGATCTTTGCATCCTTTTCCAGATCTGGTGGAAATTCATCCCTTAATTCTGATTTTTCTCTTGCACACAGGGTCTGGCATGAAAAGGGGCTTAAACTAAAGGATAAGAGAATGAACATAAAATGAGGCAATTTCCAGGTCAGCATTGCTCACTGGAGGAGAAAATTTAATGTTTTCAGACTCAACTTTGTAGCAAATGGCTCCTCAAATAGTTGTGAAAATCAGTTTGGGTTTAAAAGAACACAAAAATAAATGTGGGTTTAAAAGAACATGAAAATAAATCTGGGTTTAAAAGAACATGAAAATAAACTTAGGTTTAAAAGAACAGGAAAATAAATTTGGGTTTACGTAAACATGAAAATAAATTTGGGTTTATGTGAACATGAAAATAAATCTGGGTTTAAAAGAACACGAAAATAAATTTGGGTTTAAAAGAACATGAAAATAAACTTAGGTTTAAAAGAACAGGAAAATAAATTTGGGTTTACGTAAACATGAAAATAAATTTGGGTTTACATTAACATGAAAATAAATTTGAATTTAAATGAACACGAAAATAAATTTGGATTTACGTGAACACGAAAATAAATTTGGATTTACGTGAACATGAAAATAAATTTGGGTTTAAACGAACATGAAAATAAATTTGGGTTTACGTGAATATGAAATAAAATTGAATTTCCACCATCTCTTAATATTACAATGCCAAAGGTTCAAGAACTGCCACCAGCCGATTATGAAGATAATAATTTTAAAAAATAAAGGGAAAATACGGATTTTCCAGAGTGGGGCGGTTAATTGCCAGGGTTAATTATAGAGATAAATAATATCCCTGGAGGACTGGAAAGGGACTTTCCACAAGGACATAGAGCGAGAGGAAAAGGAGGAATGGCCCAGCCCAACCTGGCCTTGGGCGTTTTTGGGGATGGGGAAACCACAGCTTCCTTAGGAAACCCATTCCAGGGAGCCATTTCTTCCCAAAATCCCATCTAATCCTTCATCCTAAACCCACTCCTCCTCATCCCATCGCTCCATGCCCTGCGAAAATTCCCTTTCCGAGCTCATTTATGGATGGCACCGTTGGGATGGACAGCTCTGGCCAGGATTTAAGGCAGAGGTGCCAAATCCTTTGGGACAAACCCTTCCCTCCCGACCTGGAAAAGCCCTGGAAGCTCGTGGGGCAAATCCCAGTTTTGTGACACCTCCCAACCCAGTCCCGGATGCCCCAAAAATCGCGCTCATTTCAGAGAAATCTTTTGGGAAACTCGACGACAACGCGCTGACAGCTCCCCCCTCATCCCGCCGGGATGCTCCGGGTGATGACAGCTGCTCCAGAAAAAACAGGGAAAAACCAGATCCAAGCAAGCTGCTCTCCACGACTGCCGGCACTGAAGGGTTTTCCAGTTTCCAACATCGCTTTGGAGTCTGGAAACCGAACCGCCGGAATCGCAACCAAAGCTGCGCCCCTGCAATTCCAGAGGGAACCAATCCAAAGGATTTGCTGAGGGGACAAAGGTCGGAAAGCCTGGACAGAGATAGGATTCCTGGAAAAACTGTTCCCGAAACTGCCAAGTCTGTGCTGCCCGACTAAAGTCGGGATTTGGAGTAGTGCAAGTGAGGCAATTAGGAGGTGATTGAGATAATTAAGTGCTTTCCTAGAACTGCGGAGGAACTGTCAGCCTCTGGAATTCCAGGAATTTCGCCTGCAGGGCGGGAGAGGTAGATAAGAGTGGAGACAAAGAAGGTGCGCTGATCTTCCAGGGCTTTGTGCCCTTGCCAAAATTCCCTTTTTTTTTTTTAACAGCCACCCTAAAAATCCTCACGATCATCCCGCTCCAACCCTATTTCCCTGCATTTTATTTTCCCGGTTGAAAGCACAATCACACTTAATTTTTCCAGGAGCACTTTAGGCTGGATTAAAAGTTAGGAGAGACTCCTGTGACCCCCCTGAGGCAGGAATGTGGCATCCCAAGGATGGCTGAGCGTGGAAAAGCGATGGCCTGGGCTCAGATTCCCCAATCCCGCTGCTGCACGCGGGTGTCTGGGTGCAAAGTTTAGCATGGGATAAGTCTGGACTAATTTTAGCCCTGTCTCGTCTAAGCCAGTCTAAACTCTGCTCCCTTTATAGTCAGGGGAGGTTGGGAAGGCACTGCCAGAGGGTGATTCAAGCTCCTTATCCCGGAGATTTATCTTGGGATGGGAACAAACCCTATAAGGAGGCGCCTCTCTGCTCCTCTGTCCCCACACGAACAGGGAATAAACTGGAGCTGGATTCTTCCATAAAATCAGCCTCATCCCGAACCTCTCTCCCTTTACAAGCTTCCTTTTCCTGGGCATTTTTTGGGAATTTGAAGCTTTCAGGCAAGGAAACCCTGAGCACAACTTGCAGATAAGCAGGGCTGCCGTAAACTTGGAATATTTCTTATTTATCCCACGTGGAATTTTTTTTCCACGAGCTGCACAAACTGATCCAAGAGCATTAATTAATGATTTCCCCACATTAACAGGGAATAAATGGATGGAACTGGAGTCTTCCATAAAATCAGCCTCATCCCAAATCTCTCTTCCTTTACAAATCTCCTTTTCCCGGGCATTTTTGGGAATTTGAAGTCTGGCATGTAGGTAAACCCAAAGCACAACTTGCAGTTAAGCAGGGCTGGCATAAATTTGGAATATTGATTATTTATCTCACATGGAATTTTTTTTCCAAGAGCTTCGCAAACTGATCCAATGGCATTAATGTAATTATTTCCCCCCACATTAACACGGAATAAATGGATGGAGCTGGATTTTTCCACAAAATCAGCCTCATCCCGAACATCTCTTCCTTTACAAGTCTTGTCTTCCTGGGCATGTTTTGGGAATTTGAACTCTCCTGGAAAGTAGACCCAGAGCACAGCTTGCAGATAAGCAGGGCTGCCATAAACTTGGAATATTTCTTATTTATCCCACGTGGAATTTTTTTCCACGAGCTGCNTTTCTAATATTTCTTATTTATCCTACGTGGAATTTTTTTTCCACGAGCTGCACAAACTGATCCAAGAGCATTAATGAATGATTTCCCCACATTAACATAACAGGGAATAAATGGATGGAGACGGATTTTTCCATAAAATCAGCCTCATCCCGAACCTCTCTCCCTTTACAAGCTTCCTTTTCCTGGGCATTTTTTGGGAATTTGAAGCTTTCAGGCAAGGAAACCCTGAGCACAACTTGCAGTTAAGCAGGGCTGGCATAAACTTGAAATATTGATTATTTATCCCACATGGAATTTTTTTTCCAAGACTTCACAAACTGATCCAACGGCATCAATGTCATGACTAAAAATATTTGTTTTCTGTACCCTTTTTTCTCAGGCTTCGTCACTCTGATTACAGCACCAATAAAATAATAAAACCTCTCCACCAGGAATAAATTCCCCTGAAACTTGCAAAGGAATCGCTCAAGGCTTTGGATATGAACCCTCCCGTGGAGGAGCTGCACGGATTCACACAATTCCTTGGCAATTTGTGTGTCCCAAGGATTTTTCCTGCCTGCAGAAGCAGTTCCAGCACTCGAGTTTAATACTGAAAAGACTCAAACGTCCGAGGTGGATCCAAGTTTCGCACACCACGCAGTGAGATAAAGATCTAATTTCGGCAATTCTATCCATCCATCCCGTTTTAGCCCTCTCGGAGCAGGGAGACAGCTGGAAGTGAAATCACCGGGGCACACGGCAGTGAGTCAGGCAGGAGAAAGGGGAACGGGAGACTCCCACGAGCGGGAAAATCTCAGGATCCGGACACAGCCATTCCAAAGGCATTTCCAAGGGCACATAGCTGAGCCCTGAGCTGCGCTTTGGTGCTCAGTGAGCACCAAGGGAAGGAGCTGCCTGGAAGATGTGACTCATCCGTTTTTCTCCTTGGAAAACACAAGGAAAAAATAAAAAAAAATCCCACCCCGTGAAAGAGTTTTGCTGGATGACGTCACCTCGGGTGGGAATAGACATGGGAATGTTCCCTGGTGATTCCAGGGATCTGGATCTGCCTTTGCCAGCTCGGGAGGGGAACTGGTGGGTGCTGAACTCTGGGAATGTCCTATTGATGGGATGGAGGGAGACGTGGGAATAACACAGGGCCTGCTCCTAATACAAAGGAGACAAAGGAGGAAAAGGAGGAAAAGGAGGAAAAGGAGGAAAAGGAGGAAAAGGAGGAAAAGGAGGAAAAGGAAAAGGGGAAAGG
>VZTF01000580.1:25338-35797 GCA_013397755.1 Cnemophilus loriae
AAGAAAAAGAAAAAGAAAAAGAAAAAGAAAAAGAAAAAGAAAAAGAAAAAGAAAAAGAAAAAGAAAAAGAAAAAGAAAAAGAAAGAAATTATCCTTTTTATTTTTTATCATTTTTAATATGTGCGGGAAGAATGTCCTGAACTGTTCAAGGAATCCTGCCCAGCTTTAGGACAATGTTTCCGTCCTGAATAATCGGAGTGCCTTGGAAAAGGGATTGCAAAGGAAAATTCCCATCTTCCTCCTGGAAACATGAGCAGTGTTTCAAAACTGCAAAGCCAGGAGAGATGTCCTGCCCAAACCAGAGGAACTCACCGGCTTGTCTTGAAATTCCCACTGACTTTAACCAGGATTTAGGGACAGACTTGTAAATACAGCTGGAATTCCAAAAGAAAGGCCCTAGGGACAGGTTCCTGAACACCAGCGAGTTGGAATCATGGAATCATGGAATCATGGAATGGTTTGGGTTGGAAGACACCTTAAAGTTCATTTCATCCCCCCCCGGCCATGGCAGGGACACCTTCCACTGTCCCAGGCTGCTCCAAGCCCCATCCAGCCTGGCCTTGGGCACTGCCAGGGATGAGAACTCCACAGCTTCTCTGGGCAAGTCCCGAACCTCTCTGAGCAAAGTCCAGCTCATCCCTTGCCTCCTGCTGCCACTCCGTGATTCGGGACTTTCTGGACTGGGATGTTCTGCCAGGTCCTGTGGCTGGACACGGCCACAGCCACCACAATCAACCACTGAGGCCAACTGAGGAGATTCCCTGGTTTTGGCAGGATCTGCGGGATGGGGCATCCTGTGGAGCATCCCATCCCATCCCATCCCATCCCATCCCATCCCATCCCATCCCATCCCATCCCGTGAGTCCCTCCAAGCCCTGGGGTCACCCGAGGGCAGGAGGTGACCACGCACACCACGAGTGGTCAGCCCTGCCCTGGTTTCCTGCAGCCCCTGCACTTTTCCCTCCTGAATCCTCGATCCAGCTCCCAAAATCCGGACTCCTCACGGATTGAGGCTGCGGGGGTGACCCAGGGCACCGGCTCAGCCATGGGGTGTCCTGGAAACTCATTCCTTTCCTTGTTTTTTTTTCCCTAAAACCTTCTTATCTGGAGTGAAAGCTGCTGGAGAGACTCTCCCAGGGTCGAACAAAGAACAACACCCTGGGCAAGGCCATGAGATGTCCCAAACCTCCATGGCCCATTCCATGATGATTTTCCATACATTAAATGGGATTTTCAGCAGAGTTGGGAGGATTTTGGCGAAAACGGAGCAACCACAGGTTGTGCTTTATCTCCAATCACTTTCCACCTCGCACACCTCCCAGTGGGGGCCTTTTTTGACAGGATTTTGTGCCGTCAGCCCCCGTGGAAACGAGATCTTTTTAGCAGAGATAATTCCAACCGGAAACTCAAACCGGATTTTGTGACAGCTCCACATCCCTGTGTAGGGTCCATTGTTCTCGAAATGGGTTCTCCCCTGCCAAAAATCAGGGAAGGAAAACGAAACCCTTCCAGGGTGCCTGGGATTTCTATTTCCAGGCACAAAACCAAGGAAAGCGGCAGCGGATACTCGGACACCTCTCTGAGAGGTGTGGGGGCAATCAGGGCAGCCCTGCTGGGCTGCAAGGGAGGAGGGTGGTGGGGAAAGGGGAAGAGAGAGGTCGGGAAAGACACGCAGGAAGTTCCACCTCGGTGTGGAGCTCTGGAACCATCCTGGCGTGGAAAACAGCTCCAGGATTTAAAGATTCCCTTCCCAGAGCGTGAGGCAGCACCAAGGACGATGCTTTGGAGCATCTTCCATGGTCTGAATCCTTGCCATCATCTCCAGGAGGTTGCATGGGACATTCCTGAAACCACCATCAGGTGTGAGGTACTTCCATATCCTCCATTCCCCTTGGAATTTCATTTGGATGAGCAGCAAATTCCAGCCAAATCTGCTCCAAAAACTACAAATAAACCAAAGGTACGGGAAATTTACTTTAGGTTTGGGTGTGGGTTTATTTATTTTTTTTTAATTAATTAATGCAGCCTCCAGGTTAATTCTGGGAATTTTTTTCCTTCTTTTTATCTGAAATATTTTCCATCAGCTGCCTTGGAAGCTCGTGTGCTCCTCTGGATGTTTGTGGTGTTGGCACAGGGTGCAGGGAGACATCAACCATGGCACCGAGGCCTTCCTGTAAAGCAGCATTTTTGTGGCTGGGTGAATTTATTGCTTGTGAAGGGTGACTCAGGGAGAGCTGCGGAGACTGAGATCCACGAAAAAGAGGGAAAGCAAACGATTTTCCCACTCATCATTCCCAACAATTCACAAGGAGCTGCTCCAGGGGGAAGAGGGGACCCTGCAGGACACGCGGGGAGCCCAGACCCTGCTGGGACTGCCAGGAAACAAATCCACAGCTGGGACAGGATGGAGCCAACTCGGTCCTCACCTCCCTGATCCAGCAGTTTGTGTCTTCCCCCAGAGGGAGCTGGGCACTGCCCAGGCTCCCCAGGGAATGGGCACGGCCCCGAGGCTGCCAGAGCTCCAGGAGCGTTTGGACAGCGCTGCCAGGGGTGCCCAGGGTGGGATTGTTGGGGGGTCTGGGCAGGGCCAGGGGTGGGACTCGATCTTTGTGGGGTCCCTTTCCACTCAGGATATTCCATGATTCTGTGATCGTTCCTAAAACTTCGGCAGGATTGGATTCAGGTGCCTCAAGCCATTCACACCAACAGCTTCTCAACTTCCCACATGGAGTAATTTGGGATGGAAGGGACCTTAAAGCCCAGCCAGTGCCACCCCTGCCATGGGCAGGGACACCTTCCACTGTCCCAGGCTGCTCCAAGCCCCAGTGTCCCACCTGGCCCTGGACATTTCCAGGGGTGAGGCAGGGATTTCCCTCCTTGCCCAGTGTGGGTTCTCCATTTATTTGGGAATAATCCCCTTCTGCCTGCTGTGGGAAACCCTCAGGAGAGCGAGCCAGGATAACCAGGGATGTTTAATTGAAATTACAACGTGCACCAACAAATGGCTGAAGCCTCGCAGTGGCGGCTCAGTTCCATCAGCCTCTCAGGGAAGAACATTTTTGCAGCTTTAGGGTACAACACTCTGCTTTTGGGATTCCCTGGATGCAACCCCACCGTTATTATCCCGGAATTCCCATTCCTGCACACCCCAAGATCCCTCTCTCCATGGACAGAGCCAGGAGCTGGGCCTTTGAGGCGGCTCTTACAGGACATTACAAATCCCCTGGAAATCTGCCGAAAGCTCCGCTTTATTTTGAAATGTTTCAGTTTTTTTGACCTAAGAGCTTGTCTGCAGTCCTGGAAACACCATTAGGGGTCTGTGTGACTCAATTTATGACTCAGGAAACTGCTGCTTCTGTCTCTCAAAGCAGCACTTTTTGAGTTCCAGACTTCAGTCAAATTGAAGGCAGATCAAACTGAATTTTTCCCCCCTCTCTGAGTAATTTAATTTGGCTCCACATCAAAAAAAAAAAAAAACCCAAAAAAAAGAGAAGAAAATAAAATAAATCCCCGCTTTTGTAATAAATGCCCACTGGACACGGAGCTAACGGGGTTGTCTCAGTTCTGAAATGCAGTTTCCTCTTCACACTGCTGGTCTCAAATGGGCGTTTTGACATTTGATTATTTCACATTTTATTTGACATGTCCCCAAATCCGAGGTGCAGCTGTGTCCTCAGAGGTCCTGCCTCGAGGGGAGTCCCTCTGGAAAGGAGCTACTGCGCCACCTCAGCACTCTGGGCTGTAAATCCTCCCCCAGCCAACACAGAAAACTCACTGTGCTACAAGAACTGTGTCATCCCACAGCCTCCGCCTCATCAAACACCTGGAAAAATCGGGGTTTTAAGGATTATTTTTGGCTTTCTTTTAACAAGTTCCTCTCCCCCCCCTCAACTTGAACCACACTGAACACAACTCAGGAGCTTTAATTTTTTGAAGTTCCACAAGCTCTTGACACAGAACATTCCTCTCAAACTGGAGATGTCCAGAGTTAAATCCTGATTTTCCTGCCCTGAGCCTCTCCCAGCCACCAGGATGACACAAGGGCACAGTGGTTTCTCATGCTCTGTGCCCTCCTTGGCCAATTCCATGTTCTTGCAAGAAAAAAAAAGGAGATAAACAAACCCCAGTTTGTTCAGGCAATGATTTAGGAGGATTCCAGCAAACCCCCATCAATTCTAGGATTTAATTCTCCTGGAGCCCTTTAGGCACTCTGAGGTCTCCCTGATCCTTCCCAGCCCTTCCAGAGGACAAAACCAGGCCTGAGAGTTTCATTTCAGTGCAAGTGCTTTCCACACCGTGTCACAGCAACATCTACATCCAATTTACGCTCCCAAATTCTCGTGTGTTACCTATAAAATTAAATTACCTGCGGCTCGTTGGGAACCTTGAGTGGCAAAGCCATTGACTGAGGTCATCTCCACCTGATCCCACTGCTTTCCACCCCATTTGCAGGAAACTTCCCCTAAAACTGGGTTTAGAACCAGCTCTAAGCAAGATTTCCTCTCCTCCCTTTCACTTCAGGCAGTTAACTCTCCCTAAACCCGGGTTTAGAACCAGCTCTAAGCAAGATTTCCTCTCCTCCCTTTTCACTTCAGGCACTTTCTCTTTCTTTTCATTTTTCTTCCAGCACAAATCTGCCAAGTCCCGAAAAACAGGAAGAGAAACTCCTTCCTTTCCCCTACCCCAGGCTGAAATATTTCAGGAAAAGTGACTTAGACTCAATTTGTCTCCTGACTTCAGCAGAACGCAGAGTTTAGGGAAGGGTTTGGGATGTTTTTGGGAGCACGGGGCGATGCTGGGGTTGGAATGAGGAGGGAGGAGAAGCCAATTAAACCCAGGAGGTCGATGCACAGCCCAGGGCTGGAGCTGCTTCCCGAAAGGAAAAGGAACCGTTGGAAGCAGAGGAAATGAGGCTGTGGCAGGGAAAGCCTTGGCTTTGCTCTGTGTTTTTTTTTTTTTAGGATAATGTTGGAGAGGGGAAGAGAGGCTTTTGCTGAGTTTCCACCACTCGGTTGCAGCTCTCAGCTTTGCTCCACGTTTTTTTTTTAGGATGATGTTGGAGAGGGGAAGAAAAGTTTTTGCTGAGTTTCCACCACTCGGTCACGGGAGCCGGGAGCTGCCTGGGAATGCTCCTCACACCCAAGGAATGCACCTGTGCTGGGAAAAGCTGTCCCAGTTTCCAGCAGGAAAGCTGACCCCAGCTCCTCTGGCTGCTTCCCTGCTCCAACATCTCCTGTCTGGGACAGGAATCATGGAATCAAACCCAGGGGAATGGAATTCAGCCGAATACGTGGAAAATTGTGCTGCCGTCCAGCTTGTTTGGGCTGCAAATCAGGGAATAAAGGAATATCCTGAGCGGGAGGGGATCCACAGGGATCATGGAATATCCTGAGTGGGAGGGGATCCACAAGGATCATGGAATATCCCAGCCCAGACCCCCCAACAATCCCACCCTGGGCACCCCTGGCAGCGCTGTCCAAATGCTCCTGGAGCTCTGGCAGCCTCAGGGCCGTGCCCATTCCCTGGGGAGCCTGGGCAGTGCCCAGCACCCTCTGGGAGAAGAACCTTTCCCTAAATATCCCCCTAAACCTCCCCTGGCCCAGCTCCAGCCGCTCCCTGGCTGCTGTCCCTGTCCCANCCCGCCCCCAGCCGCGCCCTGGCTGCTGCCCCTGTCCCAGAGCAGAGATCGGAGCTGTCCCCCCGAGGAGCTGCAGCCCCTGAGGAGTCTCCCCTCAGTCTCCCCCGCTCCAGCTGGACATCCCAAGCACCCTCAGCTGCTCCTCCTCCCCTCCAGGCTCTTCCCCATCTTTTTTGGGGGATATTCTCTAATAGTTTAGTTGCATTTTTTTTTATAGTGCTGCCCAAAACTCCCTCAGGACTGGAGCTGAGGCCGCCCCAGGGCAGCCAGAGCAGGCCAATCCCTCCCTGGCCCAGCTGGAAATCCCATCCTCTTCCCAGGAAATGCTCTCCCTGTGTCCCAAGGGACCTGTTGGAAGCAGCAGAGCCTGAGTCGTTCCGAACTGCCCGGGACAAAGGGATCAGGGAGGCAGAGCAGGAAACTCTCCCGCCTTGGCAGCAGCGGGGCTCGGATCCCTGCACACCATCCAAGTGCTGAGTTTCCAACTCTGTGAAAACACCACGAGGCCAAGAGGAAAAACATCCACTCCTGCCTTTTCCAAACACAGCAACTGAAGCTTCTTGATAATTAGCACGGGTTTTTTTTTTCGTTTGTTTCTGGCTGCCCTCGCCTGTGCAGAGCGCTGCCCACACCTCAGCTGCCGACTGGAAAAGCAAACACAGACACGAGTGTGGATTACGGAGCTGAGCACTGAGCTCCTGACGGGGCAGGAGTCGTCCAGCCTTTGAGTCAGGCTTTACAAAAATGGTTTTTTTGGGTTTTGAGAAGGAGTTTTCAGGCCTGGCCTCCAGAGGACGGACCTTGGATCATCCCCTGCTCTGCCAACAGCACCTGGGGCCTGCTAGTGCGGCATGGGACTGAAAATATGAAGGGAAATTTGGGATCCAGTTCAAGAGGCAAAGCTTTATTTCATTTTGTTTTTTATTTTGGTGGAAAGAAATGGAACAGATTGCCCAGAGAGGTTGTGGATTCCCCATCCCTGGCAGCTTCCAAGGCCAGGTTGGACACTGGGGCTGGGAGCAGCCTGGGACAGTGGAAAGTTCCCTGCCCATGGCAGGGGTTGGAATAGGATGAGCTTTAAGATCCTTTCCCACCCAAACCATTCCATGATTCCGTGATTTTATGACACTCTTAAGCTCATCAGTCCTCCATTCCAAACCCTAAATCCTCGTTTCCTAACCCCAACCCAAAGCATCCCAGCGGAAAGGAGTGAATTCCCTCAGCAATCAGGGGATCGTTGGCTGCTTCTCCCCCTGCTCCAGAATCCAGCTCCAGGTCTCTCCCAGAGCTCCTCTCCCACAGATCCAGCAGTGCCTTGCAATCCCTGCTCCTCCTGGATTCCAGATTTCCTGAGCATCCCCTTGGAAACTCAGCACAGCCTGACTCCACCTATCCCAGTACCTGCTCTCGACAAAGTAATTCCATAATTAGTTAAACAAATGAACGTGATTAGGGCACCATAATTAGCGGGTTTGAACAGGACAGGCTTAAGGGGCAGGATGAAATTTCTGTCCATATATACTCCCCATGGACATCCTGACCATCACAAGGGGTCCTTATTTCCCCCCAGAAATGAATAATTTAAGATAAAATCAGCTGGGAACGCCCCAAATTTTCCAACTCTATGGCAGAAAAATCCATTTTCCAAACCAGGCGAAGGAAATAATCCTTGCTGTGTTTTCCTTAAGCACCTGCAGGTTTCAGGGAGAAGATGTGGGAGCAGATGGAATTTTGGCTGGAGCAGTCGTGGTTCTGATTCCATATTCTGAGGGTCTTGGTTTTTAAATAAATAAATAAAATAAATAAATAAATATTAAGAATAAGAATAAGAATAAGAATAAGAATAAGAATAAGAATAAGAATAAGAATAAGAATAAGAATAAGAATAATTCCAGCCCTTCCCTATCCTCATTTTATGGCTAAAATCTGAACCGATTTTGTTCCAAGCTGGAATCTGACAGGATGAAATTTCAGTCTTGTAGGACATCAAACACACATGGACAGAAAAAGGAGCTGCTGATCCTAGAAAATATCAGTGTCCTGAGGGTAATGGAGAGGCAAAAACAACCCCAGATCTCTGGTAGGAGATAAGCAGGTTGCACAGTCAAGAATATTTATTTAAGTAGGGCTAAAAANCAGTCAAGAATATTTATTTAAGTAGGGCTAAAAAGACCCCAATCAGAATTTATGCTCGGCCCCTTTAATCCAGTAACACCTGCCCAAGGACATCCCAATGTCCCACTTTTTACTGGGATCCACGCACGAAGGGGAGTGAGGGGAGCAGGGCTCCTGTTCCAGCCAGCTGCTCCCTGCAATCCTCGGGTTCCCCGAGGAAAAAGGGACCAGGTCACTCCTGTGGCTTTGCAGGGAGCTCATTTCAAAGCCGGGTTATTCAGATTTTCTTGGAACTGGGAACTTTAGATGGGATATTGGGCAGGAATTGTTCCATGGGAGGGTGGGGAGGGGCTGGGATGGAATTCCCAGAGAAGCTGTGGCTGCCCCTGGATCCCTGGCAGTGCCCAAGGCCAGGCTGGACACTGGGGCTTGGAGCAGCCTGGGACAGTGGGAGGGGTCCCTGCCCATGGCAGGGGTGGATGGGATGATCTTTAAGATCCTTTCCAACCCAAACCAATCCATGATTCCACAGTAATGCCATTTTTTTGTTCGAAGAAGCATCAGAGAGGTGGAATAACAGAAAATAATCTCCTGATGGAATAAACACACAAACCCCACAGCCTGGGTTTTATAAAGGTCACTAAATCACATGTTCACAGAAAAGAGTGGAAAACGTTTTCCTGGAGGTCAGGGAGATTTTGTGTTTGTTTGTTTGTAAGTAGGGGCAATAACATTTGGTTTTACAGCTTTACATCTTTTAAGTCTTTTTTTCCGTCTGCAGACATTTGACCTCCTCTGTGGCCGCTGCGTCCCAGAATCACCAAGGCTGGAAGAGCCCTTCAGGATCACCCAGTGCCACCCCAGCAGCACCAGCATCACCCCAAACCCTGTCCCCAAGGGCCACATCCAGACTGCTCCTGAACACTCCCACAGACAGTGACTCCAAACCTCCCTGGGCAGCTCATCCCAAGGCCTCACCACTCTGCCAGGGAAATTTTCTTTCCCAATCTCCAACCTGCCCCTCCCCTGGTGCAATTTGAGGCCATTTCCTCTCCTCCTTTCCCTGCCCCTCCTGTCAGGGAGTTGTGCAGAGCCACAGGGTCCCCCCTGAGCCTCCTTTTCTCCAGGCTGAGCCCCTTTCCCAGCTCCCTCAGCTGCTCCTCCCAGGATGTGTTTTCCGGACTCTTCCCTGCTCCATTCCCTTCCTTGGACTCACTCCTTTTCCACAAGAAGACAAATTCCATCTCCTCCAGTGGTGCCATCACATCCAAATATCAAGAAAATGGAATAATCTGGGGCAGCCACCCGTTTCAGGGAGCTTTAATAGTGACCCTTATCCTTCAGCTGGTCCTGGAAAGGAAATGTGCCTATTTTGGACAGTTGCTAACAAATAATGGCTTTAGTGATTATCTGAGTGGAAAATCTAATCAGGAGAGACTAATTTGCATTGCAAATGAGCCGGTCGGGAATGGACAATGAGCCACCATCCATCTGCTTTAACACCTGATGGAAGTTCGAGGATCTCCCTAAGGAACTCTTCTGTTGAGGGTCAGGAATGGGAAACACAAAGCTGGGAGTGAAACTGGGAGCTCTGATCCACCCTGGAATCCTGAAGCTGAACCTTCCCCTCGGAGAGTTTGTGGTGAACCAGGAGAGGCTTTTCAGGGAGCTCTGAAAAGCCCCCTCAGAAAATCGTAGATCACGGAATAGAATATAGAATAGAATGGATTGGGGTGGAATGACCTTGGAGATCGTCTCATTCCATGAGGGACACCTTCCACCACCCCAGGTTGCTCCAAGCCCCATCCAAGCTGACCTTCTAAAGAAGAAAAATAAAGAAACGCTTTCTAGGAAGAAGACTAAAATAATTAAATAAAAATCCCCAAAACGCTCCATCCAGGAAAGGCTGATCCACAAGTGCACATCCAACTTTTCCCCACTCACAATTTTATCCAGCCTCCAGCACCAGCACGGCTGGAAATTTTGGGATGTGTGAGGTGACACCGCTGCGCTTCTCTGCTGTTCTGTCGAATACAACAAAGACAAGTTGGGAAAAAGGCCAAATCCATGTGAAATGGAAAAGCTGAGCTCAGCTGGGCCTGTCTGTGGCCCCACAAAATCCCCCGGTTACCTCCAGCCGTCCCACCACAGCTCCCACGGAACGGCTGCGCTGGGATTGGCGGTGGACGTGGCTTCTGCCTTCCCACAAGAGAAACCCTAATTCTTGCTGCAGCTTCACTTTCGGTGAAACTCCTCAGCACCACAGAGACACTTTTGGGAACTCCAGATGAAATCAGAGCTAATCAGGGCCCCGAAAGGCAAAGCCACTCTCCAGGGATGTGTTCCAAGGAGCAGCTTCTTCCACAGATACCAGGGAAGGGGGAATGGGAGCAAAGCAAAGTGATGTTGTAATAGATAAAGATTATATGGAATATCCTGGGTTGGAGGGGACCCACAGGGATCACTGATCCAACTCCTGGCCCTGCACAGACACCCCAAGAACCCCACCCTGCGCATCCCTGGGAGTGTTGTTCATGGAAAGGAATTCCTCTGGGTGTTTTCCTGCATCTCTGAGTGGCTCCCAGTTGGAGCACGCCAGGAAAAAGCAAGAGGGTAAATCCACAGGGAAAACCATGAAACTCCAAAGCTCAGGCTCCTGGCAGCATTTGAAATGAAAATGCTGTCCATATTATTATTATTATTATT
>VZTF01000583.1:0-13510 GCA_013397755.1 Cnemophilus loriae
ACTCGATGATCCTTGTCGGTCCCATTCAACTCATCATATCCTGTGATTCTGGGAATACTGTGTCACACAAGTAGGAAAGTTGCATGACCTTTCAAATTAAGAAAGAATGAGGAAAAGTGATCTGTAGCATAAATTCAGCCTACACTTTGTCAAGAATTCAAGAACTAGAAGTGTCTATCCAATTAGATGTTTTTGATGGAGAGGGGGTAAAATTGATACATCTGAACAGAAAAAGCAAACATAGTTGTCGGCTGATTCTAAAGGAGAAAAATAACATTTCCCAGCTTGAGTTATCAGAAAGAAGAAGGAAACATTTGTGATTCTTAGATTCTCTTTGCTCGTAATGTCTTCTTAAAAGAGAATTATTGCATGTAAGTTAAAACCTTTCTTTTGTTTTAAAATAAAATTAGAAATATTAATAAAACTGTAAATAATGAAGATTGCTCCTAATGAGTCAAGCTATAGTATTAAGCCCTTTATCTTGTGTTAAAACATGATAGATTTATGAATACTGTAAGATAAAATTTATACAAATATACAGTTATATACCAAACTTCTCAAATATATACTAAGCATGCTTCATAACTGTGGCAGAAGTCTTAGTTCAGAAATATAGTGTTTAAAAAATGTAATGCAGCTTAATGCATGCTTACATGTAGCTGTTTTATCCTCTCCCCCACTCCCCAAGCATTAACCTCTGAGGTCTAGTACATACGTGAGAATCTTTAAATCCATTAAAATAAACAAGCAACTATATGGGTCAAGCTTTCCCCCCATACACATTTAGAAGAAAATCTGACCGAACTGTATCCTAAACTCTGCAAAATAAGGATATAAACAGAAATAAAAAGTAAAAGGAAAGATTTCTGCATGCTAGAGAACAGCAAAATTGTATTAAACATGTTAGAATAAGAAATGCTGGTGTTTTATATATATACTTAAACTTTTGTTTAAAATTATTATTATGTTAACCATAGTCCATTGTGATAAAAATATTAGGAAGACATCTGGCTTTGCTTTTAAAATGTCTATTTTTCCATCAAAGAATTTACATCAAAACCTTCAAAATTGGCAGTTTTTGCACAAAATGTTGTGTAGGTAATAGTTGGTTCATGGATTCTCAATTTTTTCAATGAAAATGTCTTATTTTTCTGTTGGATAAACACCTCTTTTCTGAAAAGTATATTAGTATATCTGATTTTGCACAGGAAACAGACAGTACTAAGTTTTTCACCTTGTAAATATCACACAGTCATTCTAGCTCCCTACTCTGCATTTCATCTATTTAGAATGCCTGGGATTTGGAAATTTATTTTACTGAAATCTTTGCACACCTGAATCAATTTAGGGGATGAACAAGGATCTTCGAAACTACTTTATGTAGATACTGTTGGGATGGAATAAATAAAGCAGATCCACACTATTTTCATTAGTATCCAGTGAAAGGATAAAAGGCAATGGGCACAAATTGAACTGCAGGAAATTCCGCTTAAACATAAGAAATTTCTTTTTTTTTTTACTCTAGGGGTGGTTGAACACTGAAACAGTTTTCCCAGTAAGTTTGTGGAGTCTCCACCTTTAGAGAAATTCAAAACCCAACTGTACATGGGCTTGGGCAACCTGCTCTAGCTGACACTGCTTTGTGCTGCGGATGTGTGTGTGTGCGTGTGTGTGTGGACTAGACAATTGCCAGAGGTGCCTTTCAACTAAATGACATTTTCTCTTTTTCAGTTTGTGCCCGTTGCTCATTGTCCTGTTACTGGGCACTGCTGAGAAGAGTCTGGCTTTGTCTTTACTCCCTCCCATCAGGTATTTATACACATTGATAAGATCCCTGTGTTGCAGGAGTACTGATCTCTAGCTCATCCACATCCACACCTGTGACTGGTATGGATCCCATTGACCTGGACCCCAAATTATGGATTTGCTTTCTGTCTTGACCTTGGACCTGTCTTGCCCCTAGGGATCTACCCAATGATCAATGGACCGTGTCTGACCCTGGTTGTCCTCACCAGACCTGAGTCCGATTTGTGGACTGACTTCCTGGCTGGACCTTGGACCTGTGTCATCACCACAAATTTGTCTGATGGTCTGGACTCTCAGTTGAATCTGACTACCATCTCCAGATCTGCCCTGCTCACTTCACTTGGATACTGCAGGACTAGGCTGAGGCTGGTGAGGTCCCTGCTGTGTATACCATGGTACTCAACTCCCAACTCCCCATTCCTTAGGGAGAAGTCAGCCCTTGCTGCTCCCTGACAAGAAGACAGTTTTGAAAGCCTTGCTAAAGTCAATATAGACATAATCCACTGCTCTCTCTTCATCCATGGAGCCATTCACCTCCTTTTAGAAGACTATTGGGTTGGTCAAGCATGATTTCCCCTTTGTAAATACATGCTGACAACTCCCAATAATCTTCTTGTCCTTCATAGGTGGGTTTTGGCTTTCCTAACACCATCCCTGCACACACAGTCAGTCTATATATAGAGAGAGAGTCTATAGACAGACTCTATATTCCTCCTGGGTTCCCTGACCTTGCTTCCACCTCTTGTATACTTTATATGTTTGAGCTTTGTCAGGAGCTCCTTGTTCATCCATGCAGGCCTCCTTCCACCTTTGTTTGACTTCCTGCATGTTGGAATGGACCATTCTTTAACTTTGAGAAGGTGATCCTTGAAAAATAAACTGGTTCTTCTGGACCCCTTTGCCCTGTAGGACTGCCTCCCATGGGATTATTCCAAGCAGAGCCCAGAAGAGGCCCAGGTCTTCCCTGCTCAAGTCCAGGGGTTTGATGCATCAGTTCTTGCCAGGAGGAGGACATCAACACAAAGCTGAACCTAACCACAAGTTCTTCTATCATTTTTATATGTGCTGAATAAAGAGATGAAAATGAACAGCAGAATTTGAAATTCAAAGCTCCTATTACTTTTTTTTCCATCTTTTGAGAAAATAGCCCAAGACCACCAGGAAGTGTGTGTTTTGAAGAGTTGAATCATATTTTACTTTTTTAATCAATTTTTTAAATTTATGAGTTTTTAGGTATGTCTACTGATATCAGACTCCAGTGATATCAACTGCTGAACTGACAAACCTTTATTTTTCCCAAGAGAAGTTAAACAATTTCCATTAGAGATTCAACTTTGCCACATAAATGCAGACAGGTAAGGTTCCAAGAACTAGAAATATGAAAAAGTAGTTTCATATAACACTATACCTCTGTTTCTGCTGCATGGGTTGCTGTCTCATAGCCATATATTGCATGTCCTCTTGTAGCCGATTAAGGGGAGAATCTGGTTTGACACGAATCCCATAATAATGGTATTTAGAGTTCCCCCTTCATGAAAGAACAAAAATAACATTGTTTCTTTTGTATATACATCACACGTTAACATTTGCCTTGACTGGAAAACAGTATATAAAAGTTAGGCTTGTCTTTCCTCTCACTCTGGTATAAAACTGATATCAGCTTCTGAAAATCAGTTCACCTAAACTATATTTTCTAGCACTTTACTGTTGGGCTTCATTTAAATAGAATAAGGTAAATAAAAAACCAACTAAATGACTTATGCAGTCATGGTGAATAAAACAATTCCATAAATGGGATATGCTTGTGAGTGAGAGTTTGTGAATGTTTCACTAATCAACTTCAGTCCTGGTCAACCGGAAAGAAAATAGAATTGGGCTATCTGTGTTCATGTTTATGAGAGTGTCTATATGGGTGCTGGTAAAGGCATTGCCCTGTGTTAGCTTCTGTGGTTAGCTATGTTAGTGCCATGTGTGTGTTTGCATCTTTGGAAGACATGTTCAGTCTCACTACTATCTGGACCTGCAAATGGAAACAGCAGTAGCTGCATCCATTGGACTGAGATGGAAGATATCTGGGTCATAAGAGTACACGGAATCTGGCTATAGCAGACCATGAGTCCCCTGAGTCCTGAAGTCTGCTGGATTTGGCAACTCCCTTAACAGAAAGGTTTTAAATATTTTTATTTGCTTATTTCCTTGCTTGTTTTTAACATATGAGCTTCATGCTCAGGATTATTATTGATATTTTTCTGTTAAACTTTAAGATTTTATTAACGCAAACCTGGTTCCCAGTCTTCTGGTCCGTAATCCCATGAAGATTGACCGTATGAGTTTTCCAAAGGAGGCAGCATTGACTGGATCTAACTTGTGCTCCTGACAATGACGTAAGTAATGGTTGTAAAGGGTACTTCTTGGAAGGCTCACTCCTTCTGCAGTTTCATAGTTGTCTAAAAGCCATTGGAGCTATGTCAAATATGAAAGAGTGAACATATGTAAATTCAGTATTACTCTACTGAAAACCTCCACTTAATTGTTCAACACAGAACTCTGATATTTTTTAGACCACTCTTAAGCCCTGTTTAATACAGTGACTTTGTTCTTCAAGCAAATATAATATCTTTAAATCTATTTCAATGCTAGATATGCCATGATGCCTTAGTTTTGGAAATTTTTTTTAGGTTTACAAGGGAATAACAAGACTCATGGCACCTATGAGCTCAGACAGCTCCACTTCTAAAAATATTTCAGATTCAGTACCATACATTAACATTTTATGAAGTTATTTGTGCTTTGGAGAAAAATTGCTGGAACTCCAAAGAAATAAAATAACCAATGTAATTTATATTAGTTGCATGAAAAAAACCTAATAGAACTAAGTTAATACATTTTTAATTCTGGAATGATATACTATTTCTCTTCACATGGAATTAAAAAAATACAAATAAAAAACCTCAGTACTACATTTAACTGAATAGGATTTATTGTCTTCCAAATACAAAGAAGAAACTATCAAATATAAGGTAAAAAGCAATCTAGATGACATGAAAAATAACTTGTACAGCTATAAAGCATCATGGGCCCAATCCCTTTCTGTTGTAGCCTGTTTGCTTTTGACTTCTAAGAGGAACAGAATTAACTTTTTTTTTCCTGTGTAATTTATTGCAGAATTTTGGTGAGTAATTTTGGAAGCATTTAGGCAAACAACTTCTAATATATCACTGTACCTTTGTATAGAACAAATAGTAACTAACATAGATTCACAGAATATTCTGAGTTGGAAGGGACCCATGAGGATCAAGTCCAACTCTTAAGTAAATGGCCCATACAGGGATTGAACCCACAACCTTGGTGTTATTGGCACCATGCTCTAACCAACTGAACTAATCTCAGGGTCATGCACACAAAACTCAAGTAAAATGGTCATTTTAATGACATTTACCAGTATAAGAGAACAAAAAAAAATAAAATGGAAATATTTTTATAGTTTTTATTTATTAGCAGTCCTGACTAATGGGGGAGGTCCCACTTGACTAGAAGTTAGCAGACCTATAAGGAGGGCCAGAAGGAGGATCCAGGGAACTACAGGCCTGTCAGTCTGACTTCAGTGCCAGGGAATGTTATGGAGCAGATCATCTTGAGTGCCATCACATGGTATGTACAGGACACCCAGGGGATCGGGCCCAGTCAGCATTGGTTTAGGAAAGGCAGATCCTGCTTGACTAACTTGGTCTCCTTCTATGACAAGGTGACACACTTAGTGGATGAGGGAAAGGCTGTGGATGTTGTCTACCTGAACCTTAGTAAGGCCTTTGACAGTGTTTCACAGTGCATTCTCCTGAAGAAACTGGCTGCTCATGGCTTGGACAGGCATACTGTTTGCTGGGTAAAAATCTGGATGGATGGATGGCTGAGCCATAAGAGTCATGGTGAATGGAATTACATCCATTTGGTGGCTGGTCACAAGTGGTGCTCCCCAGGGCTCAGTATTGGGGCCAGTTCTGATTAATATCTTTATCAATGATCTGGACAAGGGGATTGAATGCACCCTGAGTAAGTTTGCAGATGACACCAAGTTGGGTGGGAGTGTTGATCTGCTGGAGGATAGGAAGGCTCTACAGAGCTTGTATGAGGTTCAACAAGGTGAAATGCATGGTCCTGCACTTGGGTCACAACAACCCCATGCAGCACTACAGGCTTGGGTAAGAGTGGCTGGAAAACTGCTGGTCAGAAAAGGACATGGGGGTGCTGGTTGACAGCTGACTGAACATGAGCCAGTGTGTGCCCAGGTGGCCGAGAAGGCTGATGGCATCCTGGCTTGTATCAGCAATAGTGTGGCTAGCAGGGCTAGGGAAGTGATTGTCCCCCTGTACTCGGCAGCTGTGAGGCTGAACCTCAAATCCTATGTTCAGTTTTGGGCCACTCATTACAGGAAAGACACTGCTAGAGCGTGTCCAAAGAAGAGCAATGAAGCTGGTGAAGGGTCTGGAGCACAAGTCCTATGAGGAGCAGGTGAGGAAACTGGGATTGTTTAGCCTGGAGAAAAGGAGGCTCAGAGGGGACCTTATCACTCTCTCTACAACTACCTGAAAGGAGCTTGTAGTGATGTAGGTGTCAGTCTCTTCTCATAAGTAACAAACAATAGGACAAGAGTAAATGGAAACAGGAAAATTTTCTTCAGTGAAAGGGTTGTCAAGCATTGGAACAGGCTGCCCAGTGAAGTGGTAGAGTCACCAACCCTGGAGGTATTTAAAAGACATGTAGCTGTGGCACTTAGGGACATGGTTTAGTGGTGGACTTGGCAGTGTTATCAGTTGGACTCGATGATCTTAGAGGTCTTTTCCAACCTAAATGATCCTATGATTCTATATTTAACTTACGTGGTTTCAGATTTTTGGGGATACTATCATTTTACTTAGCTTACACCTTCCTTCCCCCATGGTTTCATATCCTTGGAATTTCCCTTTAATTTCCACTTGAATAATTTCCAAATTTTGTTTTTGTCTTGTATTTACTAATTACTTAAGAAAGTAATTATACCAAAATGAATTAGAATGAACATCCAAATTTTCCAGGTTCACAAATCTTACAAAAAGTCTGAACTTAGTTTGAGCATCCAATAAATCCCCAAACTATGGATTTGGTTTTGGCATTTGGAACAAAGTTTTATTCCAGTATGCTGGACCCTCACACGGTTGTTTAATCCATTTCACTTTAGTCCACCAAAGTAATTAATATGACGAAGATATGTGTTTAAAGTACAGTAAAAGATATAATTATGTGACATTGAATATGCTACTCTGCAGGGCTACTTCTTAATAGATCACTGAACAAATTCTGTTCTAGTAATGTTCCATATAACTTGTCATTTACAGAACAAGAATATCAATATTTTAGTGCCCATTACTCTTGAAATATGTTTCCACTCTGACCCTTCTTTATTGCAGAACTATTAGTAAAAATTAGATTACAATGAATATATTGGACATACAGTTCTGTTTAAGTCAGTTGTGAGCAATTTACTGAACACGATACATGAAAAATGAAAAAAAATTTAGGAAAACATTTACTCAAGACCTTTCAAAGACCATCTTCATGTTTACTTTCTTACAGAAAACATCACCAGAACTATCATGCTTAGGTTTCTAAACAAGAGCTCTGTGTAAAGATGTAGGAGAAGCATGATCTAGCTGTTTGCAAGATGGATGTAGATAATGTTGCACTTTAAATAAACATTAAAAAGTGCAGTTCATCATCCTTATATCAACTTTTAAGTATAAATGCAGTCTTAACATTCACAAATTTTTATTAACTTGAGCATTTACAATTCTGAAACAAAGCCTAGGAAAAAATATTACAAACTTTTACCTTTACATGAGTGTATTATCAAAACCATTTCACTATATCTTAATTATATCCTTCAAAGTTACAATTTAAACTATACTAATTAGTTTATAGAATATAAGCAATTTTTTTTACCTCACAAAGAAAAAAAATATTGACAAACCCCCCAAATTATTTCCAATTTAACTTCTAAATATGGTATTAGACTTTTTTCCAGATTAATTATAATTTATTAGGATTCATTTCAGTGCATTTTACTAATGATCTATATTTGACGGATATTCTTTCAACCACAGCTTGGCATTAGCCAACAATGGGAAAACAAAACCCAAGATAAGTACAAAGTAAGGATATTTGCTCCAGGGTGAAGATATTTCAATAAAAAAAGGTTGACATGATTATTTGGCAGGTTACAGCCTTCAAAGAAGAATGCCAATAGCTGAATGCCATGTAAAAAAGTAAATAATCTGCAGACATGATAACATTATTGCAAACTACTTTAAATACATTTTTGTATTTGCAGAAATCTAATTCTAAAATTGAAGTGTCTACACTTTGATTTTTGACTTGTTGATTTATAATATTAACAACATTGGAATGGTATGAAATGGTTTATGCAGAATGGGTAAATTGACTACAACTTCAATGAAACTCCAATATTTAAAAATCATTAGATTATAAATTAGTTAACTCAATCACATACAGAAAGAAATCAGGAAAGGAAATAAAATAAAGGAAAATTTAAAAAAATCATTAAAATAAACAGGTATTAATTAAGGCAACAAAATGCCAGCTTAAGGAAGAAGATAGGACTAAAACCATATTTACTGTCCTTATTTGAGTCATAATTCAATAGAAGTTTCTAAAAAGGGGAAAATATCCAGTAAGTTTGATCTGGGTTCCATTAATTTCTTCCAAAATGACTGAGGCTAGGAAAGAACATTTATTACAGCAAGACACCTGAAGGTCTTTTTTTTTCCCACAGAATCCACAATAGATCCCTCTATTTGTCTTTCAGTAGTTTTGAAAATACCTCAAAACAGTTAAGAAACATCAGGATAAGACTACCATAACAGACAGATGCAAATCTCATTATTAGAAAGATATTTTCATAAAATCATAGAATAGTTTGGGTTGGAAGGGACCTTTAAAGGTCGTCTAGTCCAATTCCCCTTCAGTGATTGGGGACATTTTCAACTGGATCAGGTTGCACAGAGCCCCATCCAACCTGACCTTGAACACTTCCAGGGATGGGGCAGCCACAACTTCTCTGTGCAACCCGATTGTTCCAATGTCTCACCACCCTCATTGTAAAGAACTTCCTTATGTTCAATTTAAATCTATCCTCTTCCAGTTTAAAACCATTGCTCCTTTTGCTGTCACTACAGGCCCTGGTAAAAAGTCTCTCTCCATCTTTCTCATAAGCCCCCTTTAAGTACTGAAAGGCTGCAATAAGGTCTCCATGGAGCCTTCTCTTCTCCAGGCTGAAAAACCTCAACTCTTTCTGCCTTTCTTCATAGGAGAGGTGTTCCAGCCCTCTGATCATTTTTGTGGCCCTACTTAGACCCACTCTATCCCACTATCTAAGCTGTTGATGAAGATATTAAATGCCAATGGTCCTAGTACAGGCCCCTGAGGGACACAACTCATTACTGATCCTTGTTTGGACCTTGAGCTGTTTGCTGTAATGCTTTGGATGCAGCCATCCAGACAGTTTCTTATCCATCTAAGAGTACCCATCAAACTCATATCTCTCAAATTTAGCAGCAGGAATGGTGTGGGGGGCTGTATCGAAGGCCTTACAGATGTCTAGATAGGCGACATCCATACCTCTCCCTTTGTCCACCAAATCAGTCGCTCCATTGTACAAGGCCACTAGATTAGTTAGGCATGATTTGTCCTTGCTGAAGCCACGTTGGCTGTCTCTAATAACCTCCCTGTGTTCCATATGTTTCCTCCTCTTCCAGGAGGATCCGTTCCACGATCTTTTAACTAGTGCATTACACAGGAAATAAGGGAATACAGTTTTCTGATGTAGAAAAGCTTGTTCTTTAATTCTTATTGTTTTCATTATGAAGATTCTGGATTTCCTTGTCAGATTCAAGGCAGATTTAGCAATTCTTTGTATATCTAAGTTTTAATACATATTTTTGGCATTTTGCAAAATTTTATCACCCATTTAATTATGATGCTAAAATAATTTTAGCATGTTTCTAGGTTGTCTTAACATGATCTAAATGTCTTTGTTCACATTTTACAGAATTCAATTTCTTTCACATAATTTTAGCATTTTCTAAGAAAACGAAATTCTCTTTCAAGAAATTGTACTGGCTCCTGCTGTCTTTTTCTACCATGATGATAAACTTTTACAAAAAAATTTTGGTTTTCACCTCCATATTACCACATTCTTGGGGGGGGGAGATGTCAACAAACCAAAATAAGTGTATAGACTCTACCCAATATACTCATACATTCATATTACAATCAATATTTACTTTTCTGTGGTAAAGAAATACAAGAATCTGAAAAAATATATAAGTTTATGTTTGTTAGTAAGGCTGAGAAGCAAAAAGGATGCAGTATGTATAGAAATTTAGCAGCAATTAAAAAGACAAAACTATTTATACCAGCTGAAGAAAAATCATTTTGTTTGCACAACATTTCAAGAAAGACTAGCACTATTTAAAAACAAACTGAAGATTAAATTTTGAGCCTTACTCCTTTACCTAAAAGTTATATTTAATGGCTTTACCACTATATTTGCAGCCATCTTTTTATGCAAACATCTTCAGCCTTTTATTACAGAAAATTCCTATCTACAGGATTTGCAAAGACAGAACAAAGCAAAAGGCAGAAAAAGAAAACATATTAGACACTAACAGATTGTTTTAATTTTTAAATCTCATGAGATGGATCTGCATAATTGTGATAAACTTATTCAGAATAACAGAAATATTTAAAAAGAAATCTAAAGTATATTTTTATTCAAAGTGTGTGCACTGCTTCTTTCCCCCTTTACCTGCTCTTAAATTATTATATCAGGTACATAAATTATATAAAATTATTTTTAAATGTCAAACACAGACTACCTAAAGGTTATTTGGTTATTATTTTTACATTTACATTGGGACCTGCAAAATAGACAAATATGTTAAGCTGCGTTAACACAATACAGAACCTAGAAAAGAAATGCACTCTTACAGTATGTCATGACACTTAGCCTGACAAAATATAGTGACATAAGATGTAGATTACAAGCAACTAAAATGGAAAGATTACAAGCAAAAAATAGCAATAAATTAAAACAAACATTTAGAGGCAGGCTAAGCATGCAGAACAAGATAGAGATTAGTTTTCATGAAAGAATAGACAACTTACATGGCTGTTGAGAAGAGAGCTTCTGTGAGTAGAAAGACCATCAGACTTTTGAAGTGTCTCAATCGCCATTTCAATCTGATAATAGATGTCATTAGAAAATGACTCAAGACAGTATAAAAGACTAATCAGAAAAATTCTGATAGATTGCCTTAAGTTCAACAGAAATATCTAGTTTGGTCACAGCTAAGGGATATTTTCTACTTAAAGGTCTCATCCTGAAGTCCTCATGAAGGCAAACCTCCTAGTGAAGTCAGGGTGGCATTTTGCTTGCATATATACTGCAGGATCCCATTTTCAAAATTCAATTTACCTTCCTCCCTACTCATGAAATAAGAGAAGTGGATTTACTAGTAAGCTACATTGCAAACAGTAAAAATTACTGAACAATCAGTGTTTTGAATAAAAGAAAAAAAATCCCAGAATAAAATCCTAAGAAATGCCTCAGTGTTTTTTCCTCTAAGTATTTGAGAAAGAATTGTGCACACTTTGAGTGTGAATAAGAAACAAAATTTCTGCTCTCTGCAACCATGGAGTAAAATCTCAATCATTCAGTAGGTTTTCTGCCATTAGCTTCATTGTACAGGATATCACCCCCTACAACCTGTTAGAGCATTCTTTGAATATCCAGAGCTCTCAAAGAAAATGAAAATTGGAGGCTTACACAGACAGCAAGATCCATCCTTAAAAGAAAATAAAAAATCAGATGGGTTCAAAATAATACTTTTAAAGGAAAAAGTATTATAAACCACTAATTATACAGTAGCATTACTCCTAATACAAATGAGTAAAGGCAACCATATCCATTCCTATTCTTCCCTTCCATATTAATACATCTTATTAATTCAATAATGACAACAAAAAAAAATAAAATTACAATCTAACTGTAGTTTAGATGCAAAGCTAGAATAGCAAAAACATTGAAAGTCATCAAGACAATGGGATGTACAGTAAAAGAAGGCACATAATGAGCTACATTAAATGGAAAAAACAGAAAAGCAACGGAAAAGCATCTGTACATTTAAAACCACTTATATCCCCTGTTGACAGTTTTAAAATAAATCTTCCCTACCCTTCTTTAATTATTACACTATTATCCAAAGAGTTTATACTGGTAAATTGCATTACTAAAATGAATTCACTCAATATACAGCACAAAACTGAAAAATATTTCAGTGCATAAATAAAATGTGCTTTCCCCTTTTTATAAACTAATCAAATAGTATTCTTACTGTAGGAATTCTCAATGAAAAAGGAAGTCTTTCTTACAACTGTTTACTATTAGAAATACAAGCCTTTTGATAAAAGCACGCTAGGATCTGATGAGTATGCAAGAAATATTGCAAAAATAATGCTTGAACACAGACTTTTTTCTTGCTTCAGTAGAAAATACTATTAAGTCAAACTATTCAATCAGACAGAAAAGGTCAAATTTAAAAGGATACTGTATGTTAAAAATTAAAAGGTTAAGATTTCATCATACTAAGATCAACTCATATATAGTACAACCATAGACTCTCCCATTTTAACATGGTATTATAACATGATACGTAATTTAAATCATAATTCTGAATCTCACTCCACTCTGACAATACCTTCTCTACAGCAGTACTACAGGGCTGAAGTCCTGCCTCCCGCTGTGCATTCAAGCTATTACACTACCCTCTCACTTCACTGAGACAAGTTTTTGTAAGCTGTTCAAAGAAGAACCAATTTTTTAAAATCATAAATTATGAAGATATATATATATAAAAAATCATAGAATCATAGAATGGGTTGGGTTGGAAGAGACCTTAAGAATCATCTAGTTCCAACCCCTTCATCATGGGCAGGGACACATTCCACTGGACCAGGTTGCTGAGACTCCCATCCAACCTGGCCTTGAATGCTTCCAGGGATGGGGTATCCACAACTTCTCTGGGAAACCTGTGCCAGGGCCTCACCACTCTCACAGTAAAGAATTCTTCCTAATATCTAATCTAAACCTACTCTCTTTCAGTTTGAAGACATTCCCCCTTGTCCTGTCACTACATGCTGTAGTGGTTTGAGTTCACCAATCCAATTTAAGTGCAGTGGTTCAAATTCAGGCCTTTTATTCAGAAAATTTCCCTCTGTGAGATAAGGATTAGGAGAAGCAAAGCAGGCTCAAACTTTAAAGAATATAAAGAAAGTTTTATTAACAGAACTAAAAGGGAAAAAAAAACCCAAACAAATAATAAGAATTAGATTAAACCTTCAGAAAACCTCTCCTTCCCCCAAACTTCTCTTTCAGATATTTCCCCACTGACAATGCAAAGACACAAAATTTGATGTTTCTCAGTCAGTTTACCACCTCTAGAATAACCTTTCTTCAGTTCACTTAGGGAGCGGAGTTTCTCTCCTGGCTTCAACATCACAGTGAAGCAGCCGCCCAGGGTTAACAGCATCTGACCCCTGTGAAAGTCCTTCCCACACCTTGCAGCCTTCCCACAGCTGCTTTCGTGGGCCA
>VZTF01000584.1:0-20897 GCA_013397755.1 Cnemophilus loriae
CCTGAGTCACCTGCCCCTTCTTCTAGTCATGAACTCCCCATTTTCCCTGACTGTCAGCCAAAACTCTCTGTTCAGCCAGGCCAATCCTTTCCCCTGCTGGCTCAACTTTTGGCACATGGGGACATTTCTGTACCTTTAGGATCTCCTCCTTGCAAGACATCCAGCCTTCCTGGGCTTCCAGCTCCCCCTGTTTTTTGCCCACACTGTGTGCATTGGTGTAAATGTATTCAGGTGGGATATTGATCCCACAGCCTTTTTGTGGGAAGCAGAAGCTCTAATTCCTGTGGGACCAGTCTCAGGTGCTTCTGTGGTTTCTAACACATCAATAATCCTTGGGTCTTTGCTGCTGTGTGGCTCTCCGTCCCCTGCCCTCCCTGAGAGGGCAGATCATTGGACCTCACTAGTATCCCTTGAAGATTAAATCACCTTTTTCTGGATAATAATTGCCACAAGGTATGTGTGTTTTACTCTGTTCTTGTGGCATGTTTTAATGATTGTTAGGCTTCTTCCTTTGTTACTTCTTTACCAAGATCCCACTTAGTGTCCAATACTAACAAGTGGCTTTAAGGGCTTATGAAAGGCATCATAAACATGATTTCCACTCATGGAATCACATCTTGTTAGAAAGAAAACAAAAAACCTTCACACAAAATCTCCCTATCTACCAAGTCCAACTGGCCCTGGAAGTGTAACTCTGCACTCTTCCACTTGTTGCCTATGTGTTGGTAAATTCTTTTGTAAATCTTTATTTTTTTAATGAAGTCATGGGTTTTGCACCCTGTCTTTATCCAAAAACAGCACGAACCTTACCTTACCTTAATATTTCTTTCTCTTCTAGACTTGATAATGATAGATCTGGGTTTGTACTTAGTAAGGAAAGGAAACAAATACCTTTAATCTGTGCTGGTCAAAATATAAAAGAATTAAGCCAACAGTATTTAAGTCCTTACCCATGCCTGTCTAATTTTCTCCTGGATTGATGGAGTAGACTGTGCTGTTTTTAATACATTTTAGCTGTTTTCTTCTTCATGGAACTGCTGTTTTGTTTTCATCCAAGAAGAGCAGAGAAGTCCTTGATCTTTATAAGCCCATCCTGATGATGTAAAGTGCTCTCACTAAAGATAAAGTCTTATATTTCTTTTCCCAAATACTGCAGTTCTGCTCAGGTGATTTCTTCAAATGCTGAGATTGCTTTATCAGCTTCCTGCCTGGTACTGAGGGGCTCCACATCATAGATTGGCACCAAAGGGCTTGCTGAGCCTTTCTCAGGTGGTTCCACTACCCAGCTGCCATCCCACTCAGTCTTGCTTTCATGGCCTCACGGGTGTCTCACACTCCTCTGCTGCATGTTTAACCCCACCCTTGATCATCCACTTCGATTTCCTGCTAGTCTTGTATCCCTGTTGCAGGCACCACAACGGAAGAGTGATTTAATCTTGAAGGCACCTCCAAAGGCCACTTAATCCACCCTCCACTCTAAGCCAATCTAATTATATCAGGTTGTTAGGGACGTGAGTAGTCAAGTCTTAGAGGGTCAAAAGGACACGGTTATACCTCCTCAGCTGGAAGATGAAGTGCTCAAACCAAGCAGCCAAGAACAAGAACCTTGGGCAGAAGCTGCTGACAAACTGCAGCCAGGCATAGATGGGAAGGCCAGCACGGCCTCAAGTGCCAAGGGGACAAACATCAGTCAGATGCAGGGACCCCAGGTACTGTACCACGGCGTAACATGTTGAAAGTCAGGTATTTCTTACCCGGACATTTACTGAATGCTGAGTCCGGTTTTACACGGACGTATCTGAGGGAGAATAGGATGCACAAGAAGGTGTCAAGAGCCACAGTGGCATGGCGAAAGACAGTGAATTCCACTTTGGCAGTGGGAAGAAATCTCTCTCCAGTTCTTCTGATGCAGGAGGCAAATTTGGCTTTAAGGGAAGTGGAAAAAGGGGAAGCAGGCCAGGAAAAAGGAGTTTGGCTGTAACTGAGTCACTGCTTGGAAACAGCCTTGGTGGCACACGTTGTGGCAATTCCACAGCTCTGAAGCTACAAGTGACTCTACAGGAGTGGTGGCTTTGCCGTCAGGTGGACAGATGCGATGTTACAGGGCTGCTGTGCCTGCACAAGGCAAGGAAGCAGCAAGTCTTCCCATGTCCCCAGCAGCAGGTCACTCCTTGAGCCAGGTACACAGCTGTGCAAATCCCAGACCTTGCCCTCAAGAGCTCCCCAAAGGTGGCCTTCAAGGGGCCAGTCAGAGGCCTCTCAGTTCCTCGTCATTTGGGAATAGAGCCAGAGGAAGGGCTGATATTTGAGGATGGGGCCCCAGTGTGCGTTCGTGCGTCAGGGACCCAATCATCAGTGCATGTAAGTGCACTTTTAAAAGTTTAGTCCTGAAATACAGAAGCTCCTGGGAGGTCCTGATGGTGCTGGAAACCCACCCAAAGCCTTGCACGTACATCTTCCTCCTTTTCAATTCTATTCTCCAAGGTTAGGTTACTTATTTTTTTTATTTTTTATTTACATTATTGTGAGTGCCAGCACAGGTTCTTCTCAGGGAGCATGTAAATGATGTCCTTTCTGGCTCCAGACAGCTAAAATTTGCTATGGCTGTTCCTGCTATACCTGTTGCAAGCTTTTGAACACTGAGATCCCAAAGTATTACTGTGTGTGTCCGTGTCTCAGTATTACTCCCCAGGTTATTGCAGGTGACAAGCATAGATTAAAGATGAACAGAACTGGACAGTCAGCACGCTGCAGATGATGGGAAGGTGATACTCTGAAGAGACTCATTGCATGAGGCTTTTTCTGCAGTGCTCAACCACCCTCCTTTGTAGGCTGCAGCTGCACTGAACAGTTCTGCCCCGAGGTCCTGCATTAGAGGGAGCAGCACTGAGCCTCCAGAAAAGAAAACCAGCTTGAAATCCTGTGGATTGTAACATCCTCCCTCAGCTGCATTAAGACTAAAGTCCCTTCACATTCTGAATGCCTCTTATCTGTATCTCAAGTCTGCAAGGTCAAACCCAGTATTTCTTTCTTGTACCGACCTCTGGGAAAACATTTGGATGAATGTTATTAATCTCCTTGGTGCCCTGCATGCCTACGAGATGTCAACAAAACAGCATGCAAGCAGTGCTTGGAATGAACATAATTAGGCAGGTTTGATCCAAGTAACAACGGAAACCTGTCACACCTAAATAAACAAGGGAGCATGCCAATGAACACAGCAGTTTGCAGGGTGATGGGGTAGGAGCAGGCCATTGCTGACTGGATAGTCAGGCTGAAGGCTCTTCAGCACAAAAATGACATGGGTTGTTCTGCTGGGCTTAGCCACCAGGCTCTGGTTTTAATCAGAGCACCATGGAAGAGCTGTGGTGTTGGTGCTCTTCATCCTCTCTATGCGCTGCACAAACAATGGCCTCTGCCCTCTCTTCTGTGAGATACTGGATCATTTCCTGTTCTGCAGATGTGGCAAGGAAGCACAGCTAGGCTGGCTGCTCTGTGAACAGAGCAAAAGAATCCTGACAGCTCTAAGGTGGTTGTAGGGTAAAGTACCCAGAGTGAGCAGTGGGAAGTCAGCAGCTGTGCCACAGCAGGTCACAGGCTATGGAACATTCAGCACATCTGTCTTGTAACTCCCCCTGTGCTGAGGTGGAGACCTCCCAAACAGAAAGAACCAGAGGAAACATGACCTGAGGTGATCAGTACATTAGAGGTATCTGCAATTTAGCTGAGGAGTTGACTCCCACTTTCGTCAGGACTTACCTGAGAGGCTTTGGAATGCCAACCTGAATTGAATTGGAACAGGAGAAACAGGTAAAGATAAGGGCAGGGTTTGGATGCCCTGTTGCACACAACTAGCGGAGAGGAGCAGCAGGGGACATCATGCCTGCTAGTCCCCAGTACATCTGGTTCCTTGACAAAGCAAGGCAAAGCCTGGGACAATCTGGTGGCAGAGTAAAACCACCAGCACCCTGCCTTGCTGCTGGGCCATGTGCAGAACATAGATGTGTGATTAAATGATCTACATGCATCTGCCTGTGTCCAGGCAGCTGCTCTAGAGAAGATGAGGGTCTACTATAAACTGTCCAAGTGAGAGCTTTGAATCACCCTTTCTGTCTCATCATGCAAGATCATGCCTGCCTGTGTCTAGATGGCTCTGTAAGCTGTTATGCCAAAGCCACAGGGGGATCCAAAGGAAGCCAGGAGATGACGGCAGTGAACCTGGTATTGGGTGCCCAGCAATTCAATTCTGGCTGTATAAATAAAAGAGCCAGCTATTGTGAGAAAGCACTAGGAAAGCAATAATATGGGATTCACCCCTAAAAGCGTATCTTAAAACGATCAATTAAAAACCTGTCTCTTTAAATTTGAAAGTGCAGTGTGTTTGCTATTACCTCAAAAGCAGCTTTTGTCTGCAGCTGTACATCGAGTTAAGGACTTTAGCAGTCTGTAACAACTCAATCTTATGTCCCTGGTCAATCAGATACAGCACCTGCATCTTAAACATGTACTTCCTGTTGTGAATTTTTGCTTCCAGCCTTCTTGTCCCTCAGTTATCTCTTCTGGGCTATATTTGATAGCTGCCTGTTCCAAATACTTGGATAGGCTTTTACATCCTTTTGTATCTGAGCAGAGATTGGCCAAGTCCAAACAACAAACCTGGAAACCTTGCTTTTACATTTGTCCTGTTTAGTTACACAAATCAAGAAGCCAGGACATCCTCGTAGTTCTGTACTGCCCTTTGGTACACTTATTTCATCTCCACATCCTCCCTGTTAACCTACATAAGTTAAGGAACATTGACTTCTGCCTTCACTCTTGAAAGGCTTCAGGCAGCCTTACTTGTGGGACAGCTGCACATCTCCAGGCAGGCATTTAAACCAGATTCCCTGAAATATCTTTAGAAATTTTCAGCTTTGAAGAGCCAAAGCTAGAACACAGCTAGAAGGGATATGCTTTTAAAAACACCCCATCTGCAAGGCATAAGCCCTTAGCACAGTTTATAAGCGTTCTGTCACAAGTTAAATCAAACTAATCCTTTCATTTCCCACTACATTAATGCTACTGGGAAAATCAGTTTGTTTACCTAGTTCTCAACAACTTCTACAGGGACCATGAAATCAGTAATTTATTCAATTTTTGCGCTTCTTCAACACCTTCCTTTCCAGGATCACAATGTGTCCCTTGGCTGGGTTAAGGAAACTTCCTGTATTACTTGCATTAAATTACATTACTTGCTCACCGTGTGCAAATAGGACCCTGTCACTGTATTCCTGTGCTCTTCTGTCTTTGGGTTCAACAACTTCCAAGAGTTTCCAAGCTTTACAGAGCAAATTAATTTGGAAACTGGTTGTATACTTCTTTAATTAGTTAATAAACACCTAATATTAAGCTTTCCTTGATTATTTTTGCAATTTAGAAAGAGCCAAGTTTTCCCTGCTGAATATAACTGTATAAAATCAATGTCCCAGAATTCAAGCTCCCAGCACCTTGACGTGTTTTTCCACATTTCTCTCTGCCCATTGCCCTCTGAAGCTGTGGCTCACTCTCCCAAGCATGGAAGCAGCAGAGGACATAGCCCAATGCCCTTTTTCATTTACAGTCATTTTTCTAGGGTCCTTTCTGCCCACGTGAGGCTCCCACACGTCTCATTCCCAGCTGTGCTCCTGCCTGTGTGCTGATCTGCCGGAGTTAATGATCCCGCTGGGCTTTAGACCCCGGGAGTCAGGATTTCCTGGTGCTGGCTGCGGACACAGATTCCTGACGCTGCAGCGCTCTTGTGTGAGAATAGGGGAAATCGATGACTTCTGAGGGATAAGTTATTGCTTTTTGTTTGCTTTGGCTTTTGTTTGTAAGCCACGCAATGCGCTCTGCGTTCCTTTAACTCTCCCATCACAAGCTTTCCGGGCAACGTGAAAGGTGCTCACGTCTCCCCAAGTGCCTGTTTGTCATTCCTGATGTGCTGTGGCTCTACTGCCGCTTTCGTTGGGTTGTCTGCAGGTGAAGGACTCTGCCAGGAGCCCCTCAGGCCTGATCTGGACACGCACATGGGACCAAACCTTCCCATCCTGGTACACAGTGCGTCTCCTTGGTAGCTCAAAGCAGGACAAAGCCCCTCTGGGGGGACCAAGGCTGAGTGGTCCTGCCATACCCACAGCCTTCTTTGCAGTCCCCTGAGCCCCAGAGCAGCTGAAATCCCACACGAATCATTCTCTTCACCCCCCACCCCTCCTCTCTCTGCGAATCTCTTATCTCTATAAACACTTCCTGGACTGCCTGAGTTCTCATACTGCCCCAGAGCCCCAGCACAATTCAGCTGAACAGATTACTGAACCGGGAGATTTATGCTGTTTGCGAGTGGGACTGCAGGTTGTTTTTGGTCCAATTAAACAATGGGAATAAGGAAAAACAAATGTTGCTGTTAAAACAATCACAGAATCCATGTGATGTGGGGGACAAAAATGAAGTTCACTGCTACTTTGCATATGCGTGCACACTCCTGCATATAGATGAATTACCAACGAAACAAAACTAAATGTATTGCTTCATTGTCAAATACCTGGGGTCACACTACTTGCTTAGACCTTAATGTAAATTCTAAATCCCAGTTTTTAAAAGAGAACCCAAACACAGTGAATATTTTTGGTTTTAAGTTTTATTGTAGCACTCAAAAGCTCACAGAACCATCCTAGGTCTGGGGAAAATAAAATTCAAGGCCACCTTGTGCTGCACTGCAATAAGGACTTTCACTTACAAATAATGACAGTTGGGCCAAGCTTTGAACATTCACTTAATATTTATATTTCCCCTCATTTTTTCCCTTGCCTGTGTGTGGCTGTGAGAGCCTGCTTGTGCTATTGCTTTTTCCCAGCTGTTTTGCAGATACCTTCTGATGTCTTCTGGCCGACCGGGTGCAGACAGCTCCAGCTGGGGCATGCTGTGCTAGGCCACTTGTAGACAGATTTTGAATTTTTTCAGGTTTTCTTTTGCTTGTCCCCTAATGAAGTTGGTTTATTTGGGCAGAGATACCTGCCTTTTCAGGCAGAGCAATAAAAGACAGCAAAGGGGACTCTGAGATCATTCACAGGGCCATGACTGTTTAGAACTTACCTGTCATACACAGGAGATAATGTAATGTATGTTTACAGCATAGAAAAATACATCTGCAAAAAAATTCTCATCTGACCTGATGACTTACGCAACAAAGCAGAACATTTGTCTGTACAAAGGATAAGTTTTTTACATATCTAAGGATTGTTTTTATGAAGAATACCATTGCATGTATCCTCAGAGGAGCTTTTTACAATACTACATCATTTACAGCAGGAGTCAAATTACTTGTCCAGTTTTGCAATTATTTGAGAAAATAAGGTATTTAAACTTTCGTCTGTAAATCTTGAAGGTAGAAGGACTTTGCAAATTATTTTTTTATTGTCTTCTTTCTGCAGTAGGATTGGAAACAACATTAAGACCAAGATTCATCCTACATAGCCACAGGATTCTGAGGGAATGGTCTTTGCATGATGAATGAAGGAAGATGAGTTTCGGCCGAGTGTTTCACTGAGGTTCTTCTATGCAGGGAGTCTGAATCACTCCTGATCTAAAAGGGATGAAATTGATCCTTTAGTGTGACTTGTGTGTCCATCAAAGCAGCTGTCCTGAGTCACACCAAGGTCTCCTCCAGCTCAGTGTCCTGTCTCCAGCAGTGGCTGTGATAAACAGTGAAAAGCGAAGCCAGGAAAAGCAAATGGGATGCTTCCCTGGAGCACCCTCCTAACCCCTGCCTTCAGCTTGGGAATTTCTTCAGCTGCTTGGGTTTTCTGTGCATTTAGCAACCCTCAATGGATACCTCTTCTAAGTACTAGCCTGATCTCTCCTTAAGCTGAGCTACAATTGTCACAGCATCTGCTGGTGGGGACACCAAGTGCCGCCTCCACATGGGTGTTTCAAACCCTACTGACAGGAGATTCTCTGAGGTGTTTAAATCTACTGACTCAAAAGGATGTATGTGAGCACAGTTGACACCTCTCAGTTCCCTCCATCCCAGGAAGAAGCTGGAAAGGTGTCAAGTCATGCATGTTGCCCACGCCCTGTGCACACCCAGGGGCTCCGGGGTTTGTGCTGCCAGCGTCTGGCTCCTGGCCAGCACTGACTTGATGCAAACTGGCACTTTCCCAGAACACTGAGAAAACAGTCATTGTGAAAGAGCAGTGGGAATCCTGGCTGAGGTCTCCTCTGCTTTGCCCATCAGCTCCAGTCAAGCACAGGCCATCAGTGCCATTCTGAGCAATGTTGTGGAAATGCCAATGTCCAGCCTTGCACCTTGCTCATCCTCACCCCAAACCACTGACTTGCCTTCGTAGCTTCGCCTCAGCGCTGCTTCATCACTGTGGACCTGTCTGACAATCATAAAGTCATAGAAGGGTTTGGGTTGGAAAGGGACCTTAAAGATCATCTCTTTCCAACTCCCCTGCCATAGGCAAGGACACCTTCCACTATCCCAGGTTGCTCCCAGCCCCATCCAATCTGGCCTTGAACACTTTGAGGGATGGGGCATCCACAGCTTCTCTGGGCAATCTGTGCCAGTGCCTCACCACCCTCACAGTAAAGAACTTCTCCCGAATATCTAATCTAAGCCTACTCTATTTCAGTTTAAAGCCATTCCCCCTTGTCTTATCACTACATGCCCTCGTGAAAAGGGCTGTGGCTGATCCTGTCTGACCATCCATGGACTTGAGGAATGGGGCTTTTGGTGTCACCTCCCTCGTGGCCTTGCTGCCACCCTTGGCTCTGGCTTGCTGTCCCCCGCAGAGCACCCGGCTCCTGCTATTTCCTGACATGCCTTGTGGTCTCCCCAGAGGATTAACAAGTTGTCATGTCATTCTGGACTGACAAACAAACGTAGGTATATTACAGCAGTGTCCTCCCTTCTCCTCCCCAGCTCTACTGCAGCTACAACACCTGCACATCAGCGACTGGTCAAGCTGACAGTTTCAGTCCTTGACCAGACCTCCCTTCATTCACTGCACCCTCAGTGTGAATGGCACAGCCTGACTCATACAACTTTGCTGTCAACAAGCCTAATCACTTCTAGGCATACAATAAGGAAGTTTTAAAAGGCATATATACTTTCAATTTCAGCATGTCAGAGACATAAAGAGAATGATGACTTTGAAGACATGTGAGAAATGCCAGAGAGTTATAGATCTGTTAATGTTTACAGTGACATTGTTACATTATTTTATCAGTTCTCACTTGTGGAAATTAAGGGCATGATAAGGTGATGATCTTACTCTCTGCATGGAAATATAGGCAAAGCAATCAGTCTTTCAAAAATGTATTTTGAAATGGTGTTGGAAGCTGTATTTTCTTACAGTTCTGATGGATTGGTAAGCATCTGGGTTTCTGGAATTATTTTACAGTTATTGGATTAAGAGAGACATGCTTTTTCGTCTTATAACAAGTTCTTGCCTAAAGTGCAATGAAGGGATGAGATTTATTTGTTAGTTTGAGCTGCTCTGTCCTGCTCACTCTTCTTGCTCCCTGTTACAAATCCTCTGGCCAGGTTGCTAGGCAGAAGGGAAATAATGTCATTTGTTAAACAAAGCAGACAATGTCTTTCTTTGTAGGCTTCGAACATTCTTTCGGCGGTGTGAAATCCGTGTTAACAATCAGCTCACAGTGAAAAGGTCCCAGTTAAACATTACCACAAGAGCTGTGAGGTTTGTGTACTATTTGAGGACACGAAAGATGCCATTTCCTGAAAATTTACCTGGGTCCTTCAACTGGTCAAGGAGCTTGTTGCCAGGGTTTTCTGACAAGGAGAAACAGAAACATGAACCATGCTGTGTGCAGGAGAGGAGGACACAGGGCAGTCACTTGGCAGTGAGGGTGACACAGGTCCAGCCTGTGTTAATTTTTTCTTCCCTTGCCCTCTGCATTTTTCTGATATATTTTTTCTGGTAATTTTACAGGTTTTTTATTCCACTATAGTTAGGAATAAGGAGAAATACAGTTTGTTTAAGGAGAAGTCTCCTTATGAGCTGCCCTACGCTAGCTGCCCTGTGCCCTCCAAACTCCTCTTACTGCTGGGGTCTCAGGGGCCTCTCTCCCTGTGCAGTCTCAGGTCATAGATGGGCTTTGTGCTTTGCTGAAAGACATCTTCGGGGACTGATGGCGAGGGAGACTGTAGGAAATGCCTTCTTATAAAGACCTCATATATTTTGAGTGGTCTTTTCTTGCCCAAGCTTTGCCTTTTCCCTGCCTAGACTGCATTGGAGGGAGGCAATTCTTTGCTTTTTAAGGAGATGATTGCAGGGTAGACACAGCTATTTAAAGGACTCATTTCTCAGCTTTCAGAAGGGAAAGAATACAGATCTTTCCCATGCTCAGCCATATTTGACCCAAGGCTCTGTTGTGGTTGCAAGTATTTGCTGTGTGGTGACACCACCATGCATAGAGAATGTTGTACCTCTCTAACAGCCTGGGCCATACCAGGGTGTGACGGAAGAAAGGAATTTGAATAAACCCTCCCTTTCCACCTACATGACTTCTTAACACCTAAGCCGCAGGTTCAAAGATGCTACTTCAGTTTCAAGCATTAGGAACCAACTAGGCCACTTAAACCCAAGAACAGCCTCTCTGCTGCTGCATATTTGTTGCAAATTTGTAAGACCAAAAAGTCTTTTAGACATAATTTAGTTTCATCTGCTTACAATTCCCTGTATTGACCACTGTTTTGAGTAGGTGTTCCTGAGTTAGAGAATATTTTTAAAGAAGATTTTCATTTGCATTTCCAGGAACACAGTATCCACCTCACAAATACACTGCTGTGGTAAATACCTGTGTTTATCATTAAATCTTTATTTCAATTTCCAGTTAAGTAATTTAACACCTATTTTCAGTAAGTGGAAATAGGTCAGTATGATGCCATTGTTCTAGTTTATAAATCCAAAAAGCCAGTCTCATTGATCTCAGATTTGCACTGGGAGAAATTATTGGTCTGTTGGCTAAAAAGGGAGCTTCCCTTTTTGTTTTAAGTACTTTCTTGTCAGAAGAGTTTATATATTGGTAGAAATACAGATGTATGTATATGTACATCACTAGCTAGCTCTGATGTCCTGAAAGGAAGACTTATTTATGTTGGAGTGAAATTAAACCCAGGGCAACTTGTTTGCCTTAAATCATTAAGCATTGCAGATCACCTACAGTGCTGCTGCACAGTTATTCTCTACTGTTCCCATTTCAGTGACCAGTGAACTCACTCTCTCATCTGTTTGCAGCTGCGGGACTTTCCCTTTCAAATTCTTTACCTTCTCCAAGTTCTGACACTGAGCAAGTGTTTTAAAATAAAAAGCTGTAGTTCAGAGCAGGACATTAAAGTGGCTTTTACACATTTATTCTGTGGGATCAGTGACTGCTTCTTCTCATCATGGCAGGGCTGCAGCTTCTCTAGCTGAGATGTGTGGATGCAGTCCAGGCTTGGCCAGATCTCTCTGTTCTCTGAGATAGTCACAGCCACTGTGTTTTATTCTTTGAAGTCAACTTTGGCTTTCCTTGGAGTGTGAAAAAAGCTCTAACACTGCTGCTGCTGCCTCCCAGGAGAGGCACGTACACCCATGTTTTCCTCAACTGGCACTGCAGGAGAAGAGCAGCCCCATTCTGGTCACCTTCATTATCCCCCTGGCACGGATCAGGGGATGGGACAGTCCGTGTACAAAGTGGACAATTAGGGCCTGATGATGTTATGGGTCATTAAAGAGACAACTCAATCATCAAAGTCAACTACTCACCAGAGGAGAAACGAGTAATAAAAGCAAACTGAAAACAGAAAGGCAGAGCAGGTGTGAGCAGCCACTGCAGATTTCCTGGCCCTCTCCTGCAGGTCACAGCAAGGTTGAGCTCCACCACACTTGGCATCTACATTTCGTGTGTTTGCAGCCACCAGAGTGTCTGTGTTCCCTACAGGCAACAACAGGAAAACAGACTCTTCTGGGGAAAGTTTGTGAGCAACTTTTTGTGTTGAAACGCTCCCCAGGAGCCTGGGAGGTGTGTACCAGGTGCAGGTGTAATGGGTGCTGTGGTGCAGCTGCTGTGCCTTCCCTTCAGCAGAACCGTGCCAGCTGTGTCTCCCAGCACAGATTCACCTGGGCTTTGCTGGGAGGTGGCATTTCAGTTTTTGCTGCAGATAAACCCAGCTCAGTTGTGAACACAGCAAAAAAAGGCCACTCTAACGAGCACGAATGCTAAAGATCTGACACGTGCTCAAAGAGCAGAGAGATCATCAGCACCACAGCAAAACCCTTCCAGATATCCAGCTGCCCATTCTCAGCCTCCAAACCAAAGGGTATCCTTTGAAACCTGGGATGCAGGACTGGAATGAGGATCAGGCACACCAGCGCTTTCATCTCGTTTTTGATGGAGGAGCTTTGAGCTGATGTGGAAGTCATTTGATCTGCCTGACCTTTCAGAGAATTAATTGCTGGCTTAGAATTTAAAGTTAATGATTTGTTTCTAGAGAAGGTGCTGCAGCAGCAAGGCAACCTTGGAGCAAGGGAAGGGCTGGGTTTGAAATGGGAAACACGTCTGCCAAGAGTGGAGTTATTTTGGATGCCTTTGGAGACGAGCAAACTGGATTAAAGAAGGCAAAATAAAAGGAGTCATTCTCCTCCACTCTCAATTGATTTCTACAAGCCAATTCACTTTGAATCTTTTTAGGATCTGGAAACATTACAGTCCACTTTGAATCAAAATAAATTATTCCGGTTTCCAAGCTGATCTCACAGTATTTTCTGTTACCAGAGGAAATTCTGAAAATCTTGTAAGACATCCTGTTCTCATAAAATGCCCAGCCCAATTTTGTAAATTCAGGAGGTTTTGGCTAGGCCAGATAAGCTTTGGAGAAGCATTTGAATATTCACTCAAGCTGAACCCACACTCCAGACAGTGGTGTGAATAGTTTCCTGCATTTCTGAGCTTCTGATGCTTTTAAAAAATTTTACTGATTCTAGAAGCATAAGGGCAGTGAGAAAAAACCCCAAGCAAAGAACCTGTTGCCCCTCTATAGTTAGTACATTGGATGAAGAGAAGCATGTTTTGTTGCCCAAAGGCTGATGGATGGGATAAATTCAGCATGGTAAACGTCCTCTCCTCAGTGGCACGCAAATAAGGAACCGTGAAAGCTTCCCAGGTCCAGAGATCTCTCGGGAAATAACAGGTATAGAGGCTGCTCTGATGGTGATGGTTTAGGGTAAAGATAGTGTGATAATTACTGCCACTACTGCATAGATAAGACATATCTCCCACAAGAAAAAACGTGTCCCCATTCAGCCTCAGTGCTTGTGCAGTTCCCATGACAGCAGCAAGGAACTGAGAGTATTATTGCTGTGTGGGAAGCTGCTGGAGGTAGCAGGGCTTGTTGGAGGTCGCTCTCTCAGACAGGAGTTTTATTGCCCAGTTGTTGAGGAGGACAGACAAACATCTCATGAACAGTCAAGGAGTGAGGAAGTCCCCTTCACACGACTTCAACAAAAAAGTCCAGTTTTCCCTTTGTAATAAAATCAATCCTTTAGTACCAAACATTTACTGTGCTATCCGCATTCTAATGTTAACAAGTTCTTGCCATCAGCCCAGTTCCCACAAGTCTGGAGCATGTGCTTGTCCTTAGCATCCCCAGTCCCTGTTTTAGGAAATAGAGGGGGTGCCTGTGGCAGAGCTGCAAGCATTCATTGAATACAGCACAAAGAACTTCAGGCAAACATGCTGAGGGCTGTAATGCTTCCTTTTGTCAGCACAAACCTGCCGATGCGTCAGAAGTTCTTTTCCAAAATTGTTACTCAGAGTTTTCAAAGTTTTTTTAGTTTGCAGGAGTCTGGACATTTTCTAGTAGAAATGAAAACTCCTATGAAGTTAATTTAAATCTAATGATATGATGTAGACATGCATCTTTCATGTACCTTTCTAAGTATCCTTGAAAAAAAATGTTACAAGAAAATGCAATATAGAGAAGGAGAGTTTCCCAGGATCTCTTCCTCTTCTGAAATAATAATCTATTTTCTTCAGTCCGCACCAGCCTTCCAGAAGATACGGTCCAGTCTTGCCTTCCTGAACAACTTGTGCCACAGATTTTTCATCTCTGAATAACCCCTCCCAACACCAAATCCCAGCTTCAACTGCTATCCGTGCTCATTGTTGTTCCACATTTTGAAGCAGAATCTGGCAGTCCGTACCCGTGGACAATGGCAGCACTGACAACAAAATCAGACAGTAAAGGAAAGGTAACATTACAAGCATAACACAAGACTTTTATATCTCAATAGCAAACAGCTAATGAAACACTGGAATTAAAGTTAGCCATGGAATTTCAACTCTGTCCTCTGCTGTAAAACAGCTTTTCATTCTCACTATTCATGCTTTTTCCGAAATAGTTCTGATTTCTAATGTACTTTTCTTCCCATGATATTCTGCCTTTATAGTCAAGCTCTCAGAAATAATTAACTTCTACAGCATCATTCAAATGTGAAGGAAATTAATCCCTTTTCACTCACTAGCTGTGAAGATTAATGGAAAGAATACGTATTAATTTTGGTGTCTGGGCTGAGGCGGTGCATTTCACGTATTAGATGTGGCAGGCAAAAATTCTGACTCCAGGCTCTGCGGTTTGTTCCAGGGAACCAAGGTCTCAGGTGAGAAAAGCCTTCTCTGGGCTCTTCCTCTCCCCTCTTGCTTCATTTTCCCCGTTCTCCACAGCTGCCACATCCTTCTGCCTCCCGCCACTGTCCTGCCTTGCACACCACACTGCTGTTCACACGCACGTGCCATCCCCAGCCTTGTCCTGCTGCCTGTCTTGCTGGGAGGATTCCCAAGTCTTCCCTCCCCCACCACCACCCACACGTCTGGCTCTTGTCCTTCCTGCATTTGAATCCAGGAATTTTTCTCCTCCACGTTGTCTCACTCCAGTGAATATCACCGAAAGTGCAAGGGACAGGCTCCTGGCTCTCCTTCTTCAGGTGCTTGGCCTCGTCATGGGCTGTGAAAGTCTGCAGCTAAAACTGCAAGAGAAGTCTTGCTTGAACTGTGGTTGGAACCTGCTCAGGGAGGATGAAAACTTCAGGAGTTCAATTGCTGAAATGAAAGGAACCTCATAGTTATCCCCTGAGCATGTCCAAATTCAGCTTCCTAAAGGCATATAACATAGCCAGATCTGGGCAGGTTTTCAGGAGGGCCAAGGGGATATCTCTGATGAAAGGAAACCCTCTCCAAGGAAGATAGATGCCAGAGCTTTTCAAAGGAAAGGTCACGATTGCTTTTTAAACTTGGACAAAACATTGAATTTTTCCTTACCCTCATTATTGGAAACGGCTAAGTTTGTGGACATTTTCCAAAAACTTCAGCCTGAGGCAGATACCTGGCATGGAAAATTTCATTCCAAATGGTTATAGTTTGGCAGCGTTGTAAGTGCTTGAAAATAGGCTCTTACAGTCCAAAGGATCAAGCTTTCACTGCAATGTGAAAGGCTGAGCCACTGGCACTACCTGCAGTCACAGCCCAACATTTTGCCTCATCACCTGCAGTGCAAACAGAGCAGGGAAGCATATGGAGGGCAGCTTTCCATCCTGCCCAAAGGAAATTTCTGGGATTGATACTGAAGAAATTGGTTAGGATGAACATTCTGTCATGCACAGGAATTTCTAGCATAGAGGAGCTTTCGACAGCAGGGGTTACGGAGCCCCTGTCTGAGTTCTGCTTGTCTGCAGAACTTGTCTGCATTCATTCATGCACTTCACATAAATGAAGTTTTCAATTTTCTGACAAATATGTTAGCAACAGCTTATCCACACAGTCCTGGTTCCCAGCTCGCTCGACTTGGTCTGTCATTATCATTAACTCAGCCATCCATTTCCTTCTTTTCTCACACCACCTCCTCCACCTCTGCCTTGTCACGCTCTGGAGTACTGAATGCATACACACAGACAACCCCCAAGCAAAATTAGAGCAGCTAGCTGCTGATGCTGCGTAGCGTGGGATTTTTCAGGGAGAAACCATCAGCCCCTTCCCAGCGGATCCTTTCCTGAGTGTCAAGCACAGTGTCTGGCTTTTTGGCTGCATTTGTCACACCATGGCAGATGCATGGGCCATATTCTGCAGGCATAGACCAGTTCCTGGAACAGGCAGAGGGGTAATGAGTGGCTAACGAGCACCAACTGAGTCACAGGTATTTCACATCTGCCATATCTGACTCAGAACGTAGGATCTTCCCCCATGGCCAGATGATTGGCAGCTCAGAGTACCTCAGGACAGATGAGCCACGGCAGAAACCTGGCCATCCTCTGATGCTGCTGTGAGACCTGAGACCAATTCATGTCAGTTTTTCACCATGCAGGTGCACTGTCATCCCTGGGCAGTGCTGCACTGGTTCCCCTTGCAAAGACGCGTGTCCTTAGCACGGAGCCCAGCTCAGGGCACGCTGTGGCAGGGCACAGGCTGCCTGTGTAACACCAGCTCTGCTTGCACAGGTTTTAGATGGCTTTGGAGCCTGGATTCATTGATGATGCGAGTGTCCAGGAGGTCTTCTGTGGCTCATGGAGTTTGCTGGGAGGTGAACACTTTCACAATGAAACCCTCTTTAGAACTGCTGACACTTTCATGAGTAACAGTCCTCATCTGCATAAAAAGGTTTTCTTATTGCCCAAGTTATTTCACATATTTTTTTTTTTTTCTGCATAGTGATAGAGGAATATAAAAATCTGGATAGATAGTATCTTCTTTACTGTCAGCTTATTGGGACATCAGAGAGGGCCTGATGATAAGTTTGCAGGTGGAGGAGAAGGAGTAGTATCTCCAGCACTTGTAGAAAGAAGATTAGAGGCAATCACGGCAGCATCTGACTAAAACCAGAACTGACTGAAATCAGAAGAAAGGCGAGAAGCGGGATGAATAAAACACGAACGGGCTGAAAGTACAGTAAAACACAACTTGCTCAGAAACACCCGCCTTTTATCTTACGGCTCGAGTGAAAACAAAGGTGTTTTCCAGCGGAAGGGATACCAGCCAGACGCTGTTTCGGGAAGGCCGGCGCAGGCTGGCGGGATCAGGAGCATCCCAGGCAGCTAGAGGGCACCGCCGGCCGCGCTATGGGAGCTGCTGCTGAGAACACGGCTCGGCGACTGGAAAACCAACGAGGTAAATTTCGCTCAGAAGATTCATCAGGAATGAAATCCCAACAACCTGGTGACACCTCAGAGCTCACCCACAGGTCTGTGTTTCCAGGCTTTGCTGAATAATCTATCTCAGTGCTCTCTGAACCACACGTGTTTCCTGCAAGAGATAAAACGTTTAAAAAGAGACAGCACCATTGTGAAAAATGTTTTGGCTTTATTTTTGTTTCCCCTGTGCTGCTATAAGGCCAAATATTTGGTTTTGAGGAGGTTCAGTGTTGCTACAGCAGCGGATTAACAGCACCAGGTGACCCTTCTGGCCATTAAATTCCTGCCTTGGCCCACTGAGGTGGGTACAGTCACATTCCTCAGAACTGTGTGGAGTTTGTTGCTGGTGAACATTTTAATACTGCTTTCCACCTGGGCACCCTTTTAATCCCTATGAGCTACAGACGTGAGAGCTGGGAGCTTTCCCAGGTCATGTCATGACCCTGTCCAAGACACGACAGTTTATCAAACTACCTCCATAACAGTAAATTCTGATGCTGGAATGAGAAGAAAAGAGAGGATTTCTGTTATATGTTGCATTTGCAGTAGTCAGAAAAGCACAGTTTGCTATGCTTTTGCATTGCCTACAAATCTCTTCAGCAATTTCTTCTCTTCAGCAATTTCTTCTGGTTATTTTCCCCCTGGTTCCCGCTCATCCCCTGCATGCATTTTCGGTAGGGAGCTAAGCAGGATGGTATCAGAGGAATGGCTCTATCCTTGTCTTCATCCATCCCCTGAGCTGTCTCAGGGTGCTGTGTGTGTCAGGGAGGCCCCGTGGGATGTCGCTCAGGGTCAGTAAGGCTTACTGGTGCCCTCAGGGCCTCGACAGCTGCTCTAAAGTGTCAGGTGTTGCCTACATATCTTTGCAGCAGCAAAATACTCACATGGACAAATGGCAAGCGAAAAAACCCAGAAAAAACCAACCCCCCCCAACAAATCATTATCCACCAAACCAACCCACAAACCCCCAAAACTTAGCTTTGCTTTTGGGACTTACTCTGTTCAATTCTAACTTGACAAATTCCAGCCACAGCATGAGTTGCAGAGACAACTGATGTGTCACCCACCCATGACTTCTAGAGAAAGGGGCAAAAAGTTAACAATGGGCTGAATGAAGCCAAAATGAGACCCCAACAGTCTCTGAGCCACAATATATTAAGTGTTGTGAAAAAAATGTAACATTCTCCCTCTCCCATAACTCCACGCCCTTGAAAAAAGCCCTGTGGTACATGCATGCTCTGCAGGAGGGTTCTCATTCTACCAGTTATCAGGCAACAATCCAAAGTGCAAACCCAACCCCTCCAAGACAGGTCCAGGGCTGTTGCACAAGCGGAATAAAATACAGCCGAGCTCCAACAGAGGAAGAATCTGAATGTAATCTGGTCCAATACCACACAAATAATGATTTCTTATTGTATTGGGCTTGCAGGGCGAGGTTTTGCTAACAGAGGGGCTACAGGGGTGGCTTCTGTGGGAGGCTGCCAGAAGCTTCCCCCATGTCAAACAGAGCCAATGCCAGATGGATCCAAGATAGACCCACTGCTGGCCAAGGCTGAGCCAGCTGTTGACACTGACAACACCTCTGCAGTATTAGATTTAAGAAGAGGGAAGAAACCTGAACACAGAGAGGAACAGCTCTGCAGACACAAGGTCAGTGAAGGAGGGGCAGGAGGTGCTTCAGCTGTCAGAGCAGAGATTCCCCTGCAGCCTGTGATGCAGCCCATGGTGAGGCAGCTGTGCCCCTGCAGCCCCTGGAGGCTCATGGGGGAGCAGAGATCCACCTGCAGCCCTTGGAGGAGCCCCCACCAGCACAGGTGGATGCCCAAAGGAGGCTGTGACCCCATGGGAAGCCCTCCTGGCAGGACCTGTGGTCTGTGGACAAGAGCCCATGCTGGAGCAGGTTTGCTGATAAGACTTGTGACCCAGTGGGGGCTCACGCTGGAGCACCCTGTTCCTGGAGGACCGTACCTGTGGAGGTGACCCAGACTGGAGCAGTTCATGGAGAACTGCAGCCTGTGGGAAGGACTCACATTGTAACATTCAAATTTGTGAAGACTGTCTCCTGTGGGAGGTCCTTGTGTGTGCCCCCAAACCCCTCTGAACAAGCCCAAACTCACAAGCTGCAGACTGCAGAAGCACCACAGGGGCCATGCATCTGGAGGAGCACAGCTCTGCTCAGGGAACTTGGGGAAGCTTTGCAACTGTGACATCCCTTGCCAAGACTCTCTTGCTTTTCCTTGCGTCTTCCAGGCAAAATTAATGATGAGTTGTGAGCCAGCGAACAATGTCATTTTAAAAGAAAAAAACATACCAAGCAGTTCATCTCAAATGGGGATGGTAAAATATCTCTGCAGTGGGATCTTTTACTCCTGATGTTTTACTTGCTGTGGCTACCTCACATTTGGAGGGAGCTATGTAAGCCCTGGTGTGAGATCCAAAGAGCAGGCAGGGTTTTCACACATTTGTTGCTCCTACTCTTGCTGCACATGTGACCAGTTCCCCTCATCAACTTGCTCTGTCTTTCACCCTTAACACAACTCATTTCTTCCCTCTCAACACAACTAATTTCTCTTCTGTCTCAGGAACATTTCCCTCAGTGCCTCTGCAGTTCACCACAGCTCATTTTCCTCCCCTGCCTCTGTCCTCCAACTCAACCATTTTTTACAGAAGGACAAGTAACTCTCCTGCACAGGCTAAAAAACATCCTCTAATCTAGGCTAAAATCCTTCCTCGATCCTGGCTGAATACAAACTCAAACCCTTGGCTCAGCAGGCCATCCTGCAGGGCTTCTGTGTCTCTGCCCATGGTTGCAGCCCCAGCAGTGCTCATTTGCCCCCAGCCAGGACTGACCCCACAGCCTCTCGTCCCACCAGCCGCAGTTGGTGACACCTGCCATGCAGTGACGTCCTTAGCCCAGAATGACATCCTGTGGTTTGGGCTGGAAACCAGAACACAGCTTCTTACCAGAAACCCTGTGTGTCATGCTCCTATTACATACTTAAATCGTAGGAAACTTTTGTCACTGTTGGTGGATGGACAAAAAAACCGTTCATTTTGAAATACCCAAGAGATGTGGTACGGGCAGTTTTGCGTGAGGATGTGAATAAGCAGTTTTTGGAACAACACAAGTAGCAGCTCTTTCCTCATCCTGCACCTTGACTCGTTACTTAACATTGCTTGTTCGAAACTTCTGTTTCTGCAAACCGATCTCTTGTAGTGATAATCTCTTTACAGAGATACTTAAACCCTGGGCTCCTCGGTCACTCTGTTAACTAGGCCAGAGAGACATCGAACAATTCCCCTCGAGAAGGGGAACTCCCTGCTGCTGGCAGTGGCTCAAGCATTTACTACAAGGGGAAAAGGGTGCACATCTGTGCCGTGCTGGGGGCAGCCAGGACTGTAGCCAAACCCCAATCTATGTGCTCAGCCCTCCAACGTCGCAGCTGTGCCTCACTCCGATGACACAACACTCTCCAAGCACAGCAAAGGGATGGCGAAACTTGCCACAGCAGCCCTTAAGCGCTCTGAGCTCCAAGGCTTGCTGTTTTTCTCCAACAATTGTTGAAACAGATCCAAATTTAATATAAGAAGTGATGTTGCATCAGTTTAGACAAATTGCTTTTAGTGTAAATGTTCATTCTTGCACTTAGCATTTAGGCTGCTTTGGAAAACATGTTTTTGTTCTTTTTTTTTTTT
>VZTF01000584.1:20925-46158 GCA_013397755.1 Cnemophilus loriae
TTTTTTTTTAAAGTGTGGGTCAAGAGTGAAAAACAGCTTTCTTTGGTTATTGAATGAGAAGTCTTTTAGTATCAAGGGGTAATTGTTTCCAATACATGTAGGTCAGGGTTAACATTGTGTAATTCTTAACTAGACTACTTAATGACTATGATACGCAAAGAATTTGTGCTTCCAAACCAATCCAAGCCAAAGGTTCTCCTAAGCAGCATCATAAAATCACTATGATGTCCCTCAGAGAAGAAAAGGGATAAATGTGCACATATACTTCATTAGTTATAAATCTTTGCCTCACTATGATTTTCTCACTTTTTTCATATTGACTGGGAAGAAAGGCAAGGTCTCTCTTAGTCCAATCAGCCTGTACAGAAATTACCCCATGCTGAAAACAGGGCAACAAAACTCTGTGAATTTGTTTTTGGTATTGGCTAAACCATGTTTATTGCCTTCAACTGTGACCAGCCTGAGGAAAAATCCACAGATGTTTAACTTACAGTTCTGCTCTACTCTGCCATTCTGACAGCTCCATGAAATGATTTTTTTTTGGTAGATAAGCCATTTCTTGTTTGCTCAAACGACATTTTGCCTCTCAGTCCTTTCCCAGTTGCCACCAATGCTGATCATGTTTAAAAAAACTCAACAAAACAAAAAGTCCTCTCACCTGAGTAGTAATCCATCACCTTCACTGAGATGCTCACCTTTCCCTCCACCTTCTTAATCCTCACCAAAGAGCTAAAAGGAAAAGTATGGAGGGAAAATGGCTATGAATCTTCTCTGCTTGTCCCAGGCCCTGTGAGGTGTAGGAGTTGTGGTTTGCTGGTGCTGAGGTGACCAGCACCACAGAGGATGGAGCTGTAATGAGGAAACACTCAAGCACGGCTGGGTATGGGCACTGAAATTCCAGAACTGACTCTGGAGGTCTCAGCACCCCTGGATGGATCCACAAGATGCAGAATGACTGGCCAGTATTTTTTTTGTGGAAAAGTCATCAGTGAAACCTTGCAGGAATGCATCCTGGGGGTTGCTTTTTTTTTTATTTTCTGCATATATTGCACAAATATGTATTTCACAGTTTTTTGTACAAAAGCAAGAAAATCTTGCTGTGGGGAAAGAAGGAAAGTAGATAGACTGAAACTAACAAGAATTTTGTGAGCCTGCTGAAGAGATGTTGGCCTGATCCAAAAGGAGTGGATAAGGCCTTGTGGAAAAGGGAAGTGGAGAGTTCACTGCTTTTTTTTTTGTATTTCTGACATATATGCAGGTTGAAGAAGAGCATTTAGTAACATTTCTAAGCAATTGTTTCCACGAGGAGTCTCTGGTGGAATGAGCTTTTCTGTTGTCCTTTTCCTCATTTTGAAAACGGCTCAGCAGGCCATCCTGCAGGGCTTCTGTGTCTCTGCCCATGGTTGCAGCCCCAGCAGTGCTCATTTGCCCCCAGCCAGGACTGACCCCACAGCCTCTCGTCCCACCAGCCACAGTTGGTGACACCTGCCAAAAGGAAGGTTAGTCATACAATCTGCACATTCCAGGGTAAAAAAGAGCGAATGCCCTGGGACAGGAATTCTTCCTCTGCTCCTCTCCTCTGCTAAAGCATAAAGTGACCTTTTTCTTCCCTTCAGGAAGGAGAATTTCAGAGCTCCTAATTAAAGCAAAGCATACTGCAGTGTTTGGATTATATATATCACTGTACACCATGAAAACTTTCTCTTTAAAATAACAGCAGCCCAAGACTTTCATTGAAATAGACACCGTATTGTTGGCAAAAGTTTATTTTGTGCTCTGAAAATTTGTTTTGAATGCTTAGGCTTGTGGTTTTGTTTACTTTCAGTGAAATGCATTTTGGCTGTTTTGCTGGCTTACAGTAGTCAGTCAGACTGCTGCCCAGAGGCTGTAGGGCAGTCTTCTTTTAAGGTTTCAAAATGTTTGTGAAGCAAGTTATTTTCCTTTAAAGATCATACCTTTGTTTACCCTCCCCTTAGAAAGTCAGTCTCTTTTAAAAGATGAGGTGTCTTGGGCACTGTGGATATAAGAAAGGTATAATTGTGTAACGGTAGGTCTAATTGTGTAATGCTGCAGTTTGTGACCCTTCCTTCCCCTCTGGACCTGCCGTGGCACCATGGGCTCTTGCTCTCATCCCACTGTGCCCGTGGTCACTGACAGTTTGCAATACCAATTCCTAATGCAATGACTAAAGTGAAAGGTAGAAATGTGAAAGCAGTGTAAATAATTGCCATTAATTTATTTTTTTACGTAGAGAGCTCCAAAAGAGATGTACTGAGATCATCTGCTGCTTGCTGGAAGATGTTTGCTTCAAAAGCAAAGAGAAGTGCTGCTTTCCTTCACACAGAAAATTCTTCTCACTAGATGGAAGGGGTAAACCAATAGGTAGTAAATAAACTGCCTGCCTAATCTGCCTTCTGATCCCTATCTCTCCCTGCTACATAATGAAAAATGGATTGGAAATATTTTTTCTGCTTATCTAGATCTTAGGCTTTGATTTTCCAGCGAGATGAGAAAAGCGAAGTCCATGAGGAACGGAAAAAAATTAATGAGGTGTCATGGGGTCAAGTCAGTCTCCCCCTGCTAATTACTGGTATTCATGTGGATTAGGAAAGAAATTAGAAGGTAAGAAAGCCTTCCAGGAATGGCTGCCCCAGCTGGACAGTGCATGTACTCGTTGGGAGCGGCTGACTCTGACCTTTAGGCATGATGTGTGGATCAGCAGAGTGCTTTTGAAGGCAATGTCCTGTTCCCATTTCCCAGGGTTTGTTTTGCATCACGGAGCAGTGTCAGATTGTATGAACTGGGCTCTCTTTTTGGTGATACAAGGATGGAAGTGCCTCAGGAGAGCTGGAGGCATAAGTGGGCATTTGGTCCCTGGGACCAGACCAGAGCTAGGTCTGTAAAGACAAGACACCCAGAAGGGTGCACAGGGCTAAAGTTAGGTCATCAGCCCCCAGCTCAGATACGGCTAGTGTAAACTTCTCTCTATGGCTGTTATTATGCCCTGCACCCAAAACTAAGGCTGTCACAGGGACCTGGAGGCTGGAGGATGACTCAGAGTTGACCCTGCCAGGAGAGCACTCTTGGAGACTGCTGTCCCTCTGGGAGAGATGTGGTTGGGGCTGGAGAGAGCCTGGCATGTGGTTACGGCTTCACTTCTTACCAAAACGTTTTGCTGGTGGATGCTGAGTAAGCTCATGGCCTTGGTGACCCCATTTGCACAGGGCAATGGCTAATTAAAGGGTCTTTTCCTCATGCTTGGCTAATTCATCACTATCTAGCCATGGTCTAGGGACATCAAAATGAGGTGTAGAAGGTCTTTAAATAGCCACTGATTTGACAGACTGACAGGCCTCAATCTCTCTAATGAACATGTTTGTGGTCTCTTTGTTTTTATTTTTGGTTGGTTGGTTTTGACCTGAAAAGTGTCCGAAAGGTTTCTTTCTCTCCCTCTCTCCTTCTCTCTTTCTTTCTCTCCTTTCCTTCCTTCCTCTTTTTCCTTCCTTCTTTTCTTCCTTTCTTTCCTTCCTTTCTTCCTTCCACCCTCCCTCCCTCCCTGCCCTCTCTTCCTTCCTCCCTTGTTCCCTTACTCCCTCCCTCCCTCACTGATGAAAAATGAACTCATAAACATCTAACCTTCTGAACAATCAACAAACTGAGAGAGATGAACTTAATCCATTTCACATCTTTTCAAAGACCGAGTTTAGAAGAAGATAACAAACAAACTTGAGAGAGGGGAGCTGTAAGAGCTGGAGGAATTCCTATTTGTTCCATCAAGATTGGAGAAATTTCACCAAGTATCCAACTTTGTAAGTTTCAAGAGCTTCTACATTTCTACTTCACAACGTGAAAGTCAGATTTTCACAAAGGAACTAATTGCCCATATTAAGATGCTTAAAAAATTGCACACGGTACTCAAAAGAGTCTCATTTACATGTGAAGAAAGAGCCCTTTTTATGTCTAAACAGAGGAAAATTATCTGCTTTATTTCTAGACAACTCATACTAGCATGGAGGGCACTGATGTTCATGGTACCTAGAAAATACTTTCAAGAGTTTGGATTATCTGCAATACACTTACGAGAGACTTATTATAACATCTCAAAAAAGGGCCATAAAACTTTATGTGACAGCTTCACAGATGGTTAGAGAACCACAAAAACACTTCACTTTTCTGCTTGGATATGCTTTCACTGAAAATTCCCCTTGGAAGTTTCATTGCTTAATTTTGGCAAAGAGGATTAATTTTATGTCTTCCAGTTTGTCCTCTGAGAAAAGAAATGACGGAGAAGAAATATTTTCATTAAAAATATTATTAATTATTAGTTCTCACACTTTATTGCACATTTCTGATCTCTTTCACAACACACTTTACTGATTAATGGAAATTTTGTTGTGTAGAAAATAATGACTAGGATAAATAAAACCAAATCTGAAATCAAACATCTAAACTCAAGTTCATGGCTGATTTTGATTTGAGAAGGAGGAGTGGTATCTATAAATCAGTGAGTTTTATGACATAATTCACACAGAGATTAACAACTGATGGGAATTAGTTAAACATCAACCTTTCAATATTTTGGGGTTATGTATAACGGAGAGGGTTCTGTGCTTATGGAGGAACCTAGGATCACACGTAGCAGCCAACTCATGCATAATTCTGTAGCATCACACGCATAGATGTTCTCAGCACACGCTTTTATTTAGCTTTAAATTAAAAACTCAGCCTACCAATAATTTCTGCCAGGATCACATCCTGCTTGCTAGTCATAGCTGTGCAGACATGCACAGAGCATACACAGGGAATTAATGTTACAGTAAATCCTTTGCTGGGCTTCTGCGGCTGCATCCTCTCTCCAGCAGTTCGTTCCTTGTGTGTGCAGGGACGTCCTTTCTTGCTTTAGGCATAAAATAATTTGAACTACCAAATAAACAACACTTCCATTTGTTTCTGCTTTCTTTCGTAATGTACATTCTGTAAGTTGTATCTTTTGTTGTGCCATCCAGAAAATCACATCAGTAAATAGCAGTCAACACGGAAAATACTGATGTCATGTTTGCTTGACACCAAGCAGATACCTTAGTGCAGTCCAAGAGCTGCCTGAAAGCTTCCTGGCAAGAAATTATGATTTGGACTTTTGATACTACCACGAACGTCGCCTCATGTAGCAAATGGCAGAACTGCACACTGACAAAAATATTTATGATTCTCTCAGGAAGGCTGCAATCAAGAATTTATTGCTATTGCTGAAATACTGAATCTTAGCATTTGAGAATCTTTCCTTACTTAGGAATCAGCAAGTTTGGTGCCATGTTTATTGTTTGCAAAGTTTCCTATGAATTTGAAAGGGGTGAATATATAGAAGAGTTCCTAAATAAGTAAATTTAACCAGCCAAGTACACACTAAGAAATTATTCTTATTATCTTATTCAGAAACAGAAACTTTCTAAGAGTGAACAATTACTCTAAAACAGTGCAAATTAGTTACTTCTTCCCAGAAAGCTTCAAACTCCAAATGAATGCACAGCTATTTTTTTTTCTTTTTGCACCTATTGTCTCTCTGAGATATTTTTTCTGCTTGGGAGGTCCTATTCAGGTAGTAAAGCAACAAAAAAAAAAAAAAATCATCAAAATACTTATTTTCTGCCTTGAGAGAAGTAACCACAGGAGGTGCTGCTAGTCAGAGACCATACTGTTTGCACCCTATATTTCAACTTCTCTAGGCTGTTAGACACTTCAAACAAAATTTTCTATTTAGAGTATACTATTTATGGTTATGATACTTTAAAATGAATAGGAGGCTTGTTTAACAAAAGAGGAATACAGTCTTCCTGTGTTTGAAGAACACATCTGCTCCTGGGCAGCAGCTGCAACAGTAGGTTCTCTCTCATGATCCCTTCTGATATCCTTCAGGTTTAAAAACAAAAAGCTAGAATCAGGGAAATGGTAAAAGCCTGAGCTTGGCTAGAACAGTTCGACATCCACTCACAGCAAAATTTCTTCCCAAGCAGGATGTGAAGAAGGGAATGAACTCCCCAGCTAAAGATTATGGTTCTCCTAAGAGTCCTTTAAGCTGTCAGAAATTCTGGGAAAGTATTAGCTTTTCCGAAGATCAGAGTGATCAGGAACCTCTCCTTCTCCAAGAGCTTCCCTACTCTTCTTCTGACCAGCCCCCCCCACCACAGACACGCTGGGGGCTGGTGGGGCAATGGAGTCCACCCAGCTGGCTCAGCGTCAGAGAAATCAGATAAATCAACGCTTCTTGCTTCACATTCCACAAGGGATCCCCCGAGTTTCAAAAGAAACACATACATGTTCTTGATGGGAAAAGCTTAGCTTTTTAGAATAAAGAAAAGATGAAATTCCAGCCTTTGTCCCACAAACCCAGGACCTCTGTGTGCAGCAAATCCAGTGTAAGCAACACTCTCTCTCTCTCATTTTGTAATGTTATTGTACTGATTTCTTTGGATGAAATTACATTAATTGAATGTTTACAATAAGAAAATGTTCAGCTACACTGGTAAACAGAAGTACTCCATAGCCTTGAGCAGTAATGGTTCTACGACAACATATTATTATCTTTGTATTCCTAGCATTAGCCTTAGGACAGGATTTCCTTAAAGGAGCTCTAAAAGCTATTTTTAGTTATTTAATAACAGCAATGTTGAGATTTTAAGCAATTGCCATCATATCTATTTAAGCATTTGAGTTCTTTCTTTATTCTAGAGAGATTTGAATATTAAATTGCATCTTATTGTGCTCTAAAGGAGTTGAATTTTACTTGAAATTCCTTGTAGTCCTTTGGCAAAATTTCACCATCACATTTACATAACGTGCTGTTAGTAACAGCACGTTAGTAGTCAGGATAATTGACTTTATGATTAGTCTACTTCAGTTCATTCACAAATACTGATTTAAATTTTGGGCTCTAAGCAACTGACTACTATTTACTGTCATTGCTGAAGACACTGATATTGCTGGCTGGTAGTTGTTGCCAAAATACAAATAGTAGTGTTGTACACAATCAAATATTTTTCAACTCATTATTGAATTGTTTCCCTTTGTTCATCTGCATAACTCGGCATATGTTTTACTGGCTGTGTTAGAATCAGTAAGCCATCTAGTTAAAAGTAAATAAATCCTTTGGCAGTCCTCAAGTGTATAAAAGGGCCAAGTGGGAATGAGAATTTTGTTTTGTGGTAACTGTTGGTAACTCTGTTGTTTACTTAAGGTTTCCCTCATAGCTGAGGGACAATTATTTAAGTCAATATAATTTTCACTGATTATGAACATTCAAATTTCGGTTCAGCAGTTTGAATCACATTAAGTGATGTTCAACAGCTTTATTAAATATTCTGTTGTTCCTAGATATGCTGTCCCAGTAGAGATTCTACTGTAAAGACCTCAGAGGAGAGAAGTGTGTGCCTGGTTGAGAAGATCAGGAAGCACTGCCTGGTTTGTTTCACCACTTGCTGATCCACAGGGGCTGAAGGGTATTCCTGTGGATTCAGAGCAATGCCATCCTTTCCTGGTGTGTACCACGCTGGTAGCTGCCCTAACCCTGTGATGTGCTTTTTGTTTGAAGGCTGTAATAATCTGTACTGGTAGGTTAAAACCTCTGACAAAACATTTTAAAAACATTTCACGAGAGCCTCTACTTCCCTCTCTTGTGCAATACTGCTGCCTAACCTAAGAGTTTCCAGCAAGTCAGGCCTCTGCACATATAGTGCCTATGTATATGAAATAAAGGAGAGAAAAAAGCCCTGAAGAGAGCCCTCAAATGTCCTCTTTTGAAAGGCACTTAAATGCTCTGTCTGCCATCTCATCACCCACCTCCCTGCTGCAGCCTGCTGGAGGGCATGCCTTCACCACGATAATGAAACACATTCAGCTCAAAATGACCTGCCCTGGTTTCCTGCCTGCTCCTCTGCCGGGAGCTTTCTGCTCGTGGGTGTGCAGGTCACCCACCCCATGACCCCCAGGATGGGGCAGAACAAGAAGGATCATTCTCCCACTCCATGGGCTGACTCACGTTTCTCAAAGACCAGGATGCAAAGTGATTTACATTCCTAAGCAGCAAGTCATGTTTCTTGAAACTAGGATGTGGGCTTCTAGCTTGGGAGCCCTTTTAAAAAAAGGCCAAATTTGTTTAGCTTCTGAGAAAGGAAGAAGCAGTTCACTGGGGACAGTGTGAGTGCAGACACTGCTCATTCCCAAGTGTCTTGCACAGTGGCTGGAAGCAGACCTGCGACAGGAGTGAGCTCAACCCGGCTGTAAAAATCACACTCTCTGACTATGTGTGTTCTGCCAGGACATGATTGTATTTTAGGGGTTAAATCTGCCCAGATGATATAATCAAGTAGCTATGCTTTTGTCTAGACATTCTGGTCCCTTGTTCAGTGTTTATTCAGTTGCCAGGTTCTTTGAAGATTGTCTATTTGACTTGAAACCTATGTGCCATGTTTAGGGCAGTGGACATACACATCTTATAAAACATGTATTTACAGATCTACTACTTCTCTCCCAAAAGATGAAACACTTTGACATTTAAATATAAATGCAATGAAGAGCTGCCATTTCTCATATATGTAGTTTCAGTATCTGCTTTGGACAGAACCATTTTCCTGCCGAAAGTTTCAGTATTATCTAATGAGGCAACAAAGATCTCTTCCATTTCTCCTTCAAATGTTTTTCTAAGATGCTAAAACAGATCAACATTTTCATTGATCACATTTTCAGATTTTCAGTAATTTTGAATGTAGCTACATTCTAGAGTATCCTGTCTCCCTGTTTTTGATCAGAGTCCAGTTCTTCACTGAGCAGCCCATAAAAGCTTAATCTGCTATCTCAGTGCTACCAAATCTTGGTAGTGCAGATCTTCTAGTGATGACTTAAATTTATGTGATTGATGAAGCTTTCCACAAGCTTTGCAGTTTGGGGATTTTTAGCAGGAATAATGCAACAACCATTTTTTCTTGTTTTTACACATGCTGACCTCACTGCCTAATTATTCTTGCTGCAAAATATTCCAGGAGTTGTTCAAGTCATTTTCTGAACACCCTTTTGAGCAGCAAGTCCTTACCAAAGATTTAATTGCTCAAGCACAGATTCTTCGACAAGGTTAAAACATAAAAATGAGCAAGGTTAATCTTGTTTGAGTGCAGGCATTTTTCTGCATTTCTTACAGTTGGTTTCTCTTTTCCAAACAGTGAGTTAAATGAAATGGCAAACTGGGCCCTGAGCTGACGGGAATCTTTCCAGTTTGTCCACAGGCAGTGGATTCTACCCAGCAATAGGTAGCCTGCTGGGAGAAAAAATGTGATTTACTTCCAGAAGCACGCTATGATAGTGACATAATTACTGAAATTCACATATTTTGCTGCCTGTGTAGCTTATTTCCTTACAAAAAATTTTATTCTATTCTTTCCACAAAAATAGCCCCTTCAGTATGATGCAAAACACTATAGAAGTTTAATTTATTTATGTAATTTCTTAGCCAGCAGCTCACTCACTGCCCCAAGAAGCTGTGTTGGAAATGTGATGAAATACCATGGCTTACCTCACGCAGCCCAGCTAATGTGCAACATGAGAGGCTCTAAAAAATGCAAACCTGGTTGTAAGTCTGTGGGTTAATTCTGGCTTTACTGATTCAACAGCTGTTTGATGTCAGTGTGCAGTGACTTCTGTTTCAGTATCCTTACAAACAGCTCGCATGCTGTATTTTATACCCCTTAGGAGATCAAAAAAAAGCCACCAGATACATCTTAAAACCTAGCACTTATAACTGAAATCTCACAACCTTCATAGAGGTCTGCCTTTTCCAGATTTGAGCATGGAACCTGATCTGTGTAGGTGCTGGGTTAGTAACATGTTTTTTAAGTGATTTTCCCAAGAAGGAATGATAGGATGCTCCTAGAGGAAAGGTAGGATTATAAATAAGTAGGGTAAGAAAACAAACTCTTACACTGAAAAATTAAGAAAGCTCACACTTTTGAATTCTAGTGTAATTTCATGACTGCTTAGCTGTTTCCTTGTGTAACACAGTGCTATCCTTTTTTTAAGTCAAAGTTAACATATATGGTCATCAGGAAAGGTTTGTCTCTTTCATAAAGAAGGTGGCATGCAAGGGGCCCACGAGCAAGAAACCCATGTCTGTGGTGCAGCCAACAGGGAAAAGAGGAAATCTGATCTAACCCATCTCTGCAGCTCCCGTGCCAGCTGTGCTGTGCCAGTGGTGACAGCGAAACCTGCAAGCTATACCTCCCACTGCACCTGTGTATTTGCTGTGAAAGTGTCTGATTCCTCTTCATTTGTTCTGATGTTTTCTATGTACGTTTTGGAAATCAAAGGCACTGCCTACTCTGGTAAGGTATTAGGTGTGTAGGCTCTCTATATTATCACCGGACTTAATCTTTCCAGACAAAATAGGCATTTTTAGTTACTTCTTGTGACACATTAGTGATTTCTGTGTCTCATACGCCACTCAGTCTGTCAATAAATCCAAGGTCAGCAACAGCGGGATGTTAGCTCACAGTTATGTAGGACAAATGCTTTTTACTACCAGTATTTTGAATTTATATAAGTCATACTTAAACCCAGCTAGCTGAAAAAATTCAATCCAGAAACTTACTCCAAATACACACTTAATGATAACTGGCTTCTCTCCATAGTGTAATGTCTGTTGCAGATTCCAGTTTATACAATTGTTGATATCAAAACTACCTAAAAATATTAGACTAAAAGCCTGAAACTAATTAAGATATAGGTCAAGAGTTGATATTTCATATCTTCATTACATTGCTGTTTGAACTTACATCATACATGACTCTTTTTCTATAAAGCCCTTTACTACTTTACGCATCTGTTAAAAGATTTAGAATGGAAAAATCCAAGGTGTGTCTTACGTGGAAAAGCCCAATAATAAATTCCTGCTGCTTCAGCAGATTATTTTAACAAATATATTGAGTGGAAAGACTGGCTGAAGATTTAACACGGTACTTAAATTCTTACCACCATTATTTTCTGAACTTTCAAATAAAAGCCATGCAATACGTATGGATGGATTTTGAAATATCCGTTGTTGGTTCAGGTGTTCGAATTAAGCTTTCCCTTCAATCAAAGCTTGGCACTTAATCCAAACTTCCAAAAATGAACGAAAATAAATTTTTCTCTCCTTTTAATAAAAGTGTGTGTATATACATATATAGTCACATCACAAAACACTTTACATAATGCAAATATGATTTATTTTACTTTGCTCTAGGGCAACTTCCATCCTGTAGCAAGAGTTATTTTGTCATCAGAAAAGCGTGGTGAAAACTGCTACACGGCCAAAATCCTGAAATTATAGGTGTATTCCCAGCACAAAACTTGTGACTTTCACAGCAATTATTACTTTTCTTTAAGAACTTCCCTTGCATATAAAAGAATTTCAAATAAAGATGTATAAGGTAAGTTCCAACAAGGTCACCACAAGGCCTAGAAAGGACAGGACAGTATTAGACTGAAAGAAAGGGGTGTTTTTGAAGAATTTCTTGTGTGCTGTGAGCACTGACCCAGTTCAAGGTCTGGTTCTTGATGTGATACTGCCATTGCCACATCTCGGGGGAGGCTTTGCGGTTTGTTGCTTCCACAGGGTAAGTAATTCCCATCCAAAAGACCAGAGTCTGGCCAAGGAAATATGAAATTTTAACAATGAAGTCAGAATGGCTTGTCTTAATAGGTTCTAAATTGAAGCTTGGAAGGAAACTGTTTTTCTGTCCCCTTTTATTTTTAAATATTTCAACTTATTACTTTTCTACAGTGGGATGAAAACAAGACCATTTGAAGCTTTTTTGAGAAAAAGAGAAAGAGGAAAACAACCTCGTTCCAAACTTGTTCCATGCTGCAGCTTACAAGGCCTCTTGTTTGTAGGATGCTCCTTCTCCTTTGGACATAGCTATGTCTGGAGAAGAGCAACTACATTTTCAGGAAAGGAAATGGATGTTTGCCCCACCATTTTCCCCAGGAAAAATGCAATTTCTCACCCTTCATGACTGCTGGGCAGAAAATTCCAAGCTCCAGGGAGGGTTCTTTGGGTATTTACGTTGTCCCAGTTCCTAGCTGAATCTGGAGACACATGTGAGCATGTCCCACTAAGAAATAACCGGCTTCTGCTTCCAGCAGGTCTTTAGGGATGCTGTCTGTGTGGGGAAAACATGTAAGGTTTATAATACAAATTTAATATCTAGTATTCAACTGACTTCATCGTGCTCAATATTTCAGGACCTTCTCACAAGCCCAACATACTGAAAATGGTGTCTTTTTTTTCCTGTAAGTTGTTATTTGAATAACTTGGCCCATTTCAGTTTTGTCCCTTAAAAAAATGAACAAAGATGATAACTCTTCTTAGCCACAGAGACGTTACGTTGGTCGTAGTTCTGATTTCCAAAGGGCACAGGAGCAGGCAAATCCTAAATGTCGTAAGTCAGGCAGATGAGACAGAAAGCAGTTTGGCTGAACAGGGTCCTTCTCTTGGAACTAAGGTGAAAAAGGAAGGTTTATGGCCAGAGGAAGCAGGTCAGAGAAGAACACGGAGAGGCTGCTTGCTGCTGTAGGGAGAAAATTTGTGCAGCCAAAGCTCAGTTCGAGGTGAAGTCGACCAGAACTGTGGGGGAAAATAAAAGATTTCTTCAAATACACTGAGATAGCAAATAGCTGTGATGAAATAACATCAGCCCATTACAGGATGAGGGTGGTCACCTCACCAAGAGGGACACAGATGAGGCAGGTGTGTTTACTGCAGTCTTTGCCTCTGTCTTCCTCACGGATGACAGACCAAGAGGGCCTCAGTGGCCTGAGCTGCGGGACCATGGCTGCGAGAATGATCAAATCCCCTTTGACTCTGAACACGTGTGGGATTTGCTGCTCCATCTGGATCCCTACAAATCTNGTGAAGGGTCTGCAGGGGAAGCTGTGTGAGGAGTGGCCAAGACTGAGGGGACACCTCATTGCAGTTCCAACTCCCTCACGAGGGGATGAGGAGGGGCAGATACTGATCTCTTCTCTGTGGTGACCAGTTACAGGACCCAAGCCTGAAGTTCTGTCAGGGGTGGTTTAGGCTGGATATCAAGAAAAGGTTTTTCCCTGGAGAGTGGTTGGGCACTGGAATGGGCTCCCCAGGGAAGCTGTCATAGCACCAGTCTGACAGAGCTCAAGAAGCATTTGGACAATGCTCCCAGGTACATGGTAAGATTTTTGGGTGTGCTGTGCAGGGCTGGCAGTTGGACTCTACGATTCTTGTGGGTCCTTTCCAACTCAGTATATTCTATGATTCTAAAAATTACATTCAATTATACTAGTTCTCAGAAAGAGTCTGTTAGGTTTGGCCTGGGAAAACAGTTCCTCTCTTCAAAAATAAAGGTAAGTTTTGCAAAATTTGATGCAAGTAAAGTACTACAGAGCAAAGTTTTCCAAACAGTAAGATGAAAAGAAGATGTTGGCAAAACGTGAACTGTAATGTGAGTGTCAGTCACTGCTCTCAAATAAGTCAAGCCACTTTGGCTGAGTAGCAAAGGTCGTGTGCTCCCACTGCCTCTTGTTACCCTCACAAGGAGCTGTGAAGATGAAATGAGACTTTCTTTAAAGCCTTCTGGGTTTTCACTGCCAAGAAGGGAGAGACAAAAGTTTGAAGAATTCCTCTGCAGAGTGGCTCTTTATGGGCTGGGCAGGGCAGAAAGGCTGTTTGGAGGTTGGCTAAAGCCCTGCCATGTCCTGTGGGATCTCAGTGCTCTCAGCGAGAGTAACGTCTCCTCTGCTTCCTCCTAAATCCAGGCAAGAAGGACATTTTGAGCTACAGGATTGAACCATACCCACTTCATCTGACAGGAGCTGAGCATGAGCAGCATCAAGGCCTCTTGTCAGCACCCTGTGGACCTGTGAAAATGAGGAGGGGTAGAGAAGGCAAAACGAAGCAGAGAGGCACTGCTGGTAAAGTAACAACTTTTATTAGCATCAAAATTTGTCTGCATCAGATCCTAAATGGGTATGTAGCTCTCATCATCTAATCTGGGCCCTTTTCCAGGTCTCTCTGTTCTTCTGCCTGCTCCTTTGTCCTGTTGTTCCACAGATCTTGCTATTCCATAGTCTGGAATCCTTGGCCCACAAGCATAGCCTTGCGCTGTATCTCACTTCTGATCTACTGGGCTGTGTCCATCAGATCCCTGGCACTGGCTGTTGGTTCCTGCTTCTGCCTCCCTCCTGCGCTGCAGGTTGCGGGGGAGGTTGAGGGCATGGCTCAGCCATCTCTCTCGAGCTGGTGTGTTGATGACCGTAGAGGCAGGAAGGCTGTAGGCATATCCTGTAGGTCTTTCTGCTACAATTTCTTCATCTGGGCTTTGTTCCCAGTCCTGCTGCTCCTCCACCTCTTGGAAAGGTCTCTGGACCACAAGATGGGCTTTTTTAACAACCTCAGTCCTGATATAGTCAGCCATGTCCAGCAGAGAGGAGTTTTCGACTGTGGGGTGGTATGGGACATGTGCTGGGATCTCTGCCCCCTCTGCTCTGGCTGCCGCTGCTGTCACCTCATCCGTGCTTCCTTTCTGCTCCCCCTCTTCTTCTGCCTCTTGGACAGGTCCCTGGACCATAAGCCAGGCCTTCTTAACAACCTCAGTCCTGATGTAGTCAGCCATGTCCAGTAGAGGTAGGTTATCAACTGTGGGGCTGTCCAAGGTATGTGCTGGGCTCTCTGCGCCCTCTGCTCTGGCTGTTGCTGCTGTTGCCTCATTCATGCTTCCTTCCTGCTCCCACTCCTCTTCTGGCTCCTCGACAGGTCCCTGAATCATAAGCCAGGCCCTCTTAATGATCTCACTTCTGATGTAATCAGCTGTGTCCAGCAGTAGTGGAGCATTGGCTGCGGGGCTGTGCAGGGTAATTTCCAGATTCTCTGTCCCTTCTGCTGTGGCTGCATCTCCTGTCACCTTTGCCCTGCTTCGTTCCTGGGCCCACATTTCTCTTGGCGGCTTGTCAAGTCCCTGGACCACAAGCATAGCCTTGCCCAGGCCCTCAGCCCTCAAGGACTGGGCTGTGTCCAGCCAACCTGGGCCATCAGCTATGAGGCCATGTGGTGCAGGTGCCTGGTTCTCTGCCCCTGCTGCTCTTGCTGCCTCCACGGGGGCAGAAGCAGCTGGTGGCTCTGCCTCCTCATGTTTGAGAGGTGTGTGGTGCTCCTCTTCCTCAGGAGCTGCAAGCAAGGCAGAATCAGCCAGCTGGGCATCTGCTGGATGCAGTGGGGCAGGAGATGCTCTCAGCAGTTTGTCAGCTGCCTCTCCTGCAGCCTCTCTGCCCACACTGCTGGGGCAGCTGGGACCCTCCCTGAGACCAGTGTGGAGGACTTTGTCCTCCAGGCCCAAAGAACTGACTCGGTGATGGACCAGAGATGACCCAATAGCATTCGTCCCTTGAGACAGCTCTGTGTCTATTGCATCTTCCCATTCCTCCTCCCTTGACAGCTGAGTGTCAATGGCATCTTCCCATTCCTCTTCTTCTGAGAGCTCTGTGTCCATGGCATCTGCCCATTCCTCTTCCTCGGACAGCTCTGCGTCAGTGACATCTTCATGCTCCTGTTTCCTGGTCAAGGCCACTGGCTCAATGGTTGGAGCTTGGGCTCCCAGCTGCTCCAGTATCACCTGCTTATTCAAGATGCCCTTCGTGAACTTTGCGATCACCTGTGGCTGCTGTGGTGTGTGCAGCCAGCCACCTATGAGAGGCTTGTGCCCCTGTCCCGTCCTGTCCCGTCCCGTCTCAGGCCATCCCATTCTGTCCTTGGGACTCACCTGCCCAGGTGTGTCAGCAAGCCTCCCAGAGCACCTCAGGGAGAAACCCTGTCCTTGGCTCTCTGGCTGCTGGAGCTCCCTGTCCTCCAGGCCATCCTGCTGCTGTGACAGGGTGGCTTTCCAGAGTGGGGCCTGTCTGCACGCGCTTCTGGCAAGGCAGCTCCCGTCCAGGTCCTCGGGAGGCCTCCTCTTAAAGGACACGATGACCTCCCTCACAAAAGGCGCATGCTTCTTGCGCCCCCACAGCCATGTAGCGCTTTGGTAGCACTCAATGCACACTGACAGCCCTGGTGGCTCCTGCTGTGCTGGTAGTTGCTGGTGACCTGTCCCTGCATCTGCATCCCTGCTCAGGGAAGCTGATACAGCCAAGCCACGTGCCTGTGCCGGCCATGCTGCCAGCTGCTCCTCCTTCTCCATGGTTGTCTTTGGCATTCTCTGCCGCAGACTTGTCAGCGTTGCCCTGGGCAGCTGCTGCTTCCTGAGGGAGGCGCTCTTCTAGGGCACTGCATCACAAATAGCCACTGTCACACCAGGCCACTGTCACAAAGGGCCATGCCTCAGCACCACCCTCGAGGGCAGGGCAGATCCCTGTGTTGCTGGCTGGGTCCTGTGAACTGCCACTGCCTGAGCCATGGCACAAGGGAAAGCAAAAGGGGGAAGCCAGATGATTGCTTTCCCTGCCTGAGAGCCCAGGCTGTGTTGTATCCCCCAGAGAGCCGGGGAAGGGCAAGCTCCAGATCGGTGCCATTGGGCACTGTTGGCAGGTGTGGACAGGGCAGGACATCTGAGATGGAAAAGTTAGTTCAGAGACCATAGCTTTCAGTATTTAAAATCTTGTATGATGATTAGAGAAAGAGATGAAGTTGGGAACTGAGCCTTTGAGGAGTCCTAGCATGCCCTGGTTGGACTAGATACTGCGTTGGGCTGAACTTGGTGCTCTGCGATGCTGACCAGAGAAGTACAATACCCCAAAAAGCAGTTTTTTTGTAGAACTCCCTGGCTCTGGCTGGGTACAAGTTTCCCATTCCTTCTGAAATGGTTCAATTTACCAATACTGGCAAGAGTTCAAGGACATTTTGTCTCATGACATCACAAACATGGCCAGTCTTACATTTCTTGTAGCCACAAAGTTCCTGTTCTGTCACTGAACAGGAAAAATAGTTGGAAGCTTCTTCTTGTTAGCAAATCTCTGACAAGAGGCAGTGCAGGTGATTACATGAGATCACACAAAGCAATGATCTTGACGACAACCAGACTACCAAGTGTAGTTACTGCCTCATACATGATGATTTGATGGCATGATCCTAAAATGCCACAGGCAGTCGGTGAGATTTGGGCCAACCCTGTCCTGGGGGCATCAGGCACAGCATCACCAGCCGGGCAAGTGAGGGGATTGTCCTGCTCTGCTCTGGGGTGGCTACACCTCAAGTGCTGGGGGCAGTTTTGGGTGCCACAATATAAAGAAGACATTAAATCATTGAAGAGCCTCCAAATGATGGCCAGGAGGATGGTGAAGGGTCAGGAGGAGAAGCCGTGTGAGGAGTGGCTGAGGTCACTTGGTCTGTTCAGCCTGGAGAAGAGGAGACAGGGGAGACTTCATTGCAGTTACAACTCCCTCATGAGGGGAAGCAGAGGGGCAGAGACTGAGGAGCAGCTGAGGGAGCTGGGGTTGTTTAGCCAGGAGAAGAGGAGGCTCAGGGGAGACCTTGTCACTCTCTACAACTCCCTGACAGGAGGGTGTAGCCAGGTGGGGGTCAGTCCCTTCTCCCACACAACTAGTGACATGATGACACAGGCTTAAGCTGTGCCAGGTGAGGTTCAGGTTGGACATTAGGAAGAATTTCTTCACTGAAAGGGTGATTGGGCATTGGAATGGGCTGCCCAGGGAGGTGGTGGAATCACTGTCGCTGGAGATATTTATGGGAAGACAGGATGTTACACTCAGTGCTATGGTCTGGTTGCCATAGCAGTGTTAGGTCACCGGTTGGACTTGATCATCTCAGAGGTCTTTTCCAACCTGACTGATTCTGTGATTCTGTCATCTTTTCTTTGTGGTGACCACTGCCAGAACCCAAAGGAAGTACCTGAAGTTGTGTTAGGTTGGATTTTAGGAAAAGGTTCTCCCCTAGAGGGTGGTTGAGCACTGGAACAGGCTCCCCAGGGAAGTGGTCACAGCAGCAGCCTGACAGAGTTCCAGAAGTGTTTGGACAACACTCTCAGGGACATGGTGTGACTCTTGGGGTGGTCTCGTGCAGGGCCAGGAGTTGCACTTGAGGATCCTTGTGGGTTCCTTCCAACTCAGCAAACTCAGTGATTCTGTGATTTCTCTCCTTAGATGGATTTTATTTGTTTACTCATTGGTGTAAAAAAAAATCTGCTATTCTCAAATGTCTCCCAGTGTAAAATTAGGTGTTAGAAGCTGTGAGTGCACCAATAAATGAAAGCTAAACAACTGTTTGCAAAATTTTGATCAGATTTTCTAAAATACTGAAAAGGCTGAAATTCCGCATATTCTAGTTTGCATATTGTTAACAGCAGCCAGCAGAACTCTGATGTAGCATTTTTATCCAGTAGAGTGCTTTTCCCAGTTAATAAAATTATGGAATTAAAATATTTTTTTAGCAAAAGGACTGAAGTAATGAGATTTTGAAGAAAATAAAAAAACAAATGAAAATACAAGCTTTTTCTAACAGCGTTATTGGAATGTGTTGATTAGGAATATTAAAAATCATCTTACAGTGAAAGTAAAAAGTTAAATTTTATAAACTACTCACATGTAAAGTTTGGACCAGCTTGCAATCCAGACATGTTGGTTTTTTTTCCCCCCAAAATAGTTAATTTTGTTTTGAAGCAGTCAATCTGAAATGCTTGCATGATTCACTGTGAAAACCTGATCTTGTGTTAAAATTTGAACTTAATTTTAAAAATGTTCCCTATGTTAAAATTTGAAATTAAATTTAAAAATGTTCCCTGTTCATTTTACTAGTCAGCCTCCAGATGGTGACAGTCCAAGACAAATGTCTGTAGATTTTCTACATATTTACCTCAGATTTTACCTTCCTTTTTTTATAGCTTACAGAAGTATTCCATTGCAACTAAATCAGAAAATACAAAGCTAAGAGGGAGGTGAGTGTTGTGCTAGCCCCAGGCAGCATCAATTGCCCCCAGAGGCTCCTCTGACCTAGACCCCCTAAGCCAGAGCCAGCTTTGTCCGTGCTGAAATTTAGGGAGAACAGGCTCTGCCCTCCTGCTTTGCATTTACATTTCATGTATTTGAAGGCAATTGCCATGTTTCAGCTGGTGCTCCTTTCCTCTGGACAAGCAACCTTTTCCCCTTCGTTGTGTACTCAGCTACGCTTATCGATTGGAATTCCTTAGGGCCACCCCTCCTCCCAGCCAGCAGCTACTTAATAATAGTAATGTTTTATATTCTGCTGGCCAAACCACTCGAAAATGTCAAATCAGTCCCCATTTAGGGCAAATTAACCACGATTACTGTTTGATTTTTCCTTGCAATTAAAAACTGAAATGTATCTTGCCTGGTTTCTACCTGTTTAGCACCCATTTAAATGTTGATCCATCTAGAAAATGTTTCCTTGATTAACTTCTGAGGAAGTCTAGTAAGAGTTTTTGTAAATCAATATAAATTATATTTCCAGCTCCTCTTCACCCAGTGCCTATTTCTGTCACAAAGAAAACTGGAGTGGTTTCATGTCATTTGTTTTCAACAATTCCACGTGTCCCTTAATTTAGTGCCTCCTTATCTTGGGGACAGTTGTCTGTTTGTCTTTATATTTTTTATTAACTGGAATGAAGCTGACTGGGTTCTTTTTTTTTTTTCCTTCTCCTTTTTCCATTTTCCTCTCCGCTAAAATACTGCATTTCTGCTTTTTGCAGCTTTTGGGAATACCTTTCTGTCCATCAAGCATTTTCTTCATGACAGAACTGTTAGCAGCTCTGCAGCTGAACCACCTTGCTACCTCATGTGAATTTCACCAGACTAGCGCATTTAAAAGTCATGTATTTAATCCTTACCCTAACCTAAAACTAATTCTAAGCCCCCTCAATGCGCTAATAATAAGTTGGGTCACTGGGCCACAGAGACCAGTGACACTGTTCTGCCAGCTCTGGTTTGACCTCTGCCTGTAGGGTTGATGCCCTATTGACTTGAGTGGCCCTTCATTCTTTCTCATTAGTAGGTCTACTGTCATCATGTCTTTCATAAGGGCCTATAGCTTTGATGAAAAGAGTATTGTATTCTCTGGTTGTCTCTGTACATCATGTCTCCAGTTAAGAGCTCAAGCAGATTGGGGATCATTTTTTTCCCAAATCCAACGACGATCCCAAGAAAACTCCAGAAACACTGGATTTTCCCTTTAAGTAATGCCTGTAAAATACTTCAAAGTGTTTTAGCCATTGCTGTCATATGTACGTAAACACGGTGAAAATCAGAATCAGGCTGCATCTTCAGCAAAGATTTAAGACCACCTGCTACTTGAGGTGTATCTTTGGTGAAATCTTGGTGCTGGAACAGAGAGGGTCTGCGTGATGTGAAGTATATCCTCAAGCTCTTGTTCTTAGGCAGAGCATTGCAAGGCTTCTCAGAGTTGTGAGCTGGTGATAGATTTCTCTGCATAAACATTAATTTTCTAGGCCATTTCTGCAAGGTCTCTGCAACATTTGCTGGCTGCAGTGAGTGAAAGGGGTATGCTGAGAGCATGGAAGATAAGCAAACTTAGCAAGTGCAGAGAAAGGAAGCTGTACTTCCTCCAAACCATTCTCAGCACTGTTTCTAAGCTGTTTACTTCCTATTTTGATACCTAGAGCAACAAGAGACAAGGTTTCCAAGCAGACTTCAATTGGCCTTGGGCACTGTTTAGCCTCACTTCCTGTCAGGAAGCAATTGTGATAAGGTCTGGGGCTTTGTTATGGGAGGATTTTCCATCCATAGTGTTGGGAACACAGAACTCCAATTTTTCTCCTGGCTTATAAGAATTTTTTGAGGCACCTTAGTATTTTTAAGAGGTGTTTGTGTGCTAAACACTGAGGTGCAGTACAGGTCCTTTCTAACCTAAATGATTATATGATTCTGTGTTTCTATTCTATGTGACAGTCTCTGTATTTTCTGCCAAGAGCATCAGCTTACTGCTGCTGGCACTCAAATACACATTTTTCTGGGGTCCAGCTCTTTCTGATGTTCCAGCTGACCTGAAGACTCCTGATCCTGAGTGGCTTCCTAAGTTACAAAATCATTCCCAGTGAAGCCAAACAATGAAGGAAAGCTTGGGTGCATGCAAGCAAAAGTCATTGGCAGTTCTTTTGATTGGGCTGTCTATCCAGCTACCTCTGCAACGAGAACCTAAATTAAAAAATCAGTCCACAACAGGCAGTAAAAGGCAGGGATGAATACACAGTACAGAAATACACAAGACATACCCCTCACAGCATCCTGCTCTAGTGCTTTAGCCAATATAGGAGATTACCACATTTAAAGGTAAGGTGATACCCTTTATTTACCATGTTCAGTTCTTGACTGTATTTAAAGATAACTCCTCTTATTGTTCCTCACAATTCTAGTCCTGCTTCAACTCCAGTTGAACTTCGGCCCAACGAATTTTCTCCCTACTGTAGCAATCAGCATCTCTGTATTCTTCCCATGCTACCTGACTTTCCTTCCACTGGGCATACACCTTTCTTTTTTGCTTTATTTCTAACAGAAGACCCCTGTTCAGCCAAGCTGGCCTTCTGCCTCATCTGCTCGACTTCCAACACTTAAGAATTGCCTGCTCCTGTGCCCTTAGGAGGTGACGCTTAAAAAGTGACTAGCACTGATGGACCCTAGCACCCGCATAAGCATTTTCCCAGGGGACTCTATTTACTAGTTATCCTCACGTCCAGGGCTGAAGGTTTGCTGGCACTTCTCCTCCTGTCAACAGAGGTTTTTAAATTCAAACTATTTCTGTTAGACAAAAACCATATAAATAAATCACTGAATGGCTTGGGTTGGAAGGAACCTTAATGATCATCTATTTCCACTCTCCTGCCATGGGAAGAGGCATTTTCCACTAAACCAGGTTGTCCAAAGTCCTATCCAACCTGGCCTTGAACATCTCCGGGGATGGGACATCCACAACTTCTCTGGGCAACCTGTGCCAGTGCCTCACTACCCCATATTAAAGAAATCATCAGTATTGAACTCTGTAAGGGACAGTGTATACACATGCAAGACTTACTGTAAGTTAAAGGCAAAACATGGATAATACTTCAGTCAGCAGGACTAAAGGCTTTCAGAAGTGCAGGTTGAATTGAATCAACCTGGGGCAAATGGTAATCATGTGGGGTTCTGAACCTTCAGAGGTGATATTCAGACGATGAACTTCCACACCAGACATCCTCCCACACCATGATGTGTCAAGACTAGTGAAGCCTCAGCAGCAAAAGATTAAAAGATACAATTCCAATGTGATTTTGGAAGAGAACAGAAGCAATCTAAACCATATAGATGAACTGCTCTGAAGAGCTCACTCGCTTTTTCCACAGTAGAGTAGAAAGACATGAGCCTACGGCAGGGAATTAAAGAAATGCTAAGTACTAACTGGGACTCAGTATAAATAATGACGGAGTGTAAAAAATGTATATAACTTGAAAGCATAACCATAGAAGATTTTTAAAAAAACCCAAACAAACAAACTAGAAAGAAAATAAAAGTCAATACAAATTGTGTAGGGAGTACATTCTTGGCACCATCATCTAGAAGGAAATTTAGAAAAGAAAAAACATTAGATGACGAGGACGGTAGGTAGGCAAAGGAGAATGTTGGTATTGAAAATAAAACCAAAAACTTTCAGGGATATGAGATAAAATATGTACACAAAAGCATCAGGAAGAAGGAAAGATTCAGAGTCAAAAGACTGTGGTTTCTCCTTCATCTGGAGAATTATACGGCATCCTCCTGATTCCAAGTGGGCATTGCATCAAAAATGTTAATAGCAGAGACTGTTTTCAGCTTGTGCTGTATAGGCAGCTAAGTATTTTCTTATTGGGACAATACTGGCAAGGACAGGTTCCCTGATTGATTTTGATCCAATCTGGAATTTGTAATTTTATTCTAGAATTGCTGGGTTAGAAATAATCTCTTACAAAGGCGTGGGAAACACGTATTTGGCCTTCGCAAAGAGGGTAAAGAGAAGTACATTAGGAGCCCTCCTTTCCTTAGTATGTCACAAGGACAGGATGGATGCAGTTCATCTGCTTTTATCCATGTGGCAATTTTCCGAACAGGAGCTGGACAGAGTGTATGCATTGTCCCAGTGACTGCCTGCAGAGGATTCCAAAAGTCCAAAGTGCCTTTTTAAGTAACACAGTGCATTGAGTCTAGGTGCCTGAGGAGTATCTTTTCTTACAAAATGTACTTGCATGAAATTCAGCTTTTCCCTGGCAAGGCACAGTGAGGACCGTGGTGGAGCGTGGCTGTGTGCTGCCATGGGCGTCCAGTCTGGCCACCACTGCACATCCGCAGTGGGTTAAATCTTTGTAACCTGTCACTTCAGCAGGAGTAGTTTAGTACCATTTAAACTCACATAGCTACAAAACAGGTATGAAACCCAGTATGTACATTACCTTTATGAAAAAAACAGCACATTTGCAGTGTTTTGGCAAAATATTCTCTTTGGCACAAATACTGTCAGACTACTAAAGTGTTTAGAAGCTGAAGGTTGCAGACAAACACCAACTGGGATTTCAAGGGTGATGATGTTGGCCAGATGCCTAAAACCCAGCTGGTTTCCATACTTAATCACCTTTGCTCTATGGGCCACAGAGCTTTTAAACATCCATACACAGTAGGAAAGAGTTTCCTGAGCTAACATGCTGCAGGTTCAAACTACATCAGTACCTGGGCAGAATCTTCAGCATCCAACAGGTGCAGTTGAGAGAAAGATACAAAAAATACGTGCAGGAAGAGTTTGTGCAGAGTTCAGGTACATCTCTGTAGATTCTGTGATTTGCTAATTATTGGCTACGCTTTGCTAGAAAATTACATTAGAAATGCAAAAGTCTAGGTAGGACCTGAAAAGTGGAAGATCTGTAAGGTTTAGAGAGCAACTGCAAAAACAGTCTGAGATTCATCATTTGATTTTGGTGGCAGGGAGAGAGCCCCATGCAGAAAATGATTCTGAACATGCTGCCCGGTTGCAATTGGCTAATATCTACTCTGATTTTCTTTTTACAGATAAAACTCAACTTGCTTTTACAAGGATTCTGGTCCAACTACTCAAAACAAATTCCACTTCTTCCTGCACATCATTTGTGGAAAGCTTAATAGCAATCAATTCTGGCATCAGCTGTGTCCTGCAATGGACGTGCAGGCACTGGGCTCTGCACCATGGACAGCCTCTGTCTGCTTGGACACCACCATGTGCTGCCTTCTTAGTTTTGCTCTTTGCCAGTTTCCTAATGGGCCACTGATGTCTCAGTAGGGAGACTTCCTTTGGTTTGTCTTCCTTTCGTTTACAGTTTGATGTTATCATAGATTACCTCAATGGGTTAAAAAATGGGTCTTGCTTTCAAAGGTTTCGTTGAAAAGTGGTCTCTGGGAAGTACTGCAGGCCCTTGTGTCCTGCCAGATCACTACACTGAAGTGACTGCTTTCTCTTCAATAGGCAATTTGCTTTAGCACTTAAACTTTTTTAAAAAACAGTGAACCTGAGAGTCTCAGTTATATCCTCGTGGTTAGGAAAAAACCACATTTTACCAGGAAAGCAACTTGTTACAACCTTAGGTAAAATGCCAACTGCAATAAAAAGTATTTTCAAGTGTCATTTATACACTAAGATTTAAAGAAACACTATAAAACATCTGGCTGTGTTTGCAAAAATCTATGTAACTTTATAGTCTCAGAGATAAGGAGGTAAAATGTAGCTTGTTTCTTTCAGAGTAATGGCATGACTTTGTGGTCGCTAAATGCCCAGTGCAAATTTTTTTGAGTGATCATGATAAGCTTGGGCTTTAAAATCAGACCTGATTGTACTCTAGAGGTTATTCTAGTTTCTCTCTGATGGATTGTGATGAGCAAGTTCACAAGGGGTTCCCGTTTCCCAGGAGAGTGGGTGGCAGAAAGGCCCTGTTGACAGACATTGACAAATTAGAGGGCTGGGCAATCACCAACCATACAAAGTTTAAAAAGGGGAAGTGTGAGATTCTGAACCTGGGATGGAGCACCCCTGGTTGTGTGTTCAGACCGAGGAAGGAGATGCTGGAAAGCAGTGCCACAGAAAGGCACCTGGGGCTCTGGGTCGATGGCAGGTTGAACATGAACCAGCAGTGCCCTGGCAGCCAGGAGGGCCAACCCTGCCCTGGGGGCATCAGGCACAGCATCGCCAGCCAGGCAAGGGAGGGGATTGTCCCACTCTGCTCTGCACTG
>VZTF01000584.1:51704-63934 GCA_013397755.1 Cnemophilus loriae
GCGGGAGCCGCGTCCCCCTCCCGCCTTTTCCAGCAGCGGGGGGGTTTCGGCTGAAACGGGATCTTCCTGCCCGCCTTGCTGATCACTGCCGCCGCTGCCCTGCCTCGCTCCCATCGGCCCCTTGTGACTCTAATTTCCCCCAGCTTCCCCAGTCTGTACTGGTTTATACTCCCCCCTCCCTGGGTACAGGAGCTCCTGCCTCACCACACCTCTACCCTTCCGCCCCTGGAGGCTGAGGCAGCCCCAAGTGAGCTCTGGGCTGTACGGGTCCATACGGGTGAGAGTAACAGCCCCAACAGAAGAGACAGCCTAGCATATGCCTTGCACAGTCCCACTGCCAGTACCATGGCTCTGCTGGACACAGCCCAGTATATCTGGCGTGATATACTGCTCCAGGCAGTGCCTATGGTCCAGGGACTCGGATAAGCCATTGTGAGAAATGAAGCTCATGATTTAATAAAATTTAACAGCTTATTAAATCAAAGACAATAGGAAACAATACATATTAATCCACAAAGCAGATGAAAGCTTTAGCCACGGACAATGTACAGCTGAAGGACAGTCCTAGGGTGGAGTACACTGTTTTCCTACCCTCTATGATAGCTCCTCCCCACCTTGTCACCCCATCCCTTAGAGTGTCTTCATTGTTGTCCACTGGGGTATGGCTCCGCCTTCTTGGGATGTTGCGGTTGGCTCGTTGTTATCCAATAGGGGTACCTCGTTCATCCCCTTATGTTAAACATGCGGCACAGGTTGATGCCCATTCCCCTCCCCTCAGAACCAGGATAGCTACAAAACCTGTAACAATGACTCTTAAAACAATGAACTCATTGACAAACATACATTAATGAACTTAGAACTTCTGACAACATACATTCATCAACTTTCTCAGAGCACTCTCAACAAAATCTATTATGAAAGCCAACTACAGTCCATGTTTATCACAAACCCTCCTTTTTCTTTTACTAAATCATTTGGTTTTCGTAATTACTCTCAATTCTATTTGCATGCTTGCAATTCTCAGAAATCAGTTTGGCTTTCTGGAAAGGGTCATTAAGTCTCCTTTTTCTTTTCAACACCATCACTTTTTGGGCTGCTGTAGATCCCATTATTTTTGGATCCTCTGGCGCTGTCACCACTGACATGCCTTGCACTACACTAGTGATTAACCTAGTAAAACAAGGGATCAAACAAGGGAGAAACAACAAACCAGCTGTAGCACATAGGAAGAAAAACCCCAACTTTTTCCACCAATCAGCCCCCCATAGATTGTTCCACCAGCTGACTTCTAACATTGATTCCCAGGACATGGGCTATTTTTCTAATGTTGTCCGCTAAATTTAGGACTGCATCCCCTGCGTTGTCGTCTATTTTTACGCAGCAGTCGGAGGTGTTAAGCTTCCTACAGACTCCCCCTTCTTCTGCCAATAGATAGTCAAGGGCCAATCGTTTGTGACACACGGTGGCCCTGGTTTGTTTTTTTGCTGGTGTGTTATCAGCTCCAAGGCCAAGGCAGTTTGATCAGTTATAATGTCTATGACTCCTTGAAGTCTGATGATCCTGTTGAGCATATGAATCGGGGTTCTATAGCCCCACCTGCCATCCTATGCCCATGCTGCTGGTCCATAGGTCTCCACTATCCTTTCCGGGAGCCATTTGTCATCTCCCCATTTTTGAAATCCTCCTGCTAGCCCTCTCTTCTCCCTTCCCAAGGTGTCATACAAAGGTATCCCCAATTCCTTTCCATCCAACTCTGGCAATAAGAAAAATCCAGGCTGTATGACCCCCAGGGTGCAACTTCCCTTCCATCAGGGAGGCAGGATTGGGTAAGCTCTCTTTCTGCATATCCAGAACAGTCCCTTGGGAGCTTCCCAATAATGTTCTCTCTGACTGTCTATGTTCTCCCAGAATTTAGCTAATTCTGGGACCTGTGTGTAAGGACCGTTATTTAGTTTGTAACACAAATAAAGGTTCTCCCTATTATCCCTAATACACTTCTTTCCTTTAGCTTTACTTATGGCCCAATATGGCCCTGGTTCTTCCAGCACCCAACATCGAGCAGTTCCACTGGTTACCAAACACCTCTTACAAGAAGTAGTTCCAATCCCATCCACAAATTTCTTACCCCTTTGCCAGAAGAATTCTTCACCTACCACCAGGGCACTCAGAATCCATCCCCCCAACCAACCTTTCCTCTGTTGAGCAGTACCATTCCATTTTAGAAGTTCAACTGCGCCTAGACTACTTCCCTTCCACGGCCATAGTTCTGCCATGAGGGTTCCCCCACACATCCAGCAGCCGGTAATATTGAGTTCCTTATGGATCTTTTCCACCAGATCCACAAATAGGTTTTTTCCAAAAAATGGAGCACTCAAGTCTCTTATAGTTGACTTGAACTTTATCGTTGACTCAGTCATTGTTACTTCTCTTTCCTTTACTAGATCTTGGTAGTATTGTCCATTTTCGTCAATTCCTCCCCCAAAATAATTTGGAAAACAAATCCATTTCTCCCCTTTTGGGCATTCACCTCTTACCTGTTGCACCATGGCACCCAAATCTTTCACCATCCAACAGGTCTCTCCATTTTCGGTACAGGTCTCCAATTTAGATTGATCGAAACAATCACTGTCGATGGTGGCATGGGTTCTAATGAGGGATCTCTGAGTCATACCTGAATAGAAAGGCTGATAACACTCGTAACAAGAATTTGTGTAAATGCCAGTTGGGTACAGCAACAGTTGATAAACAAAGAGTATCAGAGGTCCGGCACGGTATGCACCCCCACTCTCCATGCCTGTAGGCTTGTGACCTACAGCAGAAAATACGATTTTCATTGTGGCAGGTGCAGTGCCCAACCCGGTCTTGCCCTCTGTTCCTTTGCTGCCCCAACGGATTAATTTTAGCCTTCCCCAGCAAGCACAATGCCTTACCACCAACTTTAACCAAACTGATTTTTGTTGATACTGATGTCTTGGTCGTTAAGATGTGAATGGATATGGTGAGAGGGTATATGTCAATCCTGGTAACAGTTATTTGAATTACATGTGCTAAAGTGTCCCGATAATTATAGTCTCCTTTGATGTTGTATATTTATACCCCTTTTTCCACCTGGTCCTTTGTTCCTCGCCGCAGCACAAGTTTGGTTTTTTCCAGTGTAGAGGTTACCGTCCACTCCTCCTGGGGTTCTGGAACTGGTCCTTTGACCCGACTGGCGTGTGTCAAGCCTTTTTCTCTGTTAGGAGAACATGAAAGGGACCTTCCTCTTGAGAGGTTAGAGATTGCTCCTTCCACCCTTTTATCAATACCCACTAGCCAGGATTGATGTGTATTTTGAAATCTAGAGGAGTAGTTTGGGGGATTAGTCCTTTTAACCATAAATTCTCCAGGGTTTTAGTTATGGTGGTTACATATTTTCCGGTGTTAGCCTCCCCAGCCTCATATGTGGTGGTTTCATTCTTAGTAACTAAAAAGAGTAGTCCAAACATCATCTCGCATGGAGACACACCAAGGTCAGTCCTGGGCTGAGTTCGGACCCTCAGCAAAGCTAAGGGCAAGCATCTTACCCAAGACATCTGGGTTTCTACCATTAATTTGGTTAATGTCCTCTTCAGAGTTTGGTTGGTTCTTTCAACCCTTCCTGAGCTTTGCGGGTGCCATGGGGTGTGCAGCTTCCATTCTATACCCAAGGCTTGGTTCAATTTCCGCAGTACATTGGAGGTAAAATGTGTTCCTCTATCAGAATCAATTTTATTCACCATTCCATATCTGGGGATAATCTGCTCCAAAAGAACTTTGCATACTGCATTTGATGTGGCTTTGGCTGTTGGAATGACCTCCACCCAATGGGTCAAGTGGTCTACGATCACCAGTAGGAACCTCCACCTCTGTACCTTGGGTAGTTTGGTGAAGTCCACCTGTATACTTTGAAATGGTCTTATAGCTATTTCCTGACCGCCAAGTACAATCCTCCTCATTACCTTCTTATTTACTCTTTGGCAAATTGCACACCCTTCTGTTACTCTTTTTGCTACCCCGTAAATCCTGACACACCCATACTATCTCAGAAAGTGGTCACAGAGTGCCTGGGTTCCCCAATGGGTCCCTTGGTGTATTCCCTCTAATACTTTTCTGGCCAACGGTTTGTTTAGCAACTGCCTCCCATCAGGGAGCTTCCACCTCCCAGTCTCATCTTGCCTACCACCTATTTTGACCAACACTTTTTCTTCCGCTTCCTCAAACTTCAGCACCTCTAATTCTTCTTCACCTGCTGTCATAATCAACATAATTTTACCATTCCCATCTTCAGCTGCCTCTTTAGCTTCCTTGTCCACCAAGTTGTTTCCTCTTATTTCCATGGTCATCCCCTTTTGGTGTCCTTCTATGTGTACAACTGCTATTTCCTCTTGTCCTTTCAAGGCTTCCGAAATTTCCACTATGGGTCCTTCATGGATTAATCCCTTCCCTTTTGCCTTCAATAACCCTCTTTCTTCCCAGATCTTACCAAATGTATGCACCACTCCAAAGGTGTAGCTACAGTCTGTGTAGATGGTTCCTTTATTTTGAGCTAGACACTCTAAGGCCTTTTTAAGAGCGTATAGCTCGCAACACTGTGCTGACCAGCTTGATGGTAACTTTCCTTTTTCTATCATCTCCATTCTTTTTCCATCTACCACTGCATAACCCAATTGTCTTTTGCCCTGCATACACCTGGAGGAACCATCTATCTTTTCCCCAGTTGTAAGAGCCTGATCCACCAAGTCTTCCCTTACCTATGTCTGATAGTTTATTTCTAAACAGTCGTGGGTCAGGCCCTCCTGAGGTTCCCCATATAAAAACTGAGCAGGGTTGGTGCTCTTGTTAGTTAATAATTCTAGGTCATCTGTACATATTAGAACAGTCTCATAGTTTAATATTCGGGAGTCAGTCAACCACTTATTCACTTTTTGGTTTAGAACATTTCTCACAGCGTGGGGTGTATGGACTATTAATCTTCCCCCGAAAGTTAATTTACGACTCTCCTCTACCAATACTGAAGTCGTGGCAATAGCCTGCACGCATGTGGGCCATCCTCAATTCACCCAATCCAGCAACTTAAGATAAAAAGGCCACTGGCTTCCTTATGCCACCCCCATCTTGGGTCAATACTGCATGCACAATCCCATCTTCTACATTAACATATAAATCAAGAGGCTTGTTCAGGGACGGTAAACTTAGGACTGGTGCAATGATTAATTTAGATTTTAAATTCTTCAATCTTTCCTCATCCTGTTCCATCCAAACTGGAGTTTCCTTTTCTATTAATTTATCATATAAAAATTCAACTGATTGTATATAACCTTCAGTCCAAATTTGGCAATACCCGATTAGTCCTAGCAGTTTCCTAATTTCTCATTTTGATTTTGGGGAAGTGAGCGAGAGGATTCCAGCCACTCACTCAGGACTTAGCTTTTGGCTTCCTTGACCTATTATATGTCCTAGATATCTTACTTCCTTTTCAACGAATTGTAGTTTCTTTCTTGAGACCCTTAGCCTCCTCTTGCCCAGAAAGTTCAGTAACGCTATAGTTGTTCTTCTGACCTCATCCTCATTTTCCCCTGATATCAATAAGTCATCCACGTATCAAGTTATTTGAGTTCTTGGGGAAGTAGGAAACGATTGTAATAATTCTTCTAAGGCTTGTCCAAGTAGATTTGGCGACTCCATGAATCCTTGTGGTAACCTTGTCCATCTTAGTTGTTGTTTCCTCCCACTCTCCGGATCTTCCTAATCAAAAGCAAGTATGTCTCTGCATTCCTCTGCCAATGGACAGGCCCAAAAGGCATCTTTCAAGTCTATCACACTAAACCAAACATGCCAAGGAGATACTTTACTTCAAAGTGTAAGGGTTTGGTACAACTGGGTATTGGGTTAGAATCTTTTTATTTACTTCCCTCAAGTCCTGGACCAATCTGTAAGTTCCACCAGGTTTTCTTACAGGTAGAATTGGGGTGTTATGAAGACACATGCAGGGCTCTAGGGTTCCATCTCGAAGAAGCTCATTTATCACTGGTTGCAGACCCCTCCTCCCTTGCACAGAGATAGGATACTGGCACGCTCGAACTGGGCAGTTCTCTCGTTCTATATGAACTCTGATTGGGGCTATGTCTAACTTTCCTCGAGTCCCGCTTCCTGCCCATACCTTGTCATCTATTTCTGCCTCATCTTTCAGTCTCAATTGTAGTACTCTTGCTACCATCCTGCCTTCCTCCGGACTCACCCCTATACCAAATTTAATTTGCAAGTCCCTTTCTAGTAAGTTACACCTTGCTTCAGGTACTAACAGAACATCCCCCACTCCTTTTCTGGAATCCCTTTTAAATAAAACCTGCCTGATAACTGGAACCACAAAACCTTCTCCCTTAGCTCCCACCACTTTAACTGTTTCTGCACCAACCTTATACCCTTTTGGCAATTCACATACACACATCCTCTCAGCTCCCGTATCAACTAAAAACTCATATAACTCTTCCTGAAGGCCCAACTGCAATTTTACCAAAGGCTCTAGATGGTACTCGTCCCCCAGGAAGTAGAGCCCCTGACACCCCTAGTCTTCTGGATCCACTGTTTGCACCTCCTTGAATACTCTCAAACCTCTGGTTCACTGTGGACAGTCATTCCTATAATGCCCTTCCTTATCACAGTAAAAACAAGCGCCTTTTAGTTGTCCTTCAGGTGCTGATCTTACCAAGCTTCTAGTCCCTCCTTTTTCTTTTTTGTCGTGACTCTGGCGTCTGGCTCGGCTATCTAAAGGCTGTGAATATTCTGGGGGTCTACCTTCCCGCATCGCAGCTACCATTATTTTGGCTTTTGCTTTTATCCGCTCCTCATCTCACTGCACATATACCTTCTGTGCTTCTCTCAGCAACTCATTCGGTCCTCTCTCCTGCCATTCCTCCATCTTTTCTAATTTTCTTATAATATCTGGCCAGGCGTGCGTCACAAAGTGGACCTTTAGTAATACCTGCCCCTCAGGACTGTCAGGATCCATTACCGAATATTGTTGGATGTTCCTGCGCAATCTTCCTATCCACTCGGCTGGTGTTTCATCCTTCCCCTGGTGTCTGTCAAATGCCTTTTTAATATTATTTCCTTGGGGTGTTGCCTCCTTTTTTCCTTTTATGATTAAGTTTCGGTAATCATTCATGCTTCTTTGTCCCCCTTCTTCATTCAGGTTCCAGTTTGGAGATGTTAAAGGCATTTTGTGTTCCCCTGGTGGGCCTTGTTGGTTTTCCCTCTCCCAGATTTTTATCCCCGCCACTCTAATTATTTGCCTTTCTTCCAGGAAGAATAAAATTTCCATTATAGAGTCCATCTCTTCCATATATAAGTATTAGGCCCTAAAAATTGATCAAGTTGTTCTGCGAGGCCTGCAGGGTCTTCCAGCAGTCCATTTATTTCCTTCTTAAAACCCTGCACCTCCGAGGATGTTAGCGGAGCATTAACAAATCCTATTCCCCCTTGCACTCTTCCCCTGGGAACCTCCCTCAGAGGAAATATTCCCACTCCTTATCTCTTCCCTACCCAGCTTCTTCCTGCTTAAGGGCCTTCCTCCCTCTGGTGCTTTGATAGGGTCCCCCTTCACCCAGGCAGATGGCTAGTGAGCTGGAGGGTTCACCCGCTAAGTCAGATGTAATTGTAGGCAGGGTGGAAGTAGCAGGGGTAGCAGGGACTTGTAAATCGGTGGGAGTAATTGTCATTGCAGGGGTAGTCAAGGGGGCAGGGACATTAGAGGTGACAGAGGCACTTGGTGCAGCAGGGATGGGAGCCACGGGAACAACTGGGCCTACTGAGGCAGGGGGGTATAAGGGAGGTAGCAAATCCAATGGGTCTCATGGTTTCTCCTCTCTTTCTTTCACTTTTCCTTCCCTAGACATCTCCAACACTTTGTATACTCTCACATCTGAAACTCCACCTTCGCCAATCCAACAAGAAGCATACTCACTTCCCTCAGGATCTAATGGTCTCTGTATTCACATATGTGTTTAAGGCCTGACAAATCCACTTTTCCACTGACCCGTACCTGGGCCAGTGAACATGTTCGGACCTTATCTCTGTTTTCGTCCACTCCAACATGCAATATTGGATCATTTTTATTTTATCTTTTCTTTCTGTGGATGGATCATCATCCCAATTGGCTAACTTGGTTCCTAGAGCACTATCCAGGAGAATCTCCGTGTAAGTCCCCTTGCCTGCCCTTTTCTTTACAGATAACCTGCTTCCTCCCTGTCCCATCTCTCTTAAAACTTCTATTCTCTTATTCCTAAATCAAAACCACTAATTCCAGAACTCAGTCAACACTTTCCGTTTCAAATCAAACTGGCAATCCATATTGAGAAGTGACCAAATCTCGAACTCAAGATGACGTCCTTCACCAGCAACAGAACTCAAAATGGTGCCTCCTGCCAAAACCAGGACAAGAACTCAAAATGGTGTTTCCCGCCGAAACTGAAACAGGAACTCAAAATACTAACTCAGTAATCCACGTAAGTTCTATTCACTCTTCACTTTTTCACTCACACACCTTTTCCACAACAACAACCATATACCACAGCATCCAGATCCTTATCCTAGCAACGATCTAGTTTGATAATTTAATTCCACCTTTTTAAGTTACTAATGATTCTCTGACAGACCGCCCCAAAGAACCACTCCTTCCCTTGTCCATTTCAGACTCCCTCAGGGGCCTCCAAGGAGCCACCCGGATGCTCTTGGGGGATCTCTTTTTACATAACCCTTCCCGGCCCAGGAGTTCTGTCCAGAACTTGCACCCCTACCCTCACTTGACCCTTCCCGGCAACAGATCCACCCTCAATCTGACACGTTCTTCACTTCCATCAATCTGTGGCCAGCAGACATGTTTCGGACCTCCTCTACCCTTCCCGGCTCCCTGCTTCTGTCTGAGGTCACTTGGATGATCCCTTCCACTTGACCCTTTCTGGCCCAGGAGTCCTGCCTGGAACCCCTGCCCTCACTCGACCCTTCCCAGCAATGGATCAGTTAGACCGTGAAGAATTTCCCGGGGACTCTCTCACTCTTTATTCACACGCTTTGCCCCTTCGCCGGCCAACCTCCTCGCAGAGGGATGGAACCATGGCTAGAAGAGGTCTGCACTCGCTTCGTGGATCTGGTTCGCCAGTCCATGTCTCACTCATACACCACTCTCACACCACTCATTTCGTCCCCATCCACCCCCCGCAAGGTACTCACGGTCACCTTTTCCCAAGCGGGCCTCAGTACACTAGGCTTGTGGGCCAATCTGCAAAACTGAGGGAGCCCTCCAGGTACCTTCTTTTCCTTCTGGTCTGCTTTGTGGGGTCCTTTCTTGTCTCCAGGGTATTTGCCAGCAATCACCAACAACACCAGAAGGAAACAGTCGAGCTGCCAAAACAAGTTGGCAGGGCACGCTTCTTGCTCGGAATCTTCCAGGGCTGTGGCAACGAGGCTTCTATCCCGGATGAGTCCCCAACTGTGAGAAACGAAGCTCACGATTTAATAAAATTTAACAGTTTATTAAATCAAAGACAATAGAGGACAATACATATTAATCCACAAAGCAGAGGGAAACAGCGCTGCGTGCTTTAGCCATAGACAGGGTACAGCTGAAGGACAGTCCTAGGGTGGTAAACACAGTTTTCTACCCTCTATGATAGCTCCTCCCCACCTTGTCATCCCATCCCTTAGAGCATCTTCATTGGCTCGTTGTTGTCCACTGGGGTATGGCTCCTTCCATGTTGCGGTTGGCTCGTTGTTATCCAATAGGGGTACCTCGTTCATCCCGTTATGTTAAACACGCAGCACAGGTTGATGCCCATTCCCCTCCCCTCAGAACCAGGATAGCTACAAAACCTGTAACAATGACTCTTAAAACAATGAACTCATTGACAAACATACATTAATGAACTTAGAACTTCTGACAACATACATTCATCAACTTTCTCAGAGCACTCTCAACAAAATCTATTACGAAAGCCAACTACAGTCTGTGCTTATCACATTATCAAGAGAAATATGGCACTGGAAAAGATGTGGGTACAAGGCGGCAGCAGACACAGCCACTGCAGAGGAGGCAGACCCTCTGTCAGCTGCCCTGCACAGCCTCACAGCCAATGCTCCACAACTGCTGGACACAGACCAGTACACGAGGGCTCAGGTCCTTAGGAAGGCCTGGCTTGTGGTCCAGGCAACCAGCAACACTGGGAGCAGGAAGGACACATGGATGAGGTGATGGCAGCAACAGCCAAGGCAGCAGGGCCAGAGAGCCCAGTACACGCCCCACCTCCTCCCCCCCCCATAACTGACAACCCACTTCTGAGAAGCCCACTCCTCAGCTGAATTTAAAAAAAAATTAATAAGCGACAAAGTCAATAAAGCAAAAGTAACAGCAACTGGGTGCATAGCCACAGCCAGAGGCACACCAGTTAACAATGGCAACCTCTTTATAGACCCTTGGCATTGCATCATCCAAACACATATTCATAAATGATTATATGTATTAACATCACTCCTCCTCCATTCTGCCTTTTTAGAGCATATGCAGTCATCTTTGTTGTTGGGCACGGTCATCCTCATCCTTGTCATTTTTTACTTCTTGTACATTCAACAGGTTTCAGTTCTTTCATTGGTTAAATATCATCCAGTCACTAGTATTATAACAACTCTTAACCAACATTAGTATTACAGTATTAAGATAACTCTAAGCCTTAGTGAAAACCAACATCTAGTTCCTATTTATCACAATCGCAAAACCACTTTTACAAAAGCCTACATCAGCACAACGCATAGTATATTCACTCTAATGTCTGCGAAAGCCAACACTATACTATGTGTTTATCACAATCCCTCCTCTTCTTTTTCATAAATCATTTGGCTTGAACGATACTTCTTATTTTTAACCTTGGTGATACACTCACGTTTTTCATAAATCAGTTTCTCTTCTTTGAAGGAGTCTTTAGTTTTCTTTTGTTTCTCTAACACCATTATCTTTTGTGCTGTTCCAGGTATAGCCACTTTTGGATCCATAGGCATTGCCACTATTGGCATAACCTGGACTATGCTGGTGATTAGCTGAATAGAACAGGCAATCAGACAAGGAAAAAATAATAAACCAGCTGCTGCACACAGAGGAAGAAGCTTAGCTTTTTCTACCATTCTATTCCCAATAAATTGTCCCACCAGCTGGTTTTTAATATCCATTCCCATTTCCGGACTGGGACATGGGCTATTTTTCTGATATCCTTGGCTATATCCAGAACAGCATCCCCTTATCATCTGTTTTCAAGCAACAATCGGATGTATTAAATTTTCCACAGACATCCCCTTCTTCTGCTAATAAGCAGTCTAAAGCCAATCTATTCTGACACACTGCAGGCTGTGTTTGCCTTTGTTGGTTTGGTATTAATTCCAGTGCTAGGGCAGTTTTAGTTATTACTTCTGCAACTGCTTGGAGTCTTATAATCCGATTTACCATATAAACTGGGGTTTGGTATCCCCAACTCTCATCTTTTGCCCATGTGGCTGGCCCATACGCTTCCAATATTTGTTCAGGAGGCCATTCCTCATTCCCCCATTTTTGAGATCCTCCGATTAATTCTCTCTTATTCCTTTTCCAGGCTTCATAAAATGGTACCCCTAAGTCACCCCCATCCTGCCCAGGTAAAAGAAAAAATCCTGGCTGTATAATTCCCAGAATACAACTCCCTTTCTGCTGCGGGGGGGAGTTTTGGGTAAGCTCTTTTCCCACATATCCAGAATAGGCCATCTGGTGCTCTCCAATAATCGTTACTCTGTTTATTTCTATTTTCCCAAAATTTTGGTACCTCTGAGATTTCAGAATAGGGATTCTTGCCTGTACCATTACACAGAAAAAAATCCAGCTTCTTTATTATATTCACATTTTTTTCCATTAGTTTTTCTCTGGGCCCAGTACAGCATTGGTTCTTCAGGGACCCACCATGTAAAAGTCCCACTAATAACTTTATATCTCCTACAGGGAATACTTCCTACTCTATTAAGGAAATTTTTTGCAGTGTACCAGAGGCACTCTTCTCCTATCACTGTCGAATTTAAAAATCCACTCTTCTGGCTGGTTCTCCCCTCTTACATTTGTTCAGTTCCATTTAAGGAGTTCAGCAGGGCCTAGGCTACTGCCTTTCCATGGCCATTCTTCTGTCAGTAAGGCACCCCCCCCCCCC
>VZTF01000584.1:63966-176306 GCA_013397755.1 Cnemophilus loriae
ACAGTTGGTTACGTTTACTTCTCTACTTATTCTTTCCCCTAAATCTACAAACACGTTTTTCCCTAATCTAGGGATTTCTATTTCCTTTTCTAATTGTCTTTTGAGTTTTGTGTACGTATCTTCACGTGGGGTTGAGCGAGGGTTAGATTGCTGTGTTTGTTTTGTCATCTCGTTTACTACCTGTTCTTTCATCAAATCCTGGACTCCATCCCCAAAAGCAAACGTAAAGCAAACCCATCTCTCCCTCTTTGGACATTTACTTCCCAGCCTTTGACCACCCTGTCCTAAGTTTTCCACAACCACTATGTCTGCTTGTCCTGTGTACAGGTTTCTAATTTGGATGAGTCATAACAGTACCTGTTGACATAGGTGTGGATAGCGAAAAAAGAACCTTGGGTTTTTCCCAAGTAAAGCGATTGGTAGCATTTGTGACATTGAATTCCAAACGGGAAAAGACAAAAAAGAACTAACAGACAAAAAAGGAGTAACAGAGGTCCGGTATGGCTTATATCCCTACCTCCCATGCCTATGGGTTTGCTACCCATAGCAGGTGTATATGATCTTTGTGGCAGTGAGTACAGTGGCCAACCTGGTCTTGCCCTCTATTTCCTTGTCACTCTCTTTTTGCTAATTTCCAGGTAAATCGCTTTTGACATTTTCGTATTGTGGTTTCCCACTGTTCCTCAGGTACCTCCCATTCAACAGGCACTAGCAGTTCCCATTCACAAAGTACGGTAATTATATTGGTACAAATCACATGCTAATGCCAGTATATTAGGGCCCCCTGACCGATACAGTCCTGATCCTCCTGTTTGGAGCGGAAGTGTCTCTCCCCAGGAGGTATCAGAGGTTCCTCAAAACTTGTCCAGGTGGTACTTGAAACCACTGATATAAGCTTGGCCTTATTTCCCAATTATCTGTGATCTTTGGAACATTCCTTGGATCATCTAGGTCATCTCAGTTCATTACCTCCCAGTCCTTGCTTAAGTCCTGTATCACTTGGTTTAGATGTTATGGTCCATTCCCTAGGTTCTTCCACAGGTCCTTTCGTTCTGCTGGTGTGGATCCACCCTCTTTCCTTGGTTCGGATCGCAGCTTCAGTTGTCAGTAATACCTGAAAAGGACCTTCCCATCGTGGAGTTAAAGGTTGTTCTTTCCATGTTTTAATCAATACCCATTCCCCTGGGTGAACATTATGGATTTTAAAATCTAAGGGTGTGGTTTCAGCGACTGGCCCTTTTAACCACAAATTTTCCAGAGTTCGTGCAATTGTGTTGACATATTTTCTAACACCTGCTTCCCCTTCGTTGTAAGTAGCGGTTTGATGTTGGGTGGTCAAAAAGGGCAATCTGAACATCATTTCATAGGATGAAACTCCTAGGTCTGATCTGCGCTGCTTTGGGACCCTCAGTAGTGCCAGAGGCAAACACTCTACCCATGACATCTGGGTTTCAATCATCAGTTTAGTTAGAGTCTTTTTTAGAGTTTGGTTTATTCTCTCTACCCAGGCCGAACTCTGTGGGTGCCACAGGGTATGTGACTTCCATTCTATTCCCAGGGCTTGAGTTATTTGTCGTATGACTCTGGACGTAAAATGTGTCCCTCTGAGTCTATTTTATTAACCATTCCATACCTGGGAATAATTTGTTCCAAAAGGGTTTTACATACCACATTAGCTGTACCTCTAACAGCTGGGACAGCCTCCACCCAGTGAGTTAAATGGTCTATTATTACTAATTAAAACTACTATTATTACTATTATTACTAATAAAAACTTCCATCTCTGCACTTGGAGAAGTTCAATAAAGTCTACTTGAATGCTGTGAAATGGTCACATGACTAACTTACTACCTCCTAGTGTTGTTTTTCTTATAATCTTTTTATTTATCTTTTGGCAAGTTACAAATCTCTCAGCTACTTGCTTTGCTAATCCAAAGATCCCAATGCCCCCATAATTCCTTAAAAAGTGATCACACAAAACCTGAGTACCCCAATGAGTCTTCTGATGTATGTCTTCTAATATTTTCCTAATAAGGGTCTTATTAAATAACTGCCTCCGTCAGGGAGTTTCCATTTTCCAGATTGATCTCACTCTCCCCCCATCTTACTTAACTCTTTCCCTTCTGCTTCATTCAATTCTGGAATTTCCAATTCTTCCTTGCTTGGAGTCAAAATTAACATAACCTTTTCGCTTCCATTTTCTGCTGCATCTCTAGCCTCTTGGTTGGCCAAATTATTCCCTCTTATTTCTGAGGTCATTCCTTTTTGGTGTCCTTGGACTACAGCTATTTGGTGTACATGTACTACAGCTATTTCTTCAATTTTAATGCTTCTAAAACCTCTAGGATGAGTCCCTCATGAATCAGTCCTCTTCCTTTTGAATTTAGTAACCCCCTTTCTTCTCAAATTTTTCCAAAACTGTGCACTACCCCAAAGGCGTATTTCAAATCAATATATATGGTTCCTTTATGTGCTAAATATTCCAGTGCTCTCTTCAGCGCATATAATTCGTAAGATTGAGCAGACCAGTTTGAAGGTAATTTCCCTTTTTCAATGGTTTGCATATTTTTCCCATCAACTGAAGCATATCCTGACATTCTTTTTCCTTGTAAGCATCTAGATGAACCATCAATATATACTCCTTCCCCTTCTGGGAGGGCCTGTTCTGCTAGATCTTCTCAAACTTCAGTTTGGTACTGCACAACTTCTGAACAATTATGTATTAAGTCACTCTTTGGTTCTCCATATAAAAACTGAGCTGGGTTTAAACTTGTATCTACCTCCAACGTCAAGTCATCACTGTTTATCAGAATTGCTTCATACTTTAACATCCTGGAATCTGTTAACCATTTGTCAGCCTTTTGATTTAACACATTTTGGACCGCATGAGGTGTGTACACAATTAGTTTACTTCCAAAAGTCAGTTTACGGCTGTCCTCTACTAGGATGGGAGTGGCTGCTATGGTTTGAATACATCCTGAGGCCAGCCACGGCTCACTGGATTGAGCAATTTAGATAAACAGGCTACTGGCCTCTTTACTCCTCCCCATTCCTGGACTAAAACTCCATGAGCTACTCTATCTTACACATTCACATACAGGTAAAAGGGCTTTTTTAATGAGGGTAAACTCAAAGCTGCTACCAAGGCTAGTTTAAACTTTAGTTCTTCTAATTTATTGTCATCTTCTTTGGTCCACTTTACCTTGTCTTCCTCTGTCAACTTTTCATATAAAACTTCACTGCTTGAGTATGTCCTGCAATCCACAGCTGACAACACCCCAGTAATCCAAGCAGTTTTCTAACTTCCTTCTTTGAAGAAGGAGAGGGAAGAGATGAAATCCCAGTGATCCTCTCAGGATTTAGTTTTCTGCTACCTTTACTGATTAAGTGACTGAGATACTTCACATCTAACTCCACAAACTGTAGTTTTCCTTTTGATCAATCTTTTTTCCCCAAGAAAATGCGGAAGTTTTATAGTGGCCTCTCTAACTTTAACCTCAATTTCTCCTGATAATAAAAGGTCATCAACATATTGGGTAATCTGTACTCCAGGAGAAGCGGGGAATGTCTGTGATAGTTCCTCTAAAGCTTGTCCAAACAAATTCAGAGATTCAGTAAACCCCTGAGGTAATTTTGTCCATCTTAATTGCTGTTCTTCTCTAGTACCTGGATCCTCCCATTCAAAAGCAAAAATATTTCTATCTTCTGCTAACAGACAAGCCCAAAATGCATCTTTAAGATCCACGACACTAAACCACTGATGCTGAGGTGAGACTTTACCTAAAAGAGTATAGGGATTACGTACCACTGGGTAACGAGTTCGGATTCTTTTGTTAACTTCCCTTAAATCTTCAACTAATCTGTAAGTCCCACTCGGCTTCTTTATTGGCAGAATAGGAGTATTATGAGGAGACATACAAGGTTCCAATGTCCCATCCTGCATCAATCCGACTTTTACCGGCTTTAAGCCTTCTCTTCCTTGTAATGATACAGGGTACTGATGCACACATATGGGACATTCTTCTTTCTCAATGGTCACCCTTATGGGGTCAATGTCCAATCCTCCTATATTTCCTTCCCCAGCCCAAACTTCCTTGTTAATCCTTCCCTCATCTTCTTGGTGGCATTTTAGCACTTTGGCTATCATCTTCCCTTCTTCAGGTATAATCACTATTCCTAATTGTACCTGCAAGTCTCTCCCCAGTAAGCTGCAACCTGCTCCAGGGACTAGCAAGACATCCCCCCACTCCCTATTCTAGTTTCCCCTTCCATTACTATGTTTTTGATTACAGGAACCTCAAAACCTTCTCCTTTAGCCACTGTTACTTTTACAGTGTCACTGCTTACGTTACACCCCTTTGGAATAGTAACTACACAAGTTCTCTCTGCCCCAGCATCAACTATAAATTCTAATGCCTCCTCCTGGGGGCCCACTTTTAAAGTTATCAAGGGCTCCAGATGGTATTCATCCCCCAGGAAGCAGAGCCCCTGACATCCCTAGTCTGCTAATTCTTCTGAATGTACCTCTTTTAATACTTTTAGGTCCTTGTTCAGGTGAGGGCCATCTCTCTTACAGTATCCCTCTTTTCCACAATAAAAACAGACATTTTTAGTTTGCTCCCAAGACCTTGATCGTACAGGGGCTCTGTTTCCTCCCCTTGCCTTATCTCTATAATCCAAATATCTGGGGATAATGCTGGTGGGCTGCAGATCCCCTGAGGGGTTACTTTCTCGCATGGTGGCTACAATAATTCTAGTTTTTGCTTTGGCTTTTTCTTCATCCCTCCACACATAAACTTTTTGGGTTTCTCTCAATAATTAGTTTAACTTCTTATCTTGCCATTCCTCAAGTTTTTCCAACTTTTTTCTAATATGGTGACCAGGCACGGGTAACAAAGTGAACCTTTACTAGGGCTTCCCCCGCTATAGCATCAGGGTCTATCCCAGAGTACTGCATGTTTTTCCGGAGCCTCTCTAGCCATTCAGTTAGAGTTTCTTCCTTTCCTTGTTGCCCATCAAAAGCTTTGATAACATTTTGCCCTCGGGGTGCTGCCTCTTTTATCCCCTTGATTATCAGATTATGATAATCATCCATGTTTCCTCATCCTACTGCATCATTATGATTCCAATTAGGAGATATTACTGACATTTTCTGGGCCCCTGGTGGGCTTTGTTGATTCTCTCTTTCCCAAATTCTCATTCCGGCAGCTCTAATCATCTGCCTCTCCTCTAGGGAAAATATAATGCCCATTATTGACTGCATTTCTTCCCAAGTAAAAGATGTTGAGGCCTAAAAATTGGTCTAATTGGTCAGCTAAACCTAAGAGATCTTCCAATAACCCTTTAATTTCCTTTTTAAAATTTCTAACTTCCGAAGAGGTCAACGGAGCATTTACAAATTCTAACCCCCTTGAGCCCCTCCCATAGCCACTTCCCTTAAAGGAAATAAACCGACTTCTTGATCTCTTTCCAAATCAGACCAGTCTTTCTGTTCCTCAATTATCGTAACCTTAGGAGGGACCTTTTTCCCTTGCTGTGGGGTGGCGGCAGGGGAGAACTTATCGAGCGGCCCTTGACTTTTTGCTGAACTTCCCCTGGTGTTGTGGTATGGTCCCCCACTGGTGGGAAAGGGAGCCAGCGAAGCAGTGGGGGTCACCGGAGTGGCGGGAGCTGCTGGAGTGGCAGGAGCCGCTGGAGTGAGAGGGTATGGAGGGGGTAATGCCTCTAGCAGTTCCCACCGCTTTTCCTTCTTTTCCTCTGCTCGCTCTGTCTGTGACGCTTCTCATACCTTAAAAACATTTATCCTCTAACACCAAATTTCTCCCATCCAGCAGGAGGCACATTCGCTTTCCTCAGGATCGAAAGGTTCTTTTGCATTTACAAATATGTTTAAAGTTTGACAAACCCAACCCTCAAAGGACCCGTACCTAGGCCAATAAAGATGTTCTTATTTTCTTTTTTGTCCACTCTATCACACAAATCCGAATCATTTCGACTTTATCTTTCCCTTCTGTACATGAATTACTATCCTAGTTAACTAACTTAATTCCCAGTGGACTGTCCTGGGGTATATCTGCTGGCGCCTTTTTGCTGCCCTTTTTCCCCAGACCTGACTTACTTGTTCCTTGTCCCATCTTCCTGGGACCCGACCTGCTCGTCCCTGATCCCTATTCCTTTGCTCTAACTTACTCCTCCAGCAGCTTGGTCACCACTCACGCCTCACAGGTGTTTCCCACACTAAGCACAGAAAGTCTTTCCTCTCCAATCCACCTCCCTCCAGACAAGAAGGCCGAACTTCAAATCAATAATTAATATAACTTATTCACTCACAGTCACTCACCCCACTTTTCCCTGGCCGCTCCCATTGCCGGGCCATGGAAATGCAGAGTCCCGCACTCGCTTCGTGTCTATGACACGTCTCACTCTCTCTCACTCATTCCACTACGGTAACAGAATGACAACACAACAGTAAGGTAGCTTTACTTTCAAGTCACTTGTTAACATTCACCAGCGGGTATTACTTATCAAATAAAAATGCTCTAATTTGGGGCAGATGATTCCTGTCTGCCCCTGCCGCAAGCTAATAGACAGCAGAACTCCTCCTAAGCTCCCACAGCAGCTATCTAGAGATGTGCTTTTCCCCAGATCTGGCAGCTCCTATCCGATGGAATTTATGAAGGGCACCATGAATAAGCAGCTGATACTGGAGCAGCTGGAAGCCCAAGCTCCAACCAGTGAGCCGGTGCCCTTGACCAGGGAGGAGCAAGAGTGTGAAGATGCCATTGATGCAGAGCTCTCAGAGGAAGAGGAATGGAACACAGAATAGACACAGAGCTGTCTCAAGGGACAGATGCCATTGAGTCACCTCCTGTCCATCACTGGGTCAATTCCTTAGGCCTGGAGGACAACAAAAGCTCCCACACTGGTCCCCCCAAAGAGGGTCCCAGCTGCCCCAGCAGTGTGGGCAGAGAGGCTGCAGGAGAGGCAGCTGACAAACTGCTGAGAGCATCTCCTGCCCCACTGCATCCAGCAGATGCCCAGCTGGCTGATTCTGCCTTGCTTGCAGCTCCTGAGGAAGAGGAGCACCACACACCTCTCAAACATGAGGAGGCAGAGCCACCAGCTGCTTCTGCCCCCGTGGAGGCAGCAAGAGCAGCAGGGGCAGAGAACCAGGCACCTGCACACATGGCCCCAAGAGCCAATGACCTGCCTCTGCTGGACACTTCTGAGTAGCTGAGGTGTGAGGTTGCGGGCAAGGCTGTAAAAAGTGATCCAAGGACCCAAGGAGCAGGCAGAAGGGACCTGGAAAAAGGCTCAGATTAGGTGACAAGAGCAACAGACTCATCTAGAATTTGATACAGATCAATTTGGGGCTAACAGAAGTTAATTTTCCAACAGCAGCAGTGCCTCTCTGCTTTGTTTTGCCTTCTCTGCCCCTCCTTGTCTTCACAGGTCCCAGTGTACTGACAGGGGCCTTTAATGCTGCTCGCATTCAACTCCTGTCAGATGAACTGGTTATAGTTCAATCCTCACACTGATGGCTGAACAGCAGGTGCACTGCTGGTGCTTCCAGAGTTAAACATTACTGAGAGACAGCTTTTGGAGTGTTTTAAAAGCATGGAACCATCCTCTCTCTCAGACACAGTAGGCTGTCGGAGCAGAAGAGGGCCAGCTGTCATCTGTCTCAAAGACCAGCCTGGAACTTCAGCAACTTTTTGCAACACCAGAAAACGAGAAGATAGAGGGGACTGAGCTCAATGCTGATCTCAATGCTGAGCCCCGCCGAACTTGTGAGCAGGTGAACTAGTCTTTTGCTGCCTCTGCAAAGCCTCAGGGTCCTCTGGAACACGACACGTTCCCCCAGGCAGCACTGTGGAGTGCTCTGCTTGCTTCCTTCCCTCTCTCCCCGCGGTGGGCACACACTTTCGTCTTTCCTGTCTCTTACGGCACCCCGCGGCTTTCCCAAAGGCACCTTCACTGCCGTGCCCCGCTCCTCGCCCGTGCCCCCGCCCAGCCCACGGCCGAGGGCGGCTTTGCTGAAGCAGGAACCGCTCCCCTGCCCCGGCCCGCCAAGGCCTGAGGGGACTTTCTCCCGCCGCGCTTTGGGCGGGAGCCGCGTCCCCCTCCCGCCTTTTCCAGCAGCGAGGGGGGTTCGGCTGAAACGGGATCTTCCCGCCCGCCTCGCCGATCACTGCCGCCGCTGCCCTGCCTCGCTCCCATCGGCCCCTTGTGACTCTTCATTTACAGCTGCCCCAGTCTGTACTGGTATGTCCTCAAAGCAAACGCCCCTTCTTCTTGCACACCATTTGTGGAACGCTTAACGGGCATCAATTCTGGGACCAGCTGTGTCCTGCAGTGGGTGTGCGGGCACAGCGCTCTGCAACGTGGAGAGCCTCTGCCTGCTTGGACACCATCGTGTGCTGCCTCCTTAGTTTTCCTCTTTGCCAGTACATCATGGTGTTAGAAATAAACTCCCTTTTTGGTATAATGAAGTGGGGACAAGGTCTTCGAAGCAAATGAAAGCTGTTTATTCGTAAGGACTCAGCTATATCCCTCCACCCACAAGCCAACACACTTTTCGATAAAATGGCGCGATTTTATACCTTTTCGGGGCCGGGGGCGGTCCCTGTCCCCTTTCCCATTGGCTGGATACTCTGGAACTTACACTCTCTCCCGACCTCCTACTCTTCTGTTCCGTCCCCTCCCCTCCCCTCTCACTCATTTTCCTTTTTTGATCCTGTCTTCAAGTTTACCCCTCTCCCAGTTCTCAACGACACCCACACCTTAACCAAAACACACCCAAGCCATAGATAACAACAATTAGTAAACTGAACCAACAACTTTCATTCTTTTTCTCAGTAATCTTTTTGGGCTTCAGCAAAATGTTATTTCACCTCTCACAATGGGCCACTCCATGTCTCAGCAGAGGGACTTCCTTTGGTTTGTTTCCTTTTGTTTGCAGTTTGCCAATATCTGCATGGCTTTATATTCTCAGAGATCATGAAGCAAAAGGTGGCTCTTCTCTTCCAGAAAAATGGCCTTTTGTGGTCACTACACACTCAGTGGGAACTTTCTCAAATATCAGTCAGCTTGGGCTTTAAAATCTGATTGGACTCCTGAGGTTTTCCTGGCTTCTCTCTGATGGATTGTGAGGAGCAAGTTCACAAGAGGTTCCTGTTTCCCAGAAGGGTTGTTGGGAGGGAAAGGACTGCAATCCAGGGGAAATGGGGGGATCCCCAAAATGCGTGGACATGGAGCACATACTGTTTCCCCATCAGCCCCACTGAAGCCGTAGAAGAAAACAAGGATTAAAACTTGTTTGGTCTCCTTCTTTTACAGAACATCTTCCTTTTTAAAGGTGGTTTTGGGCTAAGTGCTGCTACTGGGAGTCTGCTGTGTTGCTCCTCAGGAGCGAAGGCTGAGGACAATTGTGTCCTCTCTTCTTTGCACATTGGCAGTGAGCCTTACGACCTTAAATCAGGAAGGTTCGGGAAACACTCAGCTGCATCATAAAAATCCAGGGATCTCTGAAATATCCTTTTAAAGCGTTTTTCCACCTTATGGCACTCCCGAATGTCTTCTTACAAAACTGTGTCGCAATCTTCATTGCACACTCCTGTGTATGTTAATGGAATCACACAAGTGTTAACGAAGCCAGAAGTTGCCCCTTCAAGTTTTCTGTTCCTAATCTCAGCCTGAAGCAGAAGCAGCAATTCAATTTTAAACCACTGAACTCTCATTTTAAAGACCTCTACTTTTTATGATATATTAAATTGGACAAATAAAGGAACAGCTAAGAAACGTGCATACTTAGAACACCGTCTGAAGTAAATAAAAAGATGTCAAGCTATTTTTATGTCTCCAGAAACAAAAGATTGCTTTGTGAGCAGGATTTGTTAGCAATACAAACACAGTTCTTTCTTCACAATGCTTTTCCCTGTGCTACTGAAAATGGGGAATAAAGCTTAACATCAATGCGGTGTTATGAAGGAGGCATTTCTTGATTACTTGCATGCTCAGCACCAGATGATACAAGCATTCCCAAGGCAGGGATGTACATATTCATAAGCTGCTGGAGTCTGCCCAGTTTCAGAGGGTGCTCTTGGGGGTCTTTTGGGACCCCTGGTGATTGTGGAGCCCCTGGCCTTTGCCCTTAACAGTGACTCTCCCTCTATGGTGCTATGTTTGGCCCTGTTTATGTCATCTGGGCAACATGTTCTGCACGAAGTGGATTGGGCCAGTTCAGCTAGTTACAGAGGTGGACACATAGCCCTCAAGGTTCTGGTAGCTGCTCCTTCCTGGGGAGGGATTTACACAGGCATGAGCTAATTCCTGGCTCTCCACTGAGTGCATTCTCTGATCATTCCACTCGCATGCATTTTCCACACCTTGCAGCATGAGGGAAGAAAGAGGAACTGAGGAATTCCTACGTGTTGGAAGTCAAGCAGATGAGGCAGAAGGTCAGGTGGACTGTACAGGGACCTTCTCTTGGAACTAAGGTGAAAAAGGAAGGTTTATGGCCAGAGGAAGCAAGTCAGGGAAGAACACAGAGCGGCTGCTTGTTGCCATAGGGAGAAAATTTGTGCAGCCAAAGCTCAGTTGGAGTTGAAGCTGTCCAGAACTGTGTGGGAAAATAAAAGGCTTTTTCGAATACATTATTAGCAGACGACTGTGATGGAATAACATCAGCCCATTACAGGATGAGGGTGGTCACCTCACCAAGAGGGACACAGATGAGGCAGGGGCATTTACTGCAGTCTTTGCCTCTGTCTTCCCCCTGGATGACAGACCAAGAGGGCCTCAGTGGCCTGAGCTGCGGGACCATGGCTGCAAGAATGATCAACTCCCCTTTGACTCTGAACATGTGTGGGATCTGCTGCTCCATCTGGATCCCTACAAATCTGTTGAGAGATTCATCAGAGAGCTGGCTGGTGTCATTGCAAAGCCTCTCCAGGTGATTTTTGAACAGTCTTGGGAATCCAGAGACATCCTGATTTTCAATAAGGATGAGAAGGAGGAGCCTGGAAACTACAGGCTTGTCAGTCTCACTGCAGTGCCTGGTAAAAACACAGAAGAGTCTTCTGGGAGGTATTGAAAAACACCTGGAGGACAATGCAGTCATCGTCAATGCTGACGTGGCTTCTTGTGGGCAAAGTCCTGCTTGTCCAACCGGGTTTCCTTCTTCAACAGGGTAACCCATCTTGTTGTCCCAGGAAAGCCACAAGATGTCATGTTCTTGGACTTCAGCAGAGCTGACTGCTGGCAAAATGTGAATTGTAATGTGAGTGTCAGTCACTGCTCTCAAATAAGTCAAGCCACTTTGGCTGAGTAGCAAAGGTCATATGCTCCCACTGCCTCTTGTTACCCTCACAAGGAGCTGTGAAGATGAAATGAGACTTTCTTTAAAGCCTTCTGGGTTTTCACTGCCAAGAAGGGAGAGACAAAAGTTTGAAGAATTCCTCTGCAGAGTGGCTCTTTATGGGCTGGGCAGGGCAGAAAGGCTGTTTGGAGGTTGGCTACAGCCCTGCCATGTCCTGTGGGATCTCAGTGCTCTCAGCGAGAGTAACGTCTCCTCTGCTTCCTCCTAAATCCAGGCAAGAAGGACATTTTGAGCTATAGAATTGAACTATAACTACTTAATGTGACAAGAGTTAGACAGGAGCAACATTAAGACCTCGTTTCAGCACCCTGTGGGCCTGTGAAGACAAGGAGGGGCAGAGAAGGCAAAACAAAGCAGAGAGGCACTGTAACAACTTTTATTAGCCTCAGAAGGGGCATGCAAGAAGTTTCAGACCCACTGAATCTTGGACAGGTCTTTTGCTCTCGTCATTTAATTGGAGACTTGTTCTAGGTCTCTCTGTTCTTCTGCCTGCTCATTGTGTCCCTGGATCACTATTACAGCCTTGCCCATGACCTCACACCTAATGTATTCTGCTATGTCCAGCACAGACAGGTCATCAGCTATGGGGCTGTGTGGGGCATGTGCTGGGTTCTCTGCTTCTGCTGCCTTGCTGTTGCTGCCTCATCCATGCTGCCTCTTCATGCCGAGGCAGCTGGTTGCATGCCATAGCCATTTGATGCAGATTTTTGAATACATGCCTTGCGTGCCAAAATGTTGGATGGCTTCATTTCACTTCATTTGGTTCATAGAACCAAAATGTGTCATCAGGCCATCCTTGCCAGTTCTGTTGTTGCTTGTGTTTTTCATGGAGACTCCTCCTGACATTTGGAGAGTCCAGGAGACAGAATTGGCAGCTGTGGCACCATTCCTCTTCCATTCCCTTCAGTCATGGTCTTGTAAATTCAAGCCACTGGCCTGTACTTTGTATCAAGCAGCTGTCTTGGTTGCAGCCAGGGGAGCATTAATTTTCGCAGTAGCCAGGAAGAGCTTGGCTTGGACCCAGAGGTTAGTCTATACCACCTGAAGTCATTGCATGGGAGAAGGGGAAAGTTGTCTTCTCCAAGGGTAAGGGATTTCTTCCCATCGTGTGAGCATAGTCAGGGGACTGGTGGGCTGGCCCTGGTTATGAGGTAGTGAGTGGTCAGGTATTGTCTTTCTCAGGGATTTCTAAAGTGAGAAGTAATGTTTCTCTTCTTGTACCTTCTGTCTTGAGTATTGTTGTTGTTGTTACTGGCAGTTTTCTTCTTTCACTGCTGCTCTTCTTTCACAATGTTCAGTAAATTGTTTTTATCTCAACCCTTGATTGTCACCTTTTGTGCCTCAAATTCTCTCCTCCCCACCGGTGGGGGAAGGGAGAAGGGAACTGGGGGGAGCAGGCAAGCAGCAGCATGGTTTGGGGTTTCTGTGGGAACACTAAATTGTGGAGAACCATTCCTAAACCATGGCAGCAACTCTCATGACAAGAGTATAAAAGATTTGCCCTTTCCTGATGGACTTACTATCCCATCAATACCACAAACCCCTCAAAAGGGACACATGAATAGATATTTACTTATTTATCATTATGAATGGAAAATGGAGCTTCTGTGAGGGTTGGATGCAAACAAAGTCTTGAGCCTTGGGACTGCCTCTCCAGACCTTGGAGAAAAAGTATTAATTTGCCCTTTGAATCATATGCTGAAATTAAGCTTTTTTTGTTGCAGAGGAGGTGAGGAGATCAAGAAGAGTGTCATCTCTTTAGGGGGGCTGAAGAGCGTTGCTAGCACTTCTACTCACCGGAGAAATTGTGCACACACATTTGTACTGGCTCATGTGACGAGTGTCTAAGGGAAATGGTCCCCTCAATGCTCCAACACTTATCACCTGAGTTTCATCTATTCATAACATATTCTTTGGTTCCTGTGAAAAGAGAGAGAAGGCAAAGGTGATGTAGTGGTGAATTTTGCGTTACGTTGGGGATGAATTCATGCATGAAAGCTTTCTGTTAGTTCAGACTTCGAATGTGAATGTTTGGTTTCTTTGCTTGCTTGAAATACTGTTCTGGAGAAGGAAGTAAAGAAGAGCTTCATAAAATTTCCTGTTGTCATATGTGAGTTTAACTGACAGAAAAGGATACTGAGTTTGAAACATCCATAGGGTTTCTATTTCTTCTGTTGATTCAGAACATTTTACTACTATATCCTTACTAGAGACCAGAAGGCATGCTGTAAACAAAACCAGTAAATGTGAAGAGTAAGTGCATTATTTGATCAGAAAGGCAACTGAGCTGGGCTTTGACAAGCTTACCTTGCTTTGAGGACCTCTTTCTGCTTGCATTCACTTCAGCAGAAAAACTCCCACACATTTAAGTCATGTAGGAAGAACTCTTGAGGAAAGAGAGCAGTCTTTTGCAAAATGATGGAAGTATGATGAAGAGAAGTATCAGGACACTCAGCTGGTCTCTTAGTGAATGGAACAAAAACAACAAATGAAAGCTTGATCTTTCAGGAAAAAGAGTCTGTTTGGAAAAGGCTGCATTCAGCCAAAGATATCACACTTACCAGGAGAAAGCTGTGCACTTAGGGAAGAAAAACTGTCTGCTGAGAATAAACAGTGCACCAATATCCAGGCAGCTGAACTTTGGCAATAAGTGTGCAATTCTCTGAACACTTCCTAAGAGATAAGGTGAGGTGGACAGGATTCTGAATGCATGCATCTTTTAGGATGGAGTCCTCTGTGGCTTTGGGAATATCTCAGGTAGTGCCTTGGAAAAAAACATAGGAAGCTTAAGGAGTACACTGAAAATTGTTTCTTTCATACCCTGTAAGAGAAAGGTTTGGGGTTTTTTTTGCTCTGGTTGTTTCTAAGATATGTTAAGGCTTGTTTGTTGTCAAAGAATTTCCTTTGTCTTGCATCTTAAACAATCCAAAACAAAGACTTCTTGTTCCTTTTGGGAACCTATTTTCCTCCCAGTGCGAAGCAGTTGTGGGAGTCCAGTTTCTGCAGACTTCCTAAGTGGTTTAAAACAACCCCAAACATCATGATCTTGGATATGCCTTGCCTTCTACATTTTAGAAGGGGGGCAAGTGTTATAACTGCAGACAGTTTAAAATCATAATAAAATATGGGCTCCGGTTTAATTTGAGAACGGAAAGTGAATGGTATTGTAAAGCTTGATGTTTATAGGAAAGAATGTTTTTCCTTTACAGCCTTTTTCTTAAGTCTGAAATGTGTAAGAGGAAGTTCAAAGAGGATGTACACACCAGTTCCTACTTGGTTATTTTCCATATGTGAGGTCAGTAGATTTCAGTGGGTTAGTCTGGGTTCCTGAACAGCTGAAAAGTTTTGAAATCACCTTCCTGGGGTTTTGAAGTATGGTATTATAGTTCACAAAGAAAAAGATCAGACTGAGCAGGCTTCCTGCTTTCCCTGTTTACTAGGAAAGTGAGAGTAGAATGGTCAGAAATGGGAGATGAGGGTGATCAAAATAATTTACAGCATCTTCTGAAACTCATCCATTATGGCAATGATTTAAAACTTGATGGGCTTTTTAATAATCAGCATACCTTTCAACAGCCTTGAGACACTACCTCCTTCTACGGTGCTGATTATAGCTGAAACCTTTTGGGAGAGGATGATTTATTGTTTCAGAGGAATTTTCAATATATCTTTAAAAAAAGGCCCATTTTAGTGGAAGCTAGTTTTGAAAGAAAATCAGACAGAAATATATACATTAGAAGTCCCACAACTGGACTGACAATGTTATTTCAAACTGTTATGTAGATCAAAATGTAAGTTTTTCAGTATTTTCAGTATATTACAGTATTTTCTCTCAAAAGCAGCAGTAATTTAACACTGATCACAAAGCAACTTCCTCACAAAGATTGGACCAGGTTACTAGAATTGGAAAAAATCATCATTTGCATTCAAATATGGATTTCTCATCTTCTGTTCAGAAGTGAAATTTAAGTAAAGGGTCCTGAAAGATGAGGGGTTGGCAGTGAAACAGCAATTTGCTACAGAAATACACCTTACATACATGGATACCGTGGATATATTCTCAAGGGAAGTTTTGAGTCACTATATGAAATAGTTAGTTTCAAAATAATTCAACTGAAAGTTTTTGAAGATGCTAAGACTGGCAGTAGTTCTGTAAATCAGACTCATCCCACTGCTGAAATTATTTTTTAAGTTACCTACGGAGGAGAAGGTGGCATTTGAAAGGTGCAGTATAGGTTCAAACTAGGTTTGAGTGCTGAGCAGTGTTTGGTTCTGCTCCAGGAAAAATAGGTGCTGAGTAGTCTCAATTATTAGTAGTTGGTTAAGAGCTCTGTATTTATTACCTTGCTTTCTTTTAAGGCCTGCAAATCCCAGTCTCTTTTGCAGTTTTCTCCTGCTTGTTATTCTGTTTCTTCTGAGTAATTTTTGAGATACCTAACAGCAATTGTACTGGCACACAGTGCTATATGCTGAATGTTTGTAGAAAGAAATTTACTTGGAAATTAATAAAGTATGGGTTTATAATTATTTGTTAATATATAGGAAAGGGAAATAAAATTTTAAAATTCTTGTTAACCTTCCGTTTCAACCCTGCAACACCCCTAAAATTATACCTAATTCAAGACCAGTGAGTTTACTCCAGACTGTTAAACCTGGAGTTGAGCACATTTCTGATGTACTTCATTCAGCAGGGAAAATTGCATCTTATTCCTTGTCTGCATAGTATAAAATGCAAATTTCTGCCTTTTCTGATTGTGAAATTCATTTAATTGCGGAGGAGGTGATCCTTGAAATTCAGCCAGCATTCTTGGGCCCCTCTGCCCTCCAGGGCTCTCTCCTATGGAACTCTACCAAGCAGATCCTTGAAGAGGCCAAAGTCTGCACTCCTCATGTCAGGGGCAGTGAGCTGTCAGCGTGCCCTCCTCACTGCCCTGGACATGAAGGATCTTCAACTCCACTGTCTCATTGTCACTGCAGCCGAGGCTGCCTTGGAGCACTGCACCCCCCACCAGCTCCTCCCTATTGGTGAGCACAAGGGCCAGCATGGCACCTCTCCTTGTTGGCTCCTCAGTCACTTGTGTAAGAAAGTTATGGTTAACGCATTCAAGGAACCTCCTGGGTTGCCTGTGCATTCCATGTTGTCCCTCCAGCAGGTGTCAGGGTGGTTGAAGTACCCCATGAGGATCGGGGCTTGTGAGCATGAAGCCACTCTTACTGTCTGCAGAGTCCTCCGGACTGGGTGGCCTGTGTCAGATCTCCACTCTTAACAACTCCTGTCTCTGCCCTCCCCTCAGACTTCACTCACAAGCTCTGAGCTGGCCCCCACCCTTCTCAAGGCAGAGTTCCATGCCCTCCAGCTGATCATTGACATGGAGGGCTACACCCCGTCCTCATCTCTCTAGCTTCTCTTTCCTAAAAAGCCTGAAACCTCCCATTCCAGTGCTCCAGTCTTAGGAGCCATCCCACCATGTCTCTGTGATGCCAGTGGTAGCATCCACACAGGCGTGTGCACGTCTCTGGTTCCTCCTGTTTGTTCTCCATACTACGTGCATTTGTGGATAGGCATCTCAGCCAGGCCCAGGATAAAGCTGACTCGCTAGCTGGAGTATCTGGAATGCCTTTGCACTGTTCCAGGCATCTATTACAGGTGTTGGCATCTGATTGGCAGGATTGGGATGGATAGGTGCCCTCCCCCTAGCAAATCTTGAACTGCATTACATCTATTACTGCTGTGCAAACAAGATGCCATACTTTAATAGATCTGCCTTAATTAACAAAATTGAACACATGAGTAGTTCCCCTGAAGTCAGTGAAAATACCCTCTGCTTGTAAACTTGGAAACATGCTTCATTACTTCTTAAAATAATCACTTTCCTATATTAATTACTTTAAAAGTTCTGTGTATCAGGCATACAAAGAACACTGACGGTGCCCTTTAAATGGATCATGTAGCACCACTATGTGGAAAAGACAGGGGAAACAGCCAGGCTGAAAATGCAGCCAAAAACAAAACATTCCTCTGGTGATGTGTGGTGCTAGCTGAAGGTATTCAGCACCTCACAAGATCAGGCCTTGTATGATTAAATTGCTGTACAAACCCATGGTAATAGATCCTTAAACAATAAAGTGAAAGGGCAGATAGGAAAGTTGGGTGGTAATAAAACTATCTCAGTGCATTAGAAAGGTTATTGTTTGAGTTCCCAGTATTTAACAGTTGGGTTTGCAGTGCGGCAACTGAACCCAGCAGCAGTGTTGTTCTGGCCAGTGATTCAGTGGGAATGTCAACCTGAGCAACAACACTGTGGTATGTACAACTCAGGTCAGACACGTCTCTGATTTCTGACCACTTTTTCTCTTGGGTGGTGTTTATTTTCTTCCCAGAAAATATGGTAATGTTTGGATTTACTCAATCTTGTGGTAGTCTCGTACAGCGTATTCTAATGCCTCTTGTCAAACCTGACCCACACCCTACCCCTTCATGTAAATAAATGCCTTAGACCTAAGCCCTAAACCCTCTGCTTAAGGCTGAGTGAGCTGGACTGAAGGAACACTGTATGTTCTGACATTGAGTGAAGCACAGAACAAATGTTCTTTGATTTGGAAGCAGTGCTTGCCATAGTGCATAGCATTTTCTCTGTTTGGAGGGTGCACACGCAACTTGTCTCCTGTTTCATCCTTTCTGGGGTTCCATGAGGAGGAGCAGATGTGCCAGTGAGCAGAGGGTCCTTGGGGCGTGTGGAATGTGGTCTCCTCTCCTGTTCAGCAACACCGTGTCTTACATGTCAGCAGTGGTACCATTCACCTGTTTGCAATGTGTTTCTAATATGTGGGCTCATGAGACAGCAGAAAGTGTGTGACTCTTCATTTAACCCCTGTAGATTGCTCACCTCTCTGTTTGATAGGTCTGGATGTTAAAACTTTTAGCCTAGTCTTGACCCATGGATAGCCATGGGCAAACTCCCATGTTTGGGACTCTCAACTCTGAGAGTTCAGTGAAAAATTAGAAAATAAGGGACTCGGTTGAAACAATCTACAGGAAATTTATTTGTCTCCTGTCAGAAACACAAGAGGGATGGATGATAGGTACTGCAGTTTGGGTTCTTAAAGTGAGGGATAATTTTTTTCCCACAGAAATGTAGGAGCAACCTCTCTCACAGGTAAGACTTTTTTATAGTCAATAAAGTAAAAATGCATTGCAATAATTTTGCAAGTAAACTTTCACCCCTGTTATAAACTATAGCTTTTATCAGGCCGTAAGTATTGCATCTTGCAGACACAGAACCGAAGGCAGTGATATTACTTGTGTTTCTGTGGTGATGTCTGGAATCCCCAGACATAATTTAAGGCCTTTTGGTCTGAACACAATAAATGTACACAATAGAAAGATGATTTCTCTCTCTAAATACTTACTCCTTACCAACATTATAGCAGCAGCATTCCATCAGAAGGCAGACAGATTTGTATGCTTTTTCTGGCTATATCTGCATGTTAGATGGTGGTGACTTGCTGAAAAACCATGATGAATACAATTCAACTAACACACAGTTATCACATTCATGCTATTCAGATATTTTAGGAATCAGTGTTGTTAACTTCCAGTTTATTGTGAGTCATCTATTTCTTGTGGATTTTACCCTAAAACTGAAATTAGTCTTCCAATTGTTTATGAAAAGCTGATACATGCATATCTTTATGGTTCATGATGATCCTTTTGAAAGCATGCTTAAACTGTTTTAAATAATATAACAATCTGAATGATTTAATCAGAAAGAATGAGGTAAGTAAAAAATGCCTAATGTTATGTTAGATGCTGGAAGGCGGCTTGACCTAAAGATTCTGGGCAAAAAGCATGGGAATCAATAGTACTGACATGAAATGCACAGCACATTAAAATGTATGCTTATGCAAATTTTGGTCAGAATTTTAGCAAGATCTGGTATATGAATCTCTTTCACTGCTGGCAATAAATAAGAAACAGGGAAAGCTATGAAAGAGGTGTCACCATTTTGGTTTTTGTGCTCAAAACAAGATTACAGAGCCTGGTGTAATCTGTCATCAGCCTAGTGACTTCAGATGGCAACTCATAAGGACTGGCAGTGGCCTTGTTGGTTGGCCTTAATGTTGGCTATAGGTGAATCAGCTTCTGAATATTACCTGTTCCATAAGAAAACGGGTTTCATCATGACAAACCTCAGCCACTCATGCAATGACCGATGTCATCTATTCAATATCCTCAAATACATATAAAGGTGCATATTGAATATATTAGTCCATATGCTTGGGAGCAGGTGTCTGGTGAAAAAAACCCCAAACACAAAAACCTCACATAAAGAAAGTTTGTATACTGTATTAGAGTTCTTAAAAATTTAAACCACTTCAGTGTGACATCAGTGTTCTCTCTATTTGGAGTGCTTTTTCTTTTAAGATCACAACAATTTTCGAATTGTTTTATAAAATAATGTATGCTGAAATGGTTAATTTGTAGTCACACAGCCCTTTAAATAAAGTGAAAACCTCAATTAACAGTCAGGTTCTTTATACTTGCCACCTGAATTTGGACGTGCTATTTGGAAGCACTGGGATTTGCCTCCAGTATAAACATATGAAAACCCTAATTCCTGGCATTTACTGTTTCATGCTTCTAAACATTTAAAACACATGGTCAGATGGCAAATTGAGGGGTGTGGGAGGGAAATGAAGAACTTTTTTGCTATTTTTTTCTTTTATTTTCTGTTAAAATGACTTTGTTCAGTGAGGGAATGGCATCTGGTTTCATTGCAAAGAAAGGGTAAGTCACAGGCAAAATGTGCCCAAGTCGCATTTGCTGGGTCAGCTAGTAAAGACAGCAGTGATGCTTGGATTTTACAGTCTCTACCCATCTTGGAGCTTCCAATATTCTTTCGTTTTCTTCCTTCTCAAAAGCTTCTCATTTCCCTGCTTTCCCTGTGGTGAAACAGCCTACTGCCACACTGCCTGCATTCAGGGGGAAAGCTGCGTCCTCTGCAGAGTTCAGCACAAGATCTTCCTCTGAAAGAATCATGCCAGGCTCATTTTCTCACCAGCTGCAGATGCTGATTTAACTGCCCCTGAGTTAGATGCCAGGGATGAAGTGCCCAGAAGTGCCAGCACTTCTATGATGGTTTGTAGAAGGCACCTTTGGCAACAAGCCCAGAGCTGGCGGCATAACCCTGAGGTGTCTAAATTGATGTGAGAAGAGTCCCTGCATGACCAATGAAACCAGGGCCTCCATCCTTGTTTTGGAGTTAGATATGGATCTGCTTCAGCAATTTGACCCAAAAATGAAAAATCAGCCTTGAGTTTAGAATATGGAAAAACAGGATTAAAAGCTGTTGTCCCCAAACTTCAGCAGTGTTTTTTTCCAGCTCTCCAATGGATGGAGAAGTTGTACTGATGTATTTATTGTACCTAGTTGTACTGATGTCTCTTTAAGAAAAGCAATAAATGATGGGGGGTATAGAAGGGGAAGAGTCTGGAACTATTAAAACGGCCTTGGCTGCCTTGTTTCTACCTGTGTAAATTAGATTTTGCCAAGCACAGTGCTGCTGAGCCTAGTATGATTTAGATGCCCGAATCGGCGTATTTAAAGCTGGCTTGAGTATTTCTACACCATGCTGGACTCTGGAGTACCACCCTGAACATGCAGCTGGGCAAAGTGGAAAGGAGTCCCACTGTGGTTTATGGCTTGAGTCTCTGTTATTTTTGCAGGCTGATTTTATGTGTGCAGTGTTAAAAGCCCTTAGTGACACCAGCCTGAACCCCTGAGGCTAAAGTTTGATTAGCTAACTTGCAGGCTTTCTTTGCAGAGGAATGTATTTTCCATTTTCATAACTGTGGGCTTAGAAATTGTTTTAAAGTTAACTTCACAAATGCATCTTTTAATATGTTTTCTTTTCCATCATGACAGTTCAGTGGAGGTGGAGGGTTATAAGACATGACAAATGCCTACTATTTGCAAATTCCAGAAACAGCAAAAGGCACTTTTTTTCTTTGAGAGACTTGGCAAGTACCTGGGGGCAAGTATCAGGAGTGTGCTCACAAGTATATATGTCCGACATTTCCAGAAAAATAAAATTGTTTGTTTTGTTGTTGGTTTGGTTTTCTTTTGTTTCAAATGAAAGCTGCATTTTAATCTCAGAGAAAGAAAGGTCACAGTATGGTTTGCAGAAGGGGAGTTCTGGATAGGGCAAGTGAAACAGAGCAAAGTCCCTGAAGTTTATCAGCCAGCACAACTGTTCAAAAACAGTTTCCTGAAAGATTTTATTTAAACAATTTATCCCATTTGACTAATCCAGCTTTACATTTTTTCTGTTTTATCTAAAGTATGTTAAAACTGAAGAAAGAAAGACCTTCAGGACAGAATTACTGCACAGCTTTTTGAAAAAGAACATCTTAAAGAAGTAATTTTCCAATATGTTTAAAAATAGAGGAGATTTTTTAGCTCTGGTGTGGTGTTCGTTGAAAGAATCTGTGCTTCTCTATGTCTGTTCATGCAATAAATTTTCTCCAGAAGAGAAAATAAATTTCTCCAGAAGAAAAGATTAGGAGCATATACAGAAGCAGTTTATTTCCCAAGGAACAGTTCTATCTTGAAATTGCAAATATTTTTGAGAAAATGGATGACTTTGATGCAGTGAAAAAGATCCTTTTCTCAGAAATGATAGGAGTCTAAATAAATATCTGTAAAAAGTATTTTAGTATATTTGGTAGAAAAGTATTTCTGTCATTCGGAGGGGGATAGGAAAAGCTCCACACCTTTTGTATTCTCTCTACAATGAGACCAGAAGCAAGTGAAAAGGATACATCCCACTGAACTTCAGCCTTCTGGGTTGGTGTCCCATGTTGTGACAGGCTTATTTAGTTTTAGGGGGCATCTCTCTAGCATTGCTTAATCATGTCCCGTCTCAGACTTTTTAAAGTGTTCTTGCTTATGTAAAAGAATGCAGGGGGGGTTTTAGCATGTAAACAAAACTTATTTTCAAATCTTATTTTCGAAATGCAGCTGAATGCTGAAGTTCTTTTAGATCCCAGGTTATTAATCCCTGCAAAGAAACTTTTTTGTGTAAGCTCTTATGAACACTTTTCCAAATGCACTAGAAATGGTTATTTAGTCATTTGCGTCTTGGAGGCTAGGGAACTCAGGTAAAAGCTAAAAAGAGGGTTAACCATAACATTCATCATCTGTTTGGACCTCTAGCTATATTAAATTTCCATACTTCTTTTAATTACTGAAATACTGGTAGATAGGAGATGAGTGGAGGACTCTTCTGAAAAAGAACAAAAGAAACATAGGAAAAAGACAATGGTAGCAATTTGTTGTCATATTAAGCTGCTGCTCTGTTTCCTCTCCACTTCATTTCACTAAACATTAGATAAGGGGAATGCCTCCAAAGCATATGGCTAAGTTTTAAGAACTTTCCATCTGGCTTACTTCATGCAAAAAATAACTCTACCAGTTTGTTCTGTCTGGTTGTTTTATGAGTGCTCTGCTCTCTGAATTTTCTTTGTTTTTAATAGTTTCTGAGAGTTATTTAGAGACTGATTTTTTGTGTTCTTGACTCACACAAAATTGAAGAAACAACAAACTAGGTTTAGCAGAGGCTGTAAGAATTTTGCTAATGTGAAGAAGAAGGACTATTCTGTTAAGCTGATTGCGAAACCGATTGGAGGAGTTCTCTGTTCTGTTTTAGTTGGCCTGAGAAAATAGCAAGCTATGCACAACTGATCATCTAAAGATTGTGATTTATCTCTATTTGCCTGATTGGAAAATACATTTGTTTTTCTTTACATCTTGTGTATTGTTAAAAAAGTATCTTTCCTTTGTAATAATTCTCCTCACTGTTATTATTAACAAAGGACATTGCTCTGTTTCCCAGCAATAGATGCTATTGGACCAAGACCTAGATCTACAAAAGGCCTGAGATGCTGGTGTGGGATTTGAGTGACTAAACCAAACAGTTAGATCCTCAAACTCCTTATTCAGTTGTTGCCTAATCCTGAAGGCACCTAAACCTGTAGGAGCCAAAGATGTTAATATTAAGAGTACCAATAACCACATTTCAGTTTACTTGAAATTGCACCAGAAAGTGTTTATCTCTTTCCTGGCCACATAACTGTTCTCAGAGCATTTCAACTCCACAAAATGCAACAGCTTCTTTCTGCCAAAGTGGTAAAGTGCTCTTTACGCGGTAATTCAGAGGTTACATTCTGGGGAAGAGAGTGGAAGAGGACTTGGTTCAATTCAACTTCTTCTTGATGTGTTTCAGCTTCACATCCCCTTCTCCTAAGACCGTGGCTTACTAAATTTAGATCTGAATTCTTAGCTATTACTTTCCCCATGGATTCACAAAGATACTTTCTTGGCATTTGATAAATGGCCATTGTCTGATTGTAGAACCAAAATAGTTGGATGGGGGGAAAGGCAGGAAATAGACACAATTGAATTAGAAACTATTTCTTTTGTTTTTTCACAGTAGATTCTGAATGGAGGTATTACTCTATTTTACAATATTGTTCTGCTCATCAGTAAAAATGTCTGTGAATGTGAAATGCAAGTTGAAAAATGGATTAAACTGGGCTGTCTCAAAACCTAGAACTACATAAGAGGAAAATTGGAGTTCCCTCTTACTCTCTTGCCATTATGCACATTTCCAGTTGCTTAGCTGGTTCACACAGATATTTCCAGTAAAATGCATCAGTAAAGTTGTGAAGTCAGACACCGGGATTAGAAAAGCCTACGAAACCTGAGGCTGGTACTCTTGAGAGAATTACTTGTGTGACATTCTCTACATATGTGATCAGGTCCAATTTTGTTTCATTTGGGGTTTTTTCCCCACTTTTCTGGACTCTGCCTCTTCTAGTGTATAGAGGTCAATCTAAGCACCAACTAATTTATTAATTAACTTGCTTTATCCTCATTTTGTGTCTTCTATGACACTGCTCCCTGAAGGTGTAATTGCTATTTTCCTCACACCTTCTTCTTCCAGTCAGGCACAGAGGGACATCACCAGGAGCATCTGCAAGAGATTTAAAAAAGACAGTCTCATTGACTTCCTCCTCCTGATTGGGTGGCTGATGCTAAATACCCACAACAGTGTCACCCATTTTAGCCTGACAATTGTCATCCATAAGCTCTCTGTCAGTTCTCATCTGAGGAATGCTGTTACTCTGACAAAGAGAACTGAAATGCTCTGTGGCTGTTTCAGCCTGAACCCACTCACCTTTCTGGGGTTAATTCAAGGATTTTGGTATAAAACAAAGGTTGAGAAGACTAAATATTGGTAGGCACCAGACTTCCTGTAAATTGGATATGATGACTAGCGAACCTGGTTTCTGTTACCAAAACAGCTTATGTGCTTTGGGAGAAAAAAAGCCACTTGCTTGGCAGTCCTATTGAGGTAACTGGTACATAAATCTTCGTGTTTGGTTTGGTGTTAGGATTGTTTTGAACACTTCATTTTGATTATCCAAGTTTTTTATTGGATACTCTGAACTCTTGGTCTGAGACATTTGCAGTGCAAATAAAACTCACTCTAAATCAAGTTCATGCATAAGTTGCAGTGTTTCAACTGCAAAATACCACTGGCGACAGGAATGCCATGAGGTTATACTTCTACTATTGTTTGACTTTTATACCCCATGCTGTCTTGAGCTTTGATTTGGAGAAACAGTCCTCACAGCCTGAGAGGCTATTTTATTTAGTGTCTTGTTTCTAGCAGATCCTCTCAGTCAAGGGGAAAGAATACAATTTACCATAATGTCTTTAGAGACATATTACCTCCTACTTAATTGTCAGTGTCTGTCTACCCCAGATGTACACTAATTTCAGAATTTAGCTTCTAACCTGTCTCTATTTTTTAAATTAAGACTAAATATTAATATGGATACGTGACTTTGTTTAATCTCATATCTGAAGGTGCCTTTAAGTGAGAATGTGTTTGTGATGTGATATTTGTTAGTCTAGGTGTCGAATGCTATTTTAGTTATGTATTTTCCCTTTCCCCCCTGGATTTAATCCCTAGCCCAGTGTTTTTCAGTAGCATTAAGTATTTCCATTGCATTATTTAAACTGTTGGGTTTTTTTTTATCTATGTTTGCCAAGTTAGTTTGTTATCCTATTAAAAGATTTCTCCTTCAATGCAAACTGCAAACTTTTAATTGTATTTATTTACCACTAAAAACAGTTTAACTATATTTATTTTAACTCTTTTAATTGTGAGTTAAGCTAGCTTTTTATCGCCTCTCTTCTCTGCTCTCAGCCATCTCCTGACCCTGGCCTTCCAGAAAACATTTCCAAAGTACAACCAAAATGCTCGTGCCAGTTTAGAAACTGTTAGGGGGAATCTAACTGGTTGACAAACTCCAGCTACTGTTAATTAGGTTGGGTTCCTACTTCTATGAAAAAAAACCAAAGTCTTGGTGTGGCAAAATGAAGTACTGAAGTTGTTGGTGTGTAGGTGTGGTGTAGCAGACTGGTCTGTCCTTATCCTGTGAGTAATGTCAGAGGGCATTGCTTCCTCCTGCATTATGAGAACTTCTGCCAAAGTACTGAAAAATAAGGGAAAAGAAGCTGTGATGTCTTTTATATGCCTTTAGAGTGTTGTAGTCATGGATTCTTTTCCTTTTAAAAGTATCAGCTAGCTGTATTAAATCTGATCTCTCCTGTTTTCCATAAAAGGCTCTTTGGAAGTCTCGTAGGTGTTTTATAAGCTTTCTCAGTCCTCCACTAAAATGCAAATGGATCAGATATATCTTCCAGGTGTCTCTCAGTGTTTGAGCTAAGTAGGTGTTAATAAAAATAACTCAGAGCATTAAACAGTCCAAATAATAAACCACTTCCCCTCTCTATTACTTAGGTTTTACTTATACACTTCTGGGGTGATAATCCCACATGTTCTCCAGCCATCCATAGTCTTCCAGGAAAAATTCAGTAGATTTCCTCATGTAAATAATAGACAGAAATCCTGCTTCCTTTTTTTTTTTCTTTTCTTAAATAGCATTTCTTTTTATGAGGTTTCTACTTTGTCGATTGTCTTTAAAGCTGATTTTGAGTGGTGATTCCAGATGTAACTATACCAATAACTGTAATTTTTTGTTATAACATGGGCGACTTAAACTTCCATTTCTTTGCCATCAGCAAACTGCCAGTGGATGACTTTTCACACAGCCCTGAGCCTAATAATAGCTAGTACCACTTTCTTGTCCCAGAGTGTCTTGAGCCCTCCTTGGTGCATTGTTAATTCTGTTCTGTAAGCCCTGCCTCACTCCCTGTGAGAGCGAAAGGCATGTTGTGCTAGGTTTCCAAGAAGCTAGAGGTAGAGAGTTTTTCCTGCAGTGTGCTTTATCTAGAATAACATCAAAGCCAAGATTTTCCTTATTTGGAACATTTTGCAGAATATCTTCGTCCCATCATCTACTGTGGATTCATAACCGCGGGAATTGAATCTACTGGCTATCACTATAACCCATCTTTGTCCTTTGAACCACTGTTGCCAGCACATAATATTCCTTCACTGTTAAGGTTTTCCAAGTGAAGCCCTGTAATGCTCCCTGATATTACAGTTTGTAGAACTTATTGTAAAACGAGAAGATGGACACCAAGGCAAAGCATAATGTTCACTTATTATTGAAAAGCATCCTTTAATGCAGAAATAATAAAGATAAATTATGTAGCATTGCCATTATTTAAAATGAAATAAATCCTTCAGTTTTGTCCTCCCTCTTATGATTACAAAATCGCCCAAAAGGTCAGTTTGTATCATATAGCTGACTACGCTAGAAAGGACTGTTTTGTTTGGTATGTGAGTCTATTATTCTGAGAAATTTGTTAAATTGGCTTGTATGTCCGTATTTCACAGGATCACTTCAACTACTCACTCTCCATTAGGGTGTACACTTGGAAATTTTTCTCAGTTAGTAGACTCCATATCTTTGTTCAACAGTGACTGTGTTAACTATTTTCCCTCACTCTTTAGAGTTAATGATTTTCCAACATGTATTTTCACTGAGTATGATATTCATGGAAACCAAAGCACACAGCCTTACTAGTGTCAGTAGCATTTCCTTCACTTGGTTAAACGAGCACAGTCGAAGAGCAGAGATAAGTCTCCTTATTTTGTGCAGTTTGGGGAAAGATGTGGAAACGGTTAGGCTTTATGGCTTTGTCAGTGCAAGTCTTTTGTCTTACGCTTCTTGAACGTGCCATAGTCTGTTGGAGATATGAATGTGACCTGTGTGATCAACAGCAAGGTGCCAACCCACCTGAAGTCCCATTGTACTGCCCAGTATTACAAAACAAAGCCTACTAGTTTCTTCTTACTTCTGAGTAAGGCGAATTCATGAAACAGTGGCTAAGGATGTCCATTTCTCTAGGTTGAACTGTCCATTGTTTTAAGAGTAACAGTTCCAGTGGGAGCAGCAGAAAATAAGGCATCAGGGAATTCGAGGCACCTTTTTCAGAGTTACTTATCCTAGGCATGACTCCCATGTCAGTAATTTGTATAGAAATTTTCCAAGTGCTTTGAAATCCTTCAAAACGTGAGAGCTGAGGTTTGAAGGAATGGTGTTGATGAGGCATGTTGGTGTTTCTGCACATTTCCTGCATGCTTTGATTGGATCTCTAGGGGAAGTGTCTGGAGAGGAAGATTTTTTTTCCCTTCCTTCTCAAAGCTGAGAACTGGTAGTGGATTTACTGGTAGCTAAGTTAATTTTTCTTATGTGCAAGAGCATCAGGTTGCAAATGTTCCCATTGGGAACTCTTTCTTCTCCTGGACTGATGCCTTCTTTTGAATCCTGTTTCTGCAAATTAATTCTACTTGGCTTGTCAACCCGCGTAAGTGCCCTCAATTTTCTAAAATAAAGCCTACATTTTATGCTTCAGGGAACTAACAGATTCCACAGAGGTCAGAGCTTTTTCTTTTAACTACTACTACAAAAAAGTATAATTATCTAAGCAACATAAGGAAGGCTTTCAGGGAAAGGGGATAAGATTAATTTTTTATTGATTTTCACAGCTCAAGTCTATTTACTGTAGTTCACAGATCTGTAATATTCCAGAATGCTGTGAAAAAAATCATGTCGCACAGGACTGTCTTTTGAGACACTTGTGTGCATAAGTGTTTGAGTGTCCTTTCCAGTTAACTTCCCAGTAGCTGTGAAGCTCTGGTTCCTCATTGCTCCACTGGACTGGTCATTCGCATTTTGTCGTGCAGAAGCCATGCTAATTTTATCTTATTTTATCTCCTCCAATGCCTAGATTTTCTCAGAAATAGACTAAGATTCTGAGATCCTGTCATATATCCAGTTACTCACCAAAGCTCTGTGCAGCAAAGTTCAAGCTGGTTTTAGACATAAATACAAGGAAGTAATAAAATCTGTGCAGGTAAAAAAAACCCCACCAAGCCTGTTATCTTGTCCATCTCTTCCCAAATGAAGTGTACTCTCTGAATTGATTTATTCTAATTTACTTTCCCCACAGTCTTTATTAGTAAAACAGAACAAAAATCTAAGTCTTCACAAAATGAACAGTAGTACGGGCATGACAAGATGCAGAGATTTGGTCTTATTTTCTCTGTGAGGGCTGTGATATTCTGAATTCCTGACTCTTGAAGAAAAGATAGGAGTCCTTCCTGGAACAAATGCTCTGTCTTCATCATGAATCGAGGTCTTAGGGTAGGAATTAGTAAGTGAAGCTGGTCTTGTGCTACAGAAATGCCTGAGTATCTAATCATAATTTTTCTTCTAAAGTTTAAAATATGCGACTAGAACACTGGTCTAAGTGATCAAGAGACGTGCTTTTGAAAACTCTGTCTGGTGAAGGAAAGCATCAAAGGTGAACTAATTTTCAGGATTTCATTTTTACCTTGATTCCACTGTTGCAATTCAAGTCACAGTGAGACACAAGCTTTCTATTGCACAGCTACAGCAGTAGGCGATTTGTGCAGTGCCTGTGTCTATCAGTCACGGGTGAGTCATTGCCAAAATATGTTCTCTGGGGAGAACTTTGTTCTACAAGCATTGTACTACTGGGTACTGGCAGCATAGTGTTTGTGAAAATAAAGCATAGAGAGGCAGGTACAAGTTTCTGCTCAGATCAGTATTTTCACTGAGAGCAGGATGTGAAACATTTGTTTTGAAAACAAGATGTAGGATTTTAATTGTTTTTTTGGTTTGGAATTTTAATGGCGAGACTAGTGTGTAACAGAGATCCAGTTTGGTTAAAGAGTTTTGCATGAACTTAGAGAATTGTGGTGTCTATCTTGGCATGTAAATGGTCTCTAGAGAAAATTTGTCGTATGCCTGGCCTTCTCTGAAGAGTCTCCTAATCTCTTCCTGTAATTTTTATTTGCCTTTGTATGAAGGTAGAGACTCCTGTATGTAATTTCCTGTATATAATTAACATATATGAAGAGGTGAAAATGCTCATTTTAGATTCATAGGAAAGAATATCTTCTGATGCTTTAAATAACAGGAAGATACAGTGAATTAAAATATGCAAAGAAATCTTTCCCAAGTTCCAACTTGTAACATCAAATCAATAACATATCTGAAAATGTTAAATTTATTCCAAGGTTTAAATGGGTGTATCATGGCTGTGTTGTGTAGGAAGACACTTCAGGAATGAATCATGAAGTCTAGTTCCCCAGCTATGATAGAGAAAGGCAGAAAAAGTAGATCAAAACCTGTCTGGAAACTAATTGCATTTTGTTGTCTGATTCATCTGAAAGCCTTCTCCGAAAGCTCTTTTAAAGAGGAATGTTTAGATTTAGTCATTCACTACTGATTTTTACTAGCTAGTTCTTTTGATATGTCATGGTATAAATACTGCAAAGGTTGTCTTTCAGTTTAAATCTCTTTTCTCCACCGCCGATATCTATATCAGTGTTTGCAGAGAACAACACCCTCTCCTTTCAGACTTAGCAAAGCAAAACTCCTTCTATTTCCCACGTGTTCTTTTGGATGCTCCTGCTAGCAATTCACTGAAGCTCTTCTGGCTTCAGTTCATCTGAACAGACGTGGGAGATGGGAATGGCACACAGTATTTCAGGTGAATTTTCTACTGTGTCTTAACATGAAACATACCTAGCTGTGCTTCAAAGGCTCTCGTATGAAATTGTCTGTGATACTCCCCTGTATCAAGGAGATATGTTTGGTTTTTTTCCTCCAGTTGTTGCTACTGTCTGGGTGATAATAAAAAAGTCCGGAATAATGTGTAAGGTGTTATAAAGGCTGCTTCTGTACTAAAATATGTTTAAAATGTGGTGACACCGAAAGTCAAGATGGATGTTGAACTCAGTTGGCAGCTCACTGTAACAAGATTTAGAAGCTGAATTTGTTAGGATCACAGCAATTTCCACTTTATCACATTCAGAACAATTTAAATTGATTTAGCTGTGTAGAGGCATGGCACAGGACAGAACAGAGCTAGCCATTTGCAAAGAGCAAGAAAAAGAGAAAATAAGACTAACCAACAGTCAGCTATCAGCAAAACTGGATACATGAGATACTTAAAGCTGCCTTCTGTAATAATGCATATGAAGCTCAAAGCTTCTCTTCTTTCTCTAGTAATACATATAAATAACTGTATACCAAGCTGTGCATTTTTTCAGTCTTCATAGCATAGGTAGATTTTGCAGAAAGAAGTATTCCTCTCAAGGACATTCCAGGCAACATGGAAAAAAGCACAGAGAGAGGTCAGTAGGCAAATTGCTGTGAAATTAGAAAGTGGCACTTATATAAGCTTATTATGAAACCCCCCCACCCACTGGGATTCCAGCAGTATTTTTTTAAACTTCAGAATTTGAAACATTTTTTGCGCATTTAAGTAAAATATGATCCAGTGATAAAATACAATAGTGAATTGCTGTGTTTTTCAGCCTTCTTTTCATGTTTTCTTTACCTTTGCACATAACTGGCTACTGAGATTTAGAACCACATATTACCACCCACCTTCTAGGCTGGTATTGACTAAAATTTAAGAAAGGGATTATTGAATGAGCGACCAAATTATTTTCTTTACTGTCTTTTTCCCAATGCCTGCAAAGCATTCCAATTAATTTTTAGGCACAGAATCCGTGTTCTGATATGTATGTGATAATCTCTGGTTCCTGAGGCATGAATGCATATTACTGGATGAAAGGAACATTTTTCATGGTCATTCAGAATGCCACTGAATATCAGAAATCTAGTCTTTCAGGCATCTGAATAAAGGTCAATGTCTTTGAACTTTATTCAAATATCAATCAATATCAATCAATATCAATAATCAATTGAATATCAGTCTTCAATGAAAAAAATAGATCATTTGTCTCAGTTTTCTGGTTTACTCCTGAAATACTAGTGAATTCAGTTCTGAACCTCACCATCCCACTGACATCAAGAATCTCAGTAAATTCAACAAGAAATTAGACATTATGCATTTTTGTCTCTGTTTATGCTGGAATGTCTTCATCGTTTCCAACTCTCACAGCTGGATTGTGGACTTGATATTTCACTTCTTTCAATAGCCAGCTGCAAAAGAAAATGAGTAATAATCCGTTCAGAAATTTATCAGTAATTCCAAAGAGTTTTCGGGTTTTTTTGTCATTTTGTGCACTAAATGTGTTAGATCAGCTCCCTGGTATTAAAGCAGGCTGAGGATGAAAATGGTTCTAAAGCAAGCAGCCTCCCCTTTCTCTTTACTGTGATGGGCCTGAAACTGGAATGCTGTCACATGAGGATGAAAGTCCTAATTGCCAACCACAAGGTGCAGAGGTGAGGTTCAAGGTCCATTTCTCTTTCCATCTGTCTTTGATTAATTGCCAAGTTCAGTACCTGAGGTAACAAGCATTTTTGTCCAGCCACCTCCCAAACACCACTTCATAACTCAAGAGCACTATAAATAAGGAAACCCTGTAACAGAATGGGTGTGTGTTGGATGCACATCGCTGTGGGCATATGGCTGTTCAGCACTGTTCCTCAGATGGTAGTTTCAGTTTAGGCTGAGCTCTACCAATCCCAGAAATGCTGGTTTTGAAACATTACATGGAAACTTCCGCATAGGAGCAAGATACAGCTTCCTTGTAAAGCTTTCTCTCTAAATTGCCCAGAGCCCCGTGGGCAGCAGAGCAGGGAGGGGATTCCGCACCTCTGCTCGGGTGAGACTCACCTGGACCACTGCATCCAGCTCTGGGGTTCCAGCACGGGAAGGACAGGGAGCTGTTGGAGTGAGTCCAGAGGAGTGTCACAAGGGTGATCAGGGGCTGGAGCACATATCCTATGAGGAAAGGCTGGGAGAGTTGGGGTTGTTCAGCTGAGAGAAGAGAAGGCTCCAGGGAGAATTTATGGCAGCCTTTCAGTACTTAAAGGTGGTTTATGAGAAAGATGGGGACAGACTTTTTAGCAGGGCCAGTAGCAATGGGATAAAGGATAATGATTTTGAACTAAAAGAGTGTAGATTGAGACTAGCAATAAGGAAGAATTTTTTTATTATGAGGTAATGAAACACTGGAACAGGTTGCCTAGAGAGGCTATGGATGTCACATCCCTGCGAGTGTTCAAGACCAGGTTGGATGAGGCTGTGAGCAACCTGATCGAATTGAAGATGTCCAGACTGATTGCAGGGAGGTTGGACTAGATGACCTTTACATGTCCCCTTCCAACCCAAACCATTCTAAGATTCTATGAAAACCTTGAAAACTTTGTGGGCTTTTGGCTGCATGTCAGTCTCTACAGAAAGCAGCATGACTTAATAGGCAGAGTCATCAGAGTCAGCTGTTTCCTACAATAAATACTGGGGTTTTTTGAGGAACCGTACTTCTGTCTTGCTGCTGTGAAAAATTCTACTTGCTCATGTCTGTGTTGGGTGGATACAAGTCCTGTAAACTGTAAAGACGAGTTCATGGGATTGTTAGCTGAAAGTTAAAACTGTGCAACTGGAGACTAATGGTGTCGTGGTAAATCCTTGATTTCCTTGGATATTCTGGTCTCCTATGCATCCATGCTCAACCCATCAGTTCAGTGAGCAGGTTGTTCAAAGTCTGATAATATTGTTTCTACTTGACTTTGCACTCTTGCTGTTTCTCCCATAATTACACAGAAAGGTTGAGTCATTGGCCAAGATAGCTTTTATACCTGACTAATTCACTTGTCACCAGAATTTTGCATTCTACTGCTGAAAAGAAAATGCAATCTTTTGACAAATACAACCGAGGAATTTGCTCACAACTTTCCTTCTCAGTGAACTGTCTCCTATCCAGAACGGCAATGAAAGTATCACTTGAGCTGATACAGGACTAATTGGCAATTCATTTAAAATGTCTTTTGGCATTTTTCAGCATGTTCTCTGCTCTTACGAAGATGGAGATAACAAAAATAGGGACATACTGTGTTTTCCACACACAGAGTCTTGCTGAAGGCTCTGAATGAGTTTATCTTAGTGACAGAGCGTAACTCCTGGTTCTGTTAGGAAAATGGTGACCACAGTGATGAGATACCCCAGTTTTGTCAGCAATGGTAAGTATGAAAATAATCTTAACACATGCACTCTCATTTTCACCTTCTGACTTTCACAGGATTAGTGAATTAGTGTGCTGGGTTTATGTACCAGGACTGAGCCTGGTGAAGTATGATGGGTCTTGCAGAAGTAGAGTTGTTCAAAATATATTATCAGCCTCGGATCTCCAGGGGTTTTGAATAGTCTGAATGAACTTCAACTGCACATCTGCACATGCTGTACAATTCATACTGCCTTCCTTGCCTATCCTGTTATGGGGGAACAGAAGTGATCGCTCACAATCTCTCTACACTTTTGCTCCTTCCTGGGTCCTTTATTTTGCAATGTAGATGTAATTCAGACCCCAGCTAACACACATGCAAATATACAAGAATTTGTGGTATTAAAAAAGTTTTGTTAAACAAAACAAATTGCTTCTTGGTTCATTTAAAAATAATCATGGTGCTTGATTTACATCTACTTTGGACCATTCTCCAAATAGCTGTTCCAAATCTATAATTTCAGCTACTGCATCTGGCACAGTCAGATTTAATTGGGTTAAAAAATGTAATCCAAGAAGTATAAATTCTAAATCTTTGCACATTCCTGGGATTCCAAAAACATGCATAATTTTATAACTTAGCCTTTGCAAGATCAAGCCCTTAGTACCTTCCTTGCCTACTGACTTTGAAGAGTTGAATGCCCCTATCATATTAGCCGAACAGAGAACTGATGGAACTCAGAGGAACCCTGGAGAACCCTTACAAGTTAATTCATTCATTTGCTTCACCTCTGGAGATAATTTTTTATTTCAGTTAGACTTCTTTATATTCCAGCCGCCATTTCAAAATCACAGTATTACATGGAATGGCCACCTCTTACTTCTATTGTCGTTAAGTCTGTATAGAAAAGGAGGATGGAGTTACAAGTATTCTAAAACAGGTATTTCTGTGCAAAACAAGGATGTAAGTGGCCCCTGACCTGGCTGTACACATGAAGCAGAAAGCTTAAAGAGTTGATTGTGCCCTACAAAGCTCCATGAACACTGTATTCCACAGTGCCCATTCAGGTTTGTCAACTTTCAAGGTACTCAATACTAATGTGACTGGAGAAGGGATGTTGAAAGATGTGTGAAGTTTGAGAATTTCAGTCAAATACCAAAACTGGTAGTTTTGTTGCATTTTAAAATTCTTTCTCTAAGTCAAAGTTTAAACACACTGCATGTCCTACTGTATTTACAGACCGTTTATTAATGGTGTATATGTACAATGAACACATTGGGAAGTTGATGAAATGTACCAAAGAGAACTGAAGTCATGGCTTCTTGTGCACTATTGATGCTGGCAAATAAATACAGACACTGGAAAATAAAGCAGTTTTGCTGAAAATGGTGTGGTGAAATACTGTAAGAGGCTTCCTGGAGAGATGGTCAGTATTCTCAGTCTGTCAGTGTTCACAGGCATTTGGACAATGCCTTGAATTGCAAGCTTTAACTTTTATCATTCTGATCAGGCAGCTGGACAGCAGATGATCACTGTAGGTCCCTTCCAACTGAAAGAATCTCTTCTTAGTTTTTTGCAACAATTTTCAACAAATATAACTTGTGTATACACCTTTCACATTTGTCTGACCCTTTATTTTCTGCCTAAATGATTTTTTGTAATTATATTTGTTCCTGCTATGTGAAATTGTTGCCAGACTCCACAACTTTTACTGTCTGCAATGTCATTGATGCCATCATCTTTATGTAGATCATTTGTAAAGCTGCTTTCAAGTCCAGATCTTACCTGAAGTGCATCATCAAGCTAATAAGGAACTAAACATCCCAGAAGTGACATAGCAGGAGCTCTCGTAGAACAAATGAACAGCTTCTTTTCTTAGATGAGCAGTGTCTTGTCTTGCTTTAATGTGGTGCCTGACAGCATTGTGTCTCTTCTTGAGAAATAATTATCTTAGTAATAATTTTTAATAAGGCTGACATGGAAAGAATTCAGTTCACTATTATTTCTTTAATAGTCCAAGGGAAGTGCCTGTCCCTGTTACTGTTGGAAGAATGTGAATTAAAGTGAATGAGATAGAAAATTTTCTTCTCATTAGTCCTTCCTTACACATTATTATGAAATAGCAGAGATTCTTGCTTAACTCAGTAAGATTTAGAATGATTTTTTTTATGAAATTCAGATGGATCTGATTTTGATGCAGTTTTAGTGGAAGCATATTAGAAAAAGAGCCAGATTTGAGAGTTAAATCAACTGAAAAGTGAGGGGAAAACGAATTTTTTTTAATAATATAAAATTATTTAAATCTCAGTATTTTGAAAGGAAACAGAAGTATGGTGTCAAACATTGAAATTGGCCTGTGATAATGCAGCAGCTTCTGCCACTGAATCTTCATCCTTCGTCTCTTAGGCCTTTCCATTCCTTTTCCAGCTAAGACAGCTGAGTGGCCCTTATTGTCCGTCCCAAAGGTGGCTGGATTACAGCCTTAAAACATCTCAAGAGGCCTTGCTTTTCACTAACTCAAAAGACAAAAAAATGAGGTTTTGTATATGAATTCAATACTTTGTATGAAAATGTAGGCACTTTCTCTATTTTAACCACAATATAAATCAGCACAGAAAACAATATAGGTTTTGGCATCTGTGTCATGTTAGTTTTGAAACGAAGAATACATACCAGGTTTGGGAATTACAAAAGCTGCTTGTGTGGCATGCTGCAATTTTTCCAGTGTATCTACAAGCACTTGATCTTTTCATGTCTTAAATTCTCTTTTGTCCTCCTTGGCGTAGCCTACTGGGATTTCCCACTAAGAACAAGGAATCTTCCCTTGAGATTTGTCTGCCTAAGAGTGTACCACAAAATGATAAAAGTGCAGGGCTATAGGGAACAATGAGACATCATTTTATTTGAAAGAGGGTAGATTTAGGTTAGATATTAGATATTAGGAAGAAGTTCTTTACTCAGAGAATGGTGAGGCCCTGGCACAGGTTGCCCAGAGAAGCTGTGGATGCCCCATCCCTGGCAGTGTTCAAGACCAGGCTGGATGGGGCTCTGAGCAACCTGGTCTGGTGCAAGGTGTCCCTGCCCATGGCAAGGGGTTGGAACGTGGGGAGCTCTAAGGTCCCTTCTAAACCAAACCATTTTGTGATTCTGTGATACCATGAATCTGTTTACAGCCTTCTAGATATCGGACAGCTGCAATCATGGCCTTCTTGGTCTTCTTTCTTCTAAGGAAAGTTAAGTCCTCAAGCTTATTTGTAACCCTTTTTTTTAAAATACTCTTTATTCTATTCTCCCAGGCCATCCATATCTTTCAAAAGTGTTGGGTTTTTTTGTTTGTTTGTTTGTGGTTTTTTTGTGGGGTATTTTTTTTGTTTGGTTGGGGTTTTTTGTTGGGTTTTTTGTTGTTTTTGTTTGGTTGGTTGGTTGGTTTTGTTTGTTTTTTTTTTTTAAATTGGATGCAGAATGCCATCTCAGGTCTCTCAATCCCATTAAAGAAGGTGGATTAACCTTATTCAGCTCTGTGTTATTTTGAATGTACTGCTTGTTGTACTTAATTTAGTTTATCTCATGTTCTCTTGGATTTGTTCTGACCTATTGTAGTCTAATACTGAGTAAAATTCATTGTCTTACTGGTGAGTTAAATTTAAGAGCTTCTTTTGCATAGAAATACTGAAAAACCAACTGTATCACACAAATGATATAGTCTAATTAGATAATTTCTAATACAGCTAGGAATGATGTAGAAAAGCAACTGAAAAATTTCTCTTTTCATTTTTTAGCACTTTTCACATAGATTCTAGTACTTACTTCAGTAGGACTTTTTTCCCTTTGGATTAAATTCAGGTATCTTTGGAAGACTGCCATGACATTTTTCACAGTTTTTGCAGGTGTCAAATGGAGTTCGTAGTTGATAAGAACCTGAATAATTTGTTAAGGATTTTTGGCATGAGCCTATTAGAACACACAAAAAATTCAAGTAATCCTGTATCTTACCTGCAGCGATATCTATGAACAATATCTTGAGGGGAATTTACAAGAAAATCATGAATAGAAGATTATGGTTAGAACATGGCCAAAGGACAGCTTCATAATTGTATTTCATGGTGGTTGCTTATTCACTGAGGAAGGAGAACCCAAAATTTAATCATGTTTTATGCAAGAGAAGGTATTTGTACAATTTACGTAATGCCTAACCTTTCTATGAGTACTATAATGTCTTTCTTCTTCAGTTTCTCCTGTAACAGGTTAGTAATACTGAAGGGATTATTATTGAAAAAAAGCACTTATTTTTATGTATTTCTTACCTCCAGCAAGCAGCTTTAAATGACTTGCCTTTCAGTTTTGTCAGATGTGCCCTTAATCCTTTATTACAGGAGTGAGTAAACAAAAAAATCAACCTTCCCTGACCTGTTCAGATGACTTCCAGTTAGCACAAAAATCATATCCAGCTATGACCTGCTACCATTTTGTTGCCCCTTCCTATTTCTGAGGTTTCTGGTTTCATTTGGAGGTATATCAAGCTACTTGAGAGTGACTTGATGTCAGGGGTATTACAGACGGGGTACTGTGTGGTTGCAGATCACAGTGTGAAGTGAAGGGCAGGATATCTTCCTAGTCCACACTGGTGGGAACCCCTGATAACTCACAGCTGCTTGAAGTCCTTGTGAGCATGAAGTCCTTGTGAGCATATCTCTGACAAATTGTCAGTCTGAAGAGGAAACGTGAAACATCCCACAAGCCCCAGTAACACAGCTCGCAAGTGTGGCACCATCCCATAGCTTCTACTGAAAACTAACCCAAACAATCACGTAACACGGTCATTACGGTCTGAAAATTTTGATTCAGAATTTTTATGTTTAAAGTTTTGTTTTGCTCCTATTTTTCCTGTCTGTGCCCTGTGATATTACCTCTCTCCTTTACAGGACGTAAAGCTAAAACCCAGATGCTTAGAGTACAAATGTACCAAAAAGTTGGTTTGGCTCAGGGTGGCAGTGACCACATAAAAGCTGTAAGTTTTTCCTTGTTTCATGTGGCTTTTTACTAGGTTGAACAACAAAAATAGTAGAGTGAGGCTGCATAGTGCATCCGAACTTACTGTAGTTCCTTACAAAAAAANAGAAAGAGTGAGTATAAAGAAGTGTTCAGCTGAGCATATTTTATGATCTTCTAAGCATAAACAGGGGTAAACAGAACTCCAAAAGCCTGTGTACAGTCAATAAAACAGGCAGTTGTCATTGCCAGTTTTATGGGCACAGTTTCAGGATAAGCTTCAGTCTAAATAATTAGCTGAGATGAAACTTTATTGATAGGTGGTGCTAATGGCCAAGTGTTTTAATTTTGGTTTAGATCACTGCTCTTTGAATGTGTTAATTCCTAGCCAGTAAATCTTTGAATCAAAAACTGGTAATGGGGCTAGTAGATGCATGAGAATCTGTGGTCTGAGCAGGATTAGTCAGTCAGACCAATGTCATGTCTTATGCACTCTCCAGCAGTATGCCAAAGGCAGATGTGTAGGACAAGGTCTGTGTTGGGTAATATGCCAGTCTGTCACATGTGGCTTCCTGGAGGTGTGTGGCATATACGTAACCTTCATGGATTCCTCTGCCTTGAACTTTTTCAGTCTCCCATTGTGCTCATGTAAACTTAGAGCATCCAACATGCTGTGGTAGAAATTCTGTAACCTGCTATGTTCTTCTTCTTGGCTGGTCTATTTGCTCTTGAATAATTTCTAAGAGTAAGGCAGTTTATGTTTTAATATAGCAGGTGCAGTTGTTCACCTCCTTCAGAGGCTTTTTAAAGTTACCAGTGAGACTTTGTTTAAAATTACAATATACTCGTAATGGACAGTTTAAAATATGGAAAAGTGTTTCTATGTGACTCAGCTAACTTTAGACAGAATTAGGCTTGTAGTCTAACTAGTTTACCAAGCTTCCCCTACTATCAGAACAACAGAAGTTTTGGATGATGATTCATTCCATGTATTTTAGGCATCCATTTTTGTCTAGATTGAATTGCTTTTTGGAGGGCTTTGCTTCTCCCCGGAGGAGGAGTATAGATGGCCAGCTTAGACAATCTGCTCTACTTTTGAAACTAAAAATAAGTGCCATGAATCCCAGTCTAAGAACTCATAAATAGTATCTACTTTGAACTTTTGGAATTTGGAAAGACATGTTAAGCTGAAAGCAAAGGACTAATAAGCTGATGCAGTAACAGTGCACAAGCATATTAGCATCCTCTTCCAAGGTGCTCCCGAGGGCTGCATGAATGAGGCAGCCTGGTAGCAGAAGCATAGGCCTAGAATACAGAAAAAGTCTTGTTGGATGGAGCCCGATGGATTCAGGTCAGACTCAAATACTCCTCCAAAGAATTGTTCAGATATGCGGCTGAGAGGAGAAACATTACAGTAGCCACTAAACTGGGCAGATGACAGATAAAACTTTATGTTCCTGCCATGCAGAATGTGTCTGTTATCCGTAGCATGAAGGTTGGAAAAGCATTATTTGCTATAGCTTTGCACGTGTAGGCTGTATGACTTGGGCAAATCCTGAACAATCGCTTGGTTCGATGATTTATACGGATGCAGATTTAGGGAGGACGCTCCCAGGGTTTAGCAATGCACACCTGTTTTCTTCTCATCTCATACAAATAATTTATTTGCTGGTGAATAGGCTAAATCATCATGTTGGTGCACTTAATTATGTTGTATTGACACAAAACTGTCGGCACGAGTTTTCCAGGGGGACTGAACAGGGATTGCACTCTTCCATCAGCAGTGACACACACGTGCTCATGTTTCACACACAGAGCTATCATGAAGCTGCATTACTCTGGATTCCCTATCTGGGCTCGTTGTTTACACACATTCTGAGAGGTTCCCATGCTGTTGCTCATAAATGAACCACCGATGGCCTACATGTAAAAAAAAGCTTTGGCTCTCCTTTTTTCCAGCTGGTTATATAGGTATTTGGCTGCTTACAGAAAAAACCTGGGGCCCTATAGAAGCACTGCTGCTCTGGAACCAAGACTCACTAACAGCGGCAGCTAGGAAGATGATGGCACGTTGTGACAAATTCCTGACAATTGGGTAAGTTTGTAGTCCCTGTTACTCATCCCTGCTCATCAGTCATTGATACTTTTTCAGGGAAGGGCTTTCTTAATGTGTTTCCAGCCTATATGCCTCAAAAGAGTGAGATTTATCTCCTGTTTCTTACTAGCTTTGATAATGTCATATCTTTTTCTAGTTGGTAATTTTAATCTGAGTACAGCTGACACATAATATCCTTGAAATCAACAGAAGCTTGGTTGGTCAGGAGTAAGCGGCTTCACTTCCACTAACCAAAATGAGCTTGGTTGAGCGAAGGGGTTGGTTAAATATTTCTTTAGCACTGATTATAAAAAATGTATCCATCCATATGTGGGCAGAGAACACCAGGTCTGAAATTCTCAGGCAAAACTTTTTTTCTTTTTTTTTTTTTTTAAAACCATGCTTTTCAACGGTCCAGACATGATCAGTGTTTCAAAGTGATGAATCACAGTGCAAAATGTGAGCCATAAAAGACCTCATTTCCCAAAGAGCAGCGGAAAACCAATCAGAAAAAAAATATTTCTAAAAATTAGTATTTTCAAAGAACTGGCTAGCATTTGCACCTGAAGATTTTAGCCTAAATGTTGTGACGTGTTTTCTTGTCTGTGTCTGTGCATGTGTTTTATCCTCATCCAACAACTGTTTTGATGCTATTAGGAATCTAAAATAAATGAAGCTGTTCAGTCACTAAACCACACGTCCTCTCTACAGAAACGTGAAGTCTTATGACTTCAAGTCTGAAAATTCACCTAGCCATGTTAATATCTAAATCAGTGTTAAACATGTCTTCCCTTTCCCAACCAGCTCTTCCTCAAACACACAGAAAGTTTTCTATTCACTTAGGTAGGCACTGGATCAAGCCATTTCGTGATTCCTGTTGTATGACAGTGTTGTCAGCCAGAGTTGAGCGCTGTTGATATTGGATCTGAATCAATTCCCTAGTTTCTAGTGCTTTAAAACCAGGTGGTAATTTTTTTTATACAGCAGAAATACGACCCTGTATGTAGGAACTTCAGATGAGTTTTTAGGAACTGTTATTACAGGGAGAGCTCTCCGAAACATTCCTCATGGCCCTCCAAATCTCTTTCTTTTTGTTGTATTAAGGCAGGGTGCAGAAATGGGGTTTACAGAGGGTCACCAATAGTTGATTTTGTGTGGGATGAATGTACTTCTAGTGGTCGTAGCTACTAGATGGATCAAGCAAAGGTATTATGACTGTGCCATGCATGTAATTTTAGCCATAAATTAGTTTTACGTGCCAGCATGACTCGCTTCTAGACAACAATATAATTGAGCTGATGACACATGTATTTCCAAATTCCACTCTTTGGCTTTTACCTCTTTCTTAAAATAATGGCAAGTCAGACATTATGAATACGGCAGAAATCTTCAAAACAGAACTCAGAAAAACTAGGCTTTATTTCAAAGTTAATATCCTGGCGAGACTTAAGGGAAGGCTTGACAAGGTTTGTACGTCCAGCTCAGCCAACTTATGCTTCCAGACGGAAATTTTGTGAGATGTTTTTTGGTTTTGTTTGATGACCTCGGACAGGTCAGAAGTAGATAGTTTATCCGTGTTTCACACTGTGTTCTGGTTTTGCTCAAGCGCAAGGCTGTCAAAGGCTACAGATCTATGTAAAAAGAAAACAGAGATACAGATAACTACAAACTGGGCCATCTTTATTGGCAAAGTTCATGTATAAAGCTTGAGGAAATCAGCCCAAAATGTGGTGAAGACTGAACAGCCACAGCTCCATTTATTGCTCATCTTTCTACTGTACTTGTAACTACTGCAGCTGGGCATTATTAAGTACGAACCAGCTGAATGTGTCTGTGCCAGTGTAATATTGGGAATTTAATCACTTGGTCTGAGTTATTTGTAACATTATGGAGACCATTTCCCCAGGAAGGTCACAGGATTTCAAACACAAATCCAATATTCCATGTCCTGGAGTGGATAATCTAGCTGTTGTGTGTTTTCAGCTAAGGAAATTAAGCCTTGGTAAAAAAGCAGATTCCAGATGCCGTCATTCAGACTCTTATCCTTTAGGCCTTTTCTTCTGCTTCCAGTTCCTCCTATATTAAAATGCTTTCTCAGTGGCAGTGTGACAGTGCTTTTTGTTTAACTGATAAACAGTATCTCACTATTCATCTGGGACTTTGGGAGGAGGATGGCATTTGACAAAGTCTCAAATGAATAGCAACTCTGGCTCATGCATGTGTCCTATAGAGGACAATGACATTATCAGTAGCTATGGAAATAGAAAGAGACTTACTGGGGAAAATCTCTTGCTTTAGCCCAGAGTTTAGGGTGAAGCTCCAAACTGGTGAATATCATTGCAAAGTATCATAGAGTCCTACAATGGTTTGGAGGAGATCATCTTGTTCCAGCCCCCCTGCCATGGGCAGAGACAGGTTCCACTAGATTGGGCTGGTCAGAGCCCCATCCAACCTGGCCTTGAACACTTCCAGGGATGGGGCATTCACAACTTCTCTGGGCAACCTGTCCTGGTGCCTCACTACCCTCACAGGGAAGAGTTTCTTCCCAATATCTAATTTAAACCTGCCGTCTTTCACTTCAAAGCCATTACCTAGTGATCACCTCACTAGGACAAGGATAGTAAGAAGTCCCTCTCCTGCTCTCTTGTACCCTCTTCAGGCAGTGGAAGCCTTTTCCAAGGTCTCCCTGAAGCCTTCTCTTCTCCCCGCTGAACAACCCCAACTCTGTCATGTATTTTGTTTTGATGGGAAAATTACGTAAATTCTCCTTAGAAAAGAGTATGAGAATTACTAATATACACTGGATTCTTTGAACACAAAAAAATCCAGCACACGAAATGTTTAAATGAAACAATAAAGTGCTATAAATCCACTTGAAAGGGAACTAATGGCATATTTGGACCAGTATAAAAACTAGATCATGTGTAAAGAACCAGTGTTCAGATTGAGGAGGTAGTAGCTAAGATATGAGAATGTTTCGGTATCCTAAGGCTCGTTCCACTGACAATCCTGCATTTGTTGCAAGAGGCTCCTGTCTTTTTCACAGATAAAGTGTCTTCTGCCTTCTCCCAAACTCTGCCTTCCTATCACACAGTTTCTACAGATTCCCAGATTATATTTTTTCTTTTTTTTCTTTTTTTTCTTTTTTAAAAATTTTTTTTCTTTTTCTTTTTTTTTTCCTTTTTTTCTTTTTTTCAATCTGCAATTCTTTTTCCTTCTGGAAGGGCTGAGATAACCATGAGCATGGCTTGTCTGTTTACCTAACCTTATTTCCTCTCACCTTTACACAACAGTAAACTTCAAGGCTAATAGAAGTTCTTTGTACCATCTCTCTCTCTCTGAATCAACAGTGAGACCTTTCTGGCAATGTCCCACCTCTTCTCTCTTTCTCGAGCCTCCCTCAGTGTTTGCTCTTCTATTTCTCTTTCCTACAAACTCTGTGATGAGCTCTGTTCTGCCTTTGTCAGTCCAGGCACTGGGGCTGCATGGCCATTGGCTATATGATTTCCAGTGTCTGAGAGCCAAAGACACTGAATATGGAAATGTACAGCATGACAGAACAATACGGAAAAACTCTGACAGCAGCTTGTTATAATCAGCAGAGGGTAGTCCCTAGAAGATACCTTTTACAATGTGTCTTCAAAAAGGGCCAGTTTCAATCATCTGCTTGAAAAGCGACTGAACCAGGTATTGAAGGAATTTTATATTGAAAGAGAGAAGAATATATGGACCTAAAGCAACAGATTTGCCTGATGTATGCATCAGACTAATTCAGATTCTCTTCAGACACAGAAAAAGGTCATTTTTGATTTGTAATGCTTCCTCAGGTAACACTTTTACTGAAGACAGTGATACATTCCTTGAATGACTAAGAAGAAAACTCTTATACTACAGATAGATCTCTTGTTTACTATGATGTTTAAGTGTAACCCCTTTTTACTTCTGTACCAGGGGACGAATTGGTTTGTAGCCTCAGAGCAATGTTAACTGAACCTGAAGCAGAATTGCCAGTCTGTAAGCAGCTCTTTGGGTCCAGCTCACTCTTTACACCAGTCTGTTATTTGCTCACCTAGCAGGAAAACATCACTTTGATTTTGTTTCAATCCTATTTTTAGTAGGCCTGAAGGTGGAAAGAGAAATATTACCTATCTTTGAATTGTAGAGAAAAAAGGATAGAAGACTCATGCCAGGTCTTCAGCAATTTAGTTAATTTATGGTTGGTTTCTCTCTTTCTTTAAATTGTGTGTATTTGTCTGACCCCAGCAAGTGGTGTGACATGCTTTCACCATACAACTTCTTAAACTAACAGTTGTCTTTGGCAGATAGCATAACTGCTCAGGCTCTTTATATGTCTGGGGTTCTTACTGTGGTCAGCACTTCAAGTATAGCCCAACCTAAATGATCTGAGGAGAAAACATGGAAATAAAATTATTTTTTCCAGTTGGGAACAAATGGCTTTAGAAATTATTAACATTTTACAAGCATTTAAGGCTTTCGTTAGAGCTTTGAAGCAGACTTGCAATTGTTAACATTGTTGATGTCTCCATTGTAAAAAAATAGCCTTTAGAGTTTACTATTTGGCTCCTTGTAACAATATTCAAATCCAAGCTCATTTCACATTTCATGTCTCTATAAAATTGTTCTATATATATTTTTACAGTGGCATTTGGGATTGATCTCAGAGTCTTTTGTTCCTACTGAAGCTAGACTCCATAACATCCATTTCAATTTTTGAAATATTAATCTTTAAGGTCTTTTAAAAATAGTTTTCTTTTCTTTTGTAACCGATTAGTCTATTTATAACCAAAACACGGTAAACCTTTTTATCCTGGCATTTTGGACAGTGTCATATTAACGTTAACTCCTTTTGGACTTCCTGCTATCATAAAGCCTGAAAGACAACCTCAGCAGCAGTGTATGAGCTGGATTTGTGAGTGTTGAGGTACTTAAAAATTTCCTCCAGGCCATAAGCACAAATTAAGCACTCCTGATCAAACTACTGAACTTCCTTTACACTGCAAAGAACACTACCACTAGCACCAGCACCCTTGTCATGTAGCAGGAATACACAGGCACAGTCTACCAGATTTCTTCCTAGTTTATAAAGTACAGCTTCTCTTTCTGTGAACCTTGCAGTGACCAGTGCTAGCACTGGTTGTTTTTTACTTCTTTTTCAAAATCCACATGAGATTTCCGGGAGAAGGGGAAAAAGAAACACCATGGTCTTAGCTACCAGCAACAGAACGATAACACCCAACTGTTTATTTTGTCCTTTGCACATGTAATTACGTCTAGTGCATCAGCAAAGGGCAGGAAATAACCCTTCAGATGACAGACAACTGGCTCAAGCTGAAATAAGTAAGATGAAAACAATGCTTGGGAGGGTAAAAACACGTGGTGCTGTTTTCACATGTGCCTGGGGGCATTCAACCAACTACAGTCCAAAACCTTTGCGATACCATTCCCAGCAGGTCTGAGTGGCTGCCTTTCTTTTACTTTCTGCCTCATTAGGAAGCTTTGTTCAAAGTGCAGGCCTGGTCTCAACCATTCTGGCAAGCGCTTCTGTTAAAGCAGTGCAGAGCACCAAACTGAGGAGGAAGCTTGTGAGATTGGGAACAAATGTTCTGTGATATTCTGTTTGGAAGATAGCCCCCCTCAAGCATCAGCCAAGTATGGTGTTGATTGTGCTCACAAAATATCTTAAAATCTTCATGTGTGTAAACTCTTTACTATAAATATATTCCTTTTTTTTTTTTTTTTTGATGATGATAAAAGTAAGGACTTAGAGGGAAACATAAAATGTTTTATTAAACTAGTGTTGCTGATTAAAAAGTTAGAAAAGCTTATGGGTGGATCATCTTTCCTCCAGGCTCATTACTGAATGTTTTTCCTGAATATTTTTCTCTTGCATTAGTTACTCATCATAAATTATATTCTCATTGTGTTCAACCACATTTCTTGTTCCAATTTGCTGTATTTTCACACCTGCCAACCTAGCCTGCCTCAATTTACCTCCATTCCCAGTAGAATTGTTGCTAGTGCTACTCATTTTTTTGTGCTGACACTTTTACCAGCTAGTTTAATAATTTTTTTTAGTTGTTTAATGTTTATTAGTTTTCCTTTAACAGGTATTGTTTTGAAAATGACTTGCATAAATGGTGAGTTTGTAACCAGGAAAACTTGTATTTCTTTCTTGGTTTTGAACGAAAAGGTTTAACAAAAAGAGATTGTTATTTAGGACTACTCTGATTGAGATTTTTCATCTTCCAGATATTTAGAAATGGATCCGAATTGAAACTTAATATCAAAACACTCAGAAAATTGATTAACGCAGCAGTTCCAATTTGTTCTACAGTGAATAACCAATTCTGGCTTGTGACTAGACTGTGGAGAGATTTAGAAAAAGTCGTATGAGAGGGAATTCTCTGGATCCTTTAGAAACAAAAGTATGTATTTTTATCCCCTTTTAGAGAGAAAAATATGAGAAAATATTTAGCAAGACATGGGTTGAGGGGGCCTTAACCTCACAGAATCTCTGCAGAACCCTGTGGAAGATAATATAGTTTCCTGAGTGATTTCTTTGGAGAACAAATTCTCCATTTAGTTATTTGCACAGGTGAACGCGAGGCCATGAATTTAAGGCTAGAATTGTCTTGCAGAAACATTATTGTTCTCGATGAGTCACAAAAAAGAAGTTAGCTTGATCTTTAGATCAGATTGTGTGTGGAGGGGTAATACTTGGAGAAGCCATCTTTTTGCTAAGTCTTATGTGTGATTCTGAGCCAAACTAAGCATAAATGTATAAACCTGTGCTAAACGTCAAGAGGCAATCACACTAAAGAATTTTGGTTGGGTTTTTTTTTGACAGACAGCCTAAGAAGAAACTGTGACTACTGTAAGATTAATGAATTTCTTTGAAATTTTGTAGAAATCACTGCCCTGTCCATACGAGATTCATGTTTAACTCACTGCCTTCATGCAAAGGCCCCAAACCTGGCTTAATTGATTCTAAATCATGCTGGTCTGAAGCACAAAAATGAAGACATAACATGATTCAGTTTAATAACACTTCTGTCTTCCCAAATGTACTCATTTCTATAGTCAAATGTGTAATAAAAGACTTGGCTAAGCTCCCAGGCTTGCTGAGCACCAGAAGAACATGATACAAATCAGTGAATGCCATAACAAAGAAATGTGTAATGATGCAGTGGATACCCTACAAACCTCCCACAAAGAACTTTTGCCTTGAGTTAACTGAATTCCCAAACAAATGAAATACAGGGCTTCAGGGGAAAAGCAGAGCCAAGTATCTCTGTGCAATGTCTCCATCTAATCAGCAGAACGACTCTGAGACAATTTCATTTAAAGTGCTTTTTAAAATTTCGATTACTTTATTTAAATCAACAGGAAAAACTTTCATAATAAAGTTAAAGACCACACAATGGTGAACATTGCCCTTCTCAGAGCATAAAATCTTGATGTAGAGGCTCGGGATCAGAGCCAAACTGTTTCCCTCTGCCATAGTACTGAGCAGCTATCCCAGGTAAGCTTATATAATGGTTTTAGGAAGGTATGTGTCAACCTAAGATTCATACTTCTTCATACCAGACATGGGATGTGAGATAAAGTTTTTAGAAAGAAGGAAGAAAAAAAATTCAGTCGATATGAGGGGGAAGGGGTTGCTTTCAGACAACTGAAAGATAAGTCTGAAAAAGCTTTTAGGAGTCTAGTGTGTGTCTTAGGTATCTAAACTGAATGATCAATGTACAATTCCTAGTTCCCTAATTAAACAGAAGGACCACGTATTTACCACCAGTGAACTTAATCATCTAGAATATTGCTGCTTGACTTATCCTAAGATGTTTTTGGTTAGTAGTGCCCAAATGACACTCAGTCATGCACACTTGAATTTCACAAAGAAGGTTATCCCTCAAGCAAGCTTTGTGAGTGACCTGACAGTGGGACTAGGCCGTGATCATAGCTCCTGCTTATCCACTGCTCACCCACGGCAAGTCCTCCCACCTTGACTGAAAACATAAAATTGGTGAAGCTGATTCCACCAATCTTTGTGCAGTAAATCTTCAGCTCACAACACTCATTCAGGAGTGACACCCTGTGGTTCAGCAATGCTCTGGATGTACTGCATATTTCCCATGAAAACCAGAATTTGTGGGGCCACTGTTTGCCAAAATGCAAATTAACTTTCTCCTAAGTGCATTAACAGTTCCAGGAAATGTAGCCAATTGCAGGAAGTTATTTATGGACATTTTCGGAATACACAGCGTAGCACTGAGACTAGGACTCACGCTTCCTGCATAAATGCTCTCACCACTAGGCCGTTACCAAAAATGTGGCACTACCAGGACCTCTCCCCATCTTTTAAAAGAATAGAGTAAACAGGCACCCACATCAAATGGAAAACCTGAGTCAAGTATGGATTTGAGACTGTTACCCACGTTTTTATTCAAGCATCTGGTGTGGTGTTGCAGACAGTGCCCAGGTCTGGAAGGAAAGTGGCTCTTTCGACGTCTTTGTCCATCACTGCTCCTGCTGGCCAGGGTGGATGTTCTTGTCTTCTGTGTACTGTCTCCCGTGAACGCTGTTGTTGAGTGTGTAACTCACAGAGGTTTTGCTGTACTCTGCAATTAAAGACTTCAAAGTCTGATTCCACATAATCAAGCCACTTCAACCATGGAGTAACAGTTAAGTGAACAAAGTAAAGGTCCAGTGGTCATCACTAACTTTTGGCTTAAGATTTTTTGGCTTTTGGTGGTGGAAGATTTCTTTAGTCTCCGTTCCCAGGGAAATGTGCTACTCTGGATGGCTGGGGCCCATTAGCTGTTCTGAGGTGAGTCTAGGGAAACACACGCAAACTTACCTAAATGCCCTGAACCTCTGACCTTATATACAGATCTGGAAGTCTCTGGAGAATAGATGAGCACTAGAGAAGTCCAGGTAATGGTGCTTTTTTGTCTAACAGGAAATACTGAAAGAATGGACTTTCTGTAGCAGTGGTTATTTATAATTCAACTGCAAACAAGAAGATAACGTCGGGAAAATGAAAAGTTGAAAGCAAACAATAACATTTTTTAATAAAGAAAATATGAGGACTGGTCATACTTTTAGCAGTCCAAGGCAAATGTGAATTCCTTATTTACGCATCAAAGAATATATAAAATTTATCTACAGACATAAAATGCTCCATTTAAAAGAACACCTCATAATATGTTCCTTTTCAGGTGTAACTCTTCAGAGCCTAGATATTCCTTTCTGTGGGACTACTTTGCTTAATTGTTTAAACATGTTTTAGACCAGCTATGATGCTGCTGCAAATGTGAACACAGCTGTGGGTGGTAAATGGTAGAGGTTTTTTCAGTTTATTTGAAATATTTGACACTTTTTGTTAGCCTTGGGCTTCAACCTCCCAAAAGTGAGTGCAATGGATGATCTTAGGGTTACTGACTCATATTTCCTATCCTCATGATAATAAAACAGAGTAAGAACAAATATGGAGAAATTAAGAAATAACTTGGGACCAATTATAAACTGGGGTGCCTTCAAGAAAAACAGTGATGTTAAAAAATAAATAATTCTGTTTCATTTTAGAGTCTGGCTGCAGGGTGATTTTGAAAAATCGTTCTCCTTAAGCTTAGCAGCTAATAGGAAGGTAGCAGCTGGAGTATTTTTAAATAAATACTTTTAAATGAATACAGACTCTTTCATCCTTGGGAAAAAAAAGTGCCTTCATGAGTGAGCAAAACACAGGAAACTGGATTGTTATGGAGATTATGAAGCCTGCTTTCTTTACAGAAAGACAGAGCACAATTCAAACCGTAAGACACCATTCATTGTAGGCATTTGCTCAACACCTCAGAAGGAAGCGTAGCACAGACAGATGTGTGTTCAAGTGCTTTTCCACTGCTTTTCCGCTTCTGCTGCCATCAATAGTTGTCTTCCAGTGAGGACTCCACGGCAAAGCTAAAAACGTGATGTGCCTTATTTTCTGAGTTGAGAACCTCCCAGGATGGACATTCCACCTTCTCTTTGAGTAGCCTGCTGCAGTGCTGTAATGCTGTCCCATGGAGAAGCTTTTCTAATTTCCAGTCTGAACCTCTTAAACCTTAACTTGTGGCTGTGGCATCTTTGTTCTGTAGCCTGCCACTACACGAAAGAGTTCAGCCCATTGTCTCTGTAACTTCTTTAAGTCATTATGGGCAGAAAGCATTTTACCTTCATTTTGGAAATCAGAACGAACAGATGATTTATTCTGCCTGGAAAAGCAAATGAAAAATGTCCCTTGAAGGTCCTTGTGCCTCTTCTCTATGAGGGGCTATTTCATCTATGTTATGAACCTAGTAGCAAGAAAAGATGATTTGTAGTGAAATATTCTGCTGTATGATCCCAGGAACCAGATTTAAAAATGAAAAATTATGATGGATTTTTACTTCCTGCCTTATGTATCCAAAATGCATTTTCAGAGTAAGGGCTGCTCTCAGTGATGCAACCAAATCTGGCTCTACAGACCTGACAGAAGCACAAAGATACTGTGACATATTAGGATATCAGTAATGCATAGCAACGCAGTATTTGAATTTGAGAACAGTTTTGTCTCTCATGCACTTTTTGGTTATTTCCACTCAGGGCAATTGTAATGGTTTAACCCCAGTCAGCAAATCTGCCCCACACAACCACTCACCTATTCCTGTGGTGGGATGGGGGAGAGATTTGGAAAGGTAAAACTGAGAAAACTCATGGGTTGAGATAAAAACTGTTTAGTAGGTAAAGCAAAACCCGTGCGTGCAGCACTTTCCATGGGCAGGCAGGTGTTCAACCATTCCTGGGACAGCAGAGCTCCATCACACATGAAATGGTGACTTGGAAAGACAAATGCCATCACTCTGGACATTCCCCTTTCCTCTGTCTTCCACCAGCTTTGTATGCTGACCGTGGTGCCATATAGTATGGAATGCCCCTTTGGTCAGCTGGGGTCAGCTGTCCTGGCTGTGTCCCTTTCCCAACTTCTTGTGCACCCCCAGCCCCCTCTCTGGTGGAGTGGGGTGAGGAGCAGAAAAGGCCTCAACTCTGTGTAAACTCTGCTCAACAGTGACTAAAACATCCCTGTGTTATCAACACTGTTTTCAGCACAAATCCAAAACACAGCTCCATACCTGCTACTGTGAAGAAAATTAACTCTATGCAGCCAAAACCAGCACAGGAATGGAACAGAATCATATCAGTTTCCATCCCACCAAGCGTGAATACATTGACTTTCCACTCAAACTGCAGAGTATGTAATTCTTCCTAACACGTTTTGGAAAGAGGTGCTGTTACACTAAGTGATGAGAGAATCCCAGCTTGAGGTGAAAGGTTCTGTGTTTTGGACATTGCTGCAGCTGTATATATGTTGTTACTGTGTGCACTTTTTCAGGAGAATAATCTTTGAGAAGGCATCTTAAGGGCTGAAAGACATTGTTGCAGTAGGGCCCGTATACTGAATAGCAGCACTGTGTACTCCAGGGAACTGTCATCTCCTCTTTACAAACCCATTACAGTCCATCTGCCAACACAGCTCCTCGAAGATGTAAGGGAACAATTGACTCACTGAAAGGTCTATCCAGCAAACCCCTAGCTGCACGCACTGCGTACAGCAGACATCCCTTTGGGGCTAGCCATAACCTCTGTATCATGTGGGCTGTGATATTTGTGTTTATTCTGCTGCTCCCTCAGCCAATCTCTCACGTGCTCTTCACCAAACAATGTCTGATATCCCTCTTCCCCCCTGAAAGTATGATCCTGCAGAGAAAGAAAAACATAGTGAGAGTTCGTTCACATCAGGCTTTCTATGATGATAACGAAGGCACGGGACAAAAAGCCTTTTCCTACTTCAGCTTTAAAACATTTTTTCCAGTTTTAGTGGGAGAGAATTCAGCAACCATCAGGAGAAGCAGACAGAATCCTTAGTGCCAAAGTGAAGTGTCTGTGTTCTCAAGATCTTAACACTCCTGAAGGGAGATGTGGAATAAGTCTTCTGGAGATGTCAGCAAGACCACAAATAGCTTGAGAAGAATTAAGTAAAATTTAAAAATAATAGACTACAGGTGGCCTGTGGGAAGACCCCCAGTACACAAGGAATATGTGTTTGGCTTATACCAAGAAGCCTTGCAGCTGTGTTTTCAATATAAGCTGAAGTCTGGGATGTAACAAGATTTAGTTAGATGGCATGTAAAATGGAATGATAGCAGTTATAGCATATAATTAAATGATTCATTCAGCAAACCTAGCTGCATTAGACACTTTTTCTTCACGGTTAATTCTCTGTGAGTAATATAAGTCTAAACTTATAATACAGTATCTATATTATGGGAAAAGGGTCATCTGAAATAGAGGCAGGATCAAATACCGAAACAGAGCAAAGTGATAGATGATTTCAGTCTCTGATTCCTAATTTTCAAAAGTTAAGGTCATTTGAAACAGCATTACAAAGGCTGAATATAATCAGTATATTTTGTACAAACTGTCATATTTCATTCCTGTCTTCAGGATCGACTAACACAAGCAAGGATTTCAAGTTTGGCAACTGTGTGCCCTGTATTCATCCCAACAGGCCCCAAAAGGATAATTCTTAAATCTACAAGCTGTCTCGTGCAGCTTTTTTTTTTTTTTTTTTTTTTTATTTCTCCGTGATTTCCATGTTCTTCTGGAAGATATGAGTCCAGACCTACNGCCTGAAAGGCTATCCAATTACTTAGTGCTGTGCTGGGAGTACCTGAGGAAATAGTAAAAGGAAATACAACTGAGAGCCACTGTGGTTTGACTCCTCTCCAGATACTTTGAAAATATTTTGGCAAAAACAAGATTTTAAGTAAAACTGTTTCCTTTGGTAACATACCGAGGACTGCAGGTTTTACATTTTTGTACTTAGTGTGGAGGGCCAAAAGAAAAAAAAAACCAACCCCTTGTGTAAGAAGGTTGTACATGTGGTAGTAATATTGGTGGGGAAGAAAGAGAGAGCAAAGCAGGGGTGAAGGGGGTGGGGAATTTGAACAAGATGCAGAAAGAAGACAGGGAGACAACGTAATACAAATATCTGTTTTCTACTGGCGAAACAAACTGCACAATACTGCAAGAACTTTAGACTTCTAATGAGTGACGATGTGATGGTTTGTTCATCAAGGGATGACTGTAATGAAAGAGAAGAAAACCATGGTTTCTTTTATCTTGTTTGGTCATCCAGTTGTGTTAATGAGGGAGCTCTTAAACTGACAAGTGTAAGTTGTATTTCCTTTTTTTAAAGGAGATTCCTTAGAGTACTTATTACTTTTTCTCTCTGAAGTTTTTATTAAGAATCAAAAGAAATGCCATGAAAAGCTTTCTAAATGCATTGTCCATAATGAGTTCTCTAAGGCCAAGCCCATCCCAGGCTGCATCCAGAGCCCCGTGGGCAGTGGGGCAGGGAGGGGATTCTGCCCCTCTGCTCCGCTCTGGTGAGACCCACCTGGAGCACTGCATCCAGCTCTGGGGTCCCAGCACAGGAGGGACGGGGACCTGTGGGAGCGAGCCCAGATGAGGCCACTGGTGTGATGGAGCACGTCTCCTGTGAAGAAAGGCTGAGAGAGTTGGGATTGTTCAGCCTGGAGAAGAGAGGGCTTAGGGGTGACCCTGCTGCAGCCTTCCAGTACCTGAGGGAGGGGGAATATTTACAAGAGCATGGAGTGACAGGACAAGGGCGAATGGCCTCAAACTGAAAGAGAGTAGGTTTAGATTAGGTATTAGGAAGAAATTCTGTACTGTGAGGGTTGTAAGGCACAGGCTGCCCAGAGAAGCTGTGGATTCCCCCTCCCTGGCAGTGTTTCAAGGCCTGGCTAGATGGGGGCTCTGAGCAACCTGGTCTAGTGAAATGTGTCCCTGCCCATGAATGAGCTTTCCAAACCATGATGATGAGGTCTGTGAATATTTAAATTAATTCAACAAAACAAGAATACCTTTGCCCTTCAGGACTGGTTTCTTTCTTTAGGAGATCTTTGTGTTTGTTTGGCTGCCACTGATTACAACATGCCCAAATCCCAAATCTCTTACACTTGTTTCCATGCTGTCCTGCTCTGTACACTTCACTCACAAGTAGCATAACAATCAGCATTCAAGACAACAGTGCTAAGTCGTTCTCATTATTCATAAGCAAATTAGCCAGATAAACATAATGTAAACACTTCTCTTCGGTTGTTCATTTCCAAATACAAAAAATTATAACTCCTTATCATGGCCTTCAGGCAGATATATATTTATGTGTTTCTTTCAATTTTTGTTAAATGTATGAGAGAGCTTTTTTAAGGCTGAATTGCTGTTTTTTCCTGTAGAGATGTTCACCTTGCCACAATAGGTCAAATTCTTTCTGCTTTGTATGAAAATGCAGTGGGTTAATGCCTTTTCACATCACAGCTTTTCCTCAGAAGAATACTTTTTTTTTTGTCCTGAAGTCCACTTGTTACTGAGAAGGACTCAAGAAAGCCGTTTTTAAAAAATAGCTGTAGGATGGAATTCAGCTTCATTGGGATTACACAGGTGCTGACTTACACTTTTGCCAGCTGTACTGATGTAGAAGTATTGTATTGTAAGTTACCAAACATATGAGGTGCGAGCTTGGAAGCTGTCAGAAGACAAGGCTGCAAATCAAAAAGAAAAAAGGAAGAAGGTGTAAGTAATGAGTGCATGGAGATGGCGAGGATTGGACAGAGTTGAGTTCTTTTGGGAAGCAAGTCTCTGGAAAGGCTGTGTTAAGCAAGAGGCAGAAGGAGCACACTCATGCAAGGCTTTAAAGAATTGTAATGGAGCTGAGTTTTGATACTTGAAAAGAAAGGCAAAAGGACCTTTTCATTTAATGAATGCATTTGAAATCATAGATGTGATTTCCATTTGAACAAAGAGGTTGGATTGATTCTTATTTAGCTAAATGAATCAGAACTAATATGAAATTAAATCTGAGGTGCTTTTCAGAAGGAGAAAAATGAAACAATGCATAATGTCCAGTAACCGGCAACTTGCCTCTTTCCTTTACCATGCTAAATCATTTTTCTCGGATGGTGAACTTCATTGTTCTTTGTACCTTGTTGAATTCATAAGTTATTACACACTGAAATCTAGTATGTTTAACCATATCTGTGTAGGCTACTTCTAACAGTTCCTTAGTATGCTCTGTTTATAAACAAATCTTTCTGCTATTTGACCCTCTTCAGCTTAAGTGCCTGCTTTTTTTTTTTTTTTAATTTGTTGTTGTTGCTGTTCGTTTTTTGTGTATGTGTGGTTTTGGGTTTTGGTGGGTTTTTTGTTTTCGTTTTTGTTTTTTTTTTTTTAGTTTGTTCACCTGGGAAATCTGAACATGCTGTTAGAGACAAACTGTGTTGGAGGGGATATTAACCTCCCTTAAGTGACAGTAAAGTAACAACTACTGGAGCCATGTCCTGCAGTGCAGTCCAGACTTTTCCTTTGGTAATCAATGGAAGGAAGAAGATTTTTGCTATAACTGTTCTTTGAAGGCTACCTTAAGTGAAACTGGGTGGACATCTTCTTTAGGTGTTTAGAATTGAAAGCCCTCTTCATACAGCTGTCTTTCAGGACAAGGTTACAAAATAGCCTCAGACTTTGAAGCTGCCATTCTGTTTTCTGTTTCTGAGACACTTGGATGTAGACTAAGACAAGCTGATTTTGTTAACAAGTTCCCAAAGGAAAAAATATCCCCATTTGGTAGAGCAGTTCAGGGAATAGCACTGGTTCAAACAGAGAAGAGTTAATGTGTGAGAAAACACTGTGTTTTCAAAAATCCAGTACATGTGGGTCAGTTGTTCCACAAACGATGAGTGTGTTCCTTTAAAGTGTTATGCCAGGAAGCTTTAATTTCTATGCCTAATTCTTTCAGAATCTGAAGCCAATTTTTAAAATGTTCATGTAGTGTCTTCAAAAACAAAGCTTTGATGGAGAAATTCCTTGGATTTCTGTAGTGAGTTGTTCTAGTGGTTTGCAGCATGCTATGGAGAACTGAGGGAATTCTTCCTGGAATTTGTTGATGATGTGTTTTTTTAGTCATTTGTGTAACTAATCTGAAATTAAACGAGACTTGTAGCTCTTGTTATTATAGTTTAGATTAACTATCTCTTTGGGGTTGTCCTAGGGGTACTTACAGTTATCATTTAGAGCAATACTCTGTGTGTCCATTGAGGCTTCAGGCTGTGCTGGGGAGTGGGCTCCTTCTCCGCAGTGGCATTAAACTTTGAAAGTGGGGTTCATGTCCTCACTGATGTTAGATCACCGTGGTCACAGCACACAGTAAATTTTCCTCAGCTCACTACCACACAGTGAATTCACTAGAACTGTATTCTCCAAGTTACAGCTAATTTGCTTCCATGACTTTTATTTTCTTTCTATCATGACCTTTTTTTTCTTCCTGTCTTCTGTATTTTTGTCCCTTACCTTTTTTTAACAAAAAGATAAGCTATTTGGCCCATAGTTCACCTCTGTATATACAAACTTACATCTGTGAAGCTCTAGGTTTACCTTCAGCATTCTGGCGAATACCCTCAACTGATGGAAACTTTTCAACCATGGGCAATTTCAACATCCTGTCTGAGGAATCTCTTCAGCATCAGGCAATATCTCAAGATCAGTGACCTTCAGCTCCTGCAGACTGGCAGGTGTCCTACTTGAGGAAAGAGCTGAAATCACATTCTCTCTCACTCACATTCACCCTCAGATGTCTTTCTAGCCCCCTAGAATTCTCTAGGAAATAGAGCAATGTATTAAATCCTGTGCTACACCCTCTTCCTACTTATTTTTCTGCTCATCTTCACTGCTTACTCCTCTTTTGCTTGTGTTCATCATCTCTGGAGTTCCCTGCCCCCTGAGCTCTCCCAGTCACTGTCACGTGAGGAATGACAGGAATGAAACAACTCAGAGAACGTCATGATCCCTTCGCAACCTCCCTGTGGTGCACCTGCATCTCTGACAGTGATGGGTCACTGTCAGTCACGCCTTGTCAGACCTAAGGAATTCCATGATTCTGTGGTTCCAGCTATGCGGTCCTCAACGCAAGAAAGATATTAACCTGCTGGAAGCAGGTCCAGAGAAGGGCCACAAAAGTGATCCGAGGGCTGGAACAGCTCCTCTAACAAAGACAGGCTGAGAGAGCTGGAAGTAAAGAAGGCTCCAGGGAAACCTCCCTGTCACCATCCAGTACCTACAGGGAAATGATAAAAAAGATGGAGAGTGAGTTTTTACATAAGCAGATAGTGACAGGGCACTGGGGAACAATTTTAAACTAAAAGAGGAGTTGTTTAGATTAGATGTTAGAAAAAAGATGTATTTCTGCTATTGGTTAGTAGCAGCTTTTATTTCAGGCAATTTTGTTAAGGAAGATTAGCACTAGAGGGAAAGATATTTGCATTCCGGTCATAATTCTGATATTATTTTTTCCTTTGAATGAGAAAGTGCATTAAGATTATGTGAAATTCGGAGCCGCTGTTACTGTAGGTTTTTTCTTCTTTTGTGTCAACTCTTTTTTTCCTTAAATCAATAGTAGTGATGTGCTTCTGATTAATTAATACTTAATCTGTTACATTAATTCATAAATACCATGTAGACATTCAAGATGAAGATGCACTAGCTAATGTTGAATTAATTGCTGCAATTTGACTATTTAAAAAAAAAGTCTTGTTTTACATTTTAAAATAATCTAGACAAACCAGATTCTTTTAATTTCTTTCAAAATCACTTGGATGTAGACATAGATTAGCAGGTGCGATGAAAAGTGCTAGGCATCCTTTCACAGCACAGTGTTCAAATGGGGATTTTTTATCAGAGGAAAGACAGAGGGAGAAGCTGACACAGAGACATCTGCTGGTAACATGGGAGAGCAGTACCGAGTATTTGGGCTTCTAAGCTGAGCCTTTCCATCCTGATTAAGGTATTTGATTTGACTCAGTGGTGCTCTTACCTCCCGGTGTGAGAAGCATAGGTCTTAAATCTGTAAAAATTCATATGAAAGTTGAAACATTCTTCACTCCAGCACCAGATAACTTTTGTCTCTCTTTCAAAACAACAAAAGAAAACCAGATTTTTTTACATGTGTTTAATGTAGGAATATGTGAATAATTTCAAAACAAGAGGGAGAACAGTCCCAAAGTTAAGGAATCACTTTCACAGTCATACATATTGACCCAGTTTTAATTATACCGAGAAACAAGCTGGAATCTCTTGCAGTCTTCAGAGCACAGACATGAAGTAGTGAATGGTTCAAGCACCTTCTCCTTGATACATAACACTTCACTGCTACAACGAGTTTTATGAAAAAGAACATGCCATTTATGAAAAAACTTTATTTTTTGTGAATGTTAATGAGTAGCAGAAAATGGAGGCTGGTAAATGAGTTAATGGGCTGCGTGGCTATGAAACACTAATGCTGTCATGGCTTGAAACCTATTTGCTCTGACTCAGGCTGAAGAGGAAGTTCTTCAGACTAGGTACAGATTTATTTTAAGGGGTGGCACCTTGGTTGATCTGAGTCATGTTCAGTGTGTGGCTGGATAGAGTCCCTCTTGTTATGAAAATCCCCTGATTTTTCTCTTGATGAAATAATATTAATTTGGATTTCCCATTTCTATAGCTGAGGAAAACAAAAATTAGGCTGACTAGTGGGACAGTCTTTCTGGGACCCTTAATGTGCATTGAGTGTCAGCAACAATTGCTGGAAGACAGTTCCACTCCCACCACCATTCTGTGTCCTGTCTTGCTTACCTATTAAATTTCAAATGGGAGATGCAGTGTTACCTCTACGATGTGCACACACACTAACATGTCCCAGAGTCTTGCTTTATTGATTTACTCCATTATTTTCATTCTCTACCTACTTTCAATCCTGATAATCTCAAGACAAGTCAAGACAAAATGCAAATCAAAGCATCACATATGGTAGACAAAATAGCCAGCATGGCTAAAAGTGCTTTTAAGGGCACAGCTGAAGAAATGGAAGAAAATCTATAGCTGACCTACAAAGAAAGGCCCCTCTTTCTAGCATCTGGCTGGCTGGTACCCTTCCAGCTAGCTGGTATTTAGAGTTTCAGGCTGTGCAGATGCATTCCCTCTTCTTATTATGGAATATGCTCATTGTTCCACCTGGTCCTGCCTTTACAGTTTACTACCTCTACAAATGTTTAATCTTTCTCCCTAAAATTCATTCAATTCCCTCTGTAAGTAGAAGATAGTGTGACCAAAATCCTAAAGGTGTCTTTCACTGTAATATATGTTCTCTATTTGTATATTAAAAATGTGCATCGTGCAGTCGTTTAAAAAGGACAATCATGAACTCTACTAACTCCCAACTCACAGGTCTTAGTAACCAAAATTGTAATACCCAAACACCTCACATCCACAGCAAATTGAGTTTTATGCCCATGTACTATCACCCACAATCCACATCTCCACTTCCTTTACAAGGGAGAGCTCTTGCTCACTGTAAAATCCCAGAAGTACCTAAAAGCCTGAAATGCTTTTTAAACCTATGTCTACAGAGGCTGATGTTGGTACTTTACCTGCTGGATTCAGAGAAAATTAAGGTGTCTGAAGAAACATTTTTTAAAAGCATAGTGATTATTCTGCCATATCAACACTATATAAAAATCTACACCCTCACCTCTATTTCTTTGAAGAGTTATTTTAAATCTCAAGGATAAATTCTGTTGCCAAAATTTGGAAGAAAACATTTTAACTGTTTTTGTTTTCCAAACTCAGTATACAAATGTCTCGATTTTTTCTCTCTGACATGTTATCAATTTAAACTATGATTTACTTATTAGATTTTTATCCTCTCATCTTTATGTATTTATCATTTTTTAAGGAACAGTAACTCAGAGCATTAGCTTAATGGACCATTTCCTATTTCAGTTGGGAGATGGCTTGTAAATAGGGATAAACTGTGCAACGATTGCCATGGTATTGTGTCTGGGACAGAAAGCAGCACTGAATTAGGAGGAGTTTCTTCACAGAAGGGGTGATTAGACATTGGAATGGGCTGCCCAGGAAGGTGGTGGAGTTGCCGTCCCTGGAGGTGTTTAAGGAAAGACTGGACGTGCCGTGGTCTGATTGAGATGGTGGTGTTCAGTCATAGGTTGGACTCGATGAGCTCAGGAGTCTTTTCCAACCTCAACGATTTTGTGCTTCTGCAAATGCTTGTGATGAGAGTGCAAGAATAGTCTGCATAGACTGATCTTCCCTAAAGATTACTCTATGCCTTTGAAATGTAGTGGCTAAGGACCTTCTGAGTTAAGAACTGTATCAATGAAGTCACCTGCTATTAATTTATCTGATACATATTTTTTAATACCTTAATTGACACAGTATTCTGGCCTTCATAGAAAAGATCTTGTTCCTTCCCCTTCTCAGGGACTGAGTTGAGGCTGACTACCCCGTAGTTCTCCAGATTCTCCATACTGCCCTTCTTGAAGACAGAAGTGATATTTTTTTTCTTCTGTGTCTCAAGAACCTTCCCAGATAACCATGGTTTTTCAAAAACTGTTGAGAGTGACCTTACAATGACATTGACCAGCTGAGAAACTCTGTGAAGTTGGAGAGGACTTCACCTGCCAGTGGTCTGTGGATGAGTAGCTGATGAATGTGTTCTGGAAGGTTGGAAAGCTTGTGTAAGTCTGGATACAATTCAGAAGCATGACCGATACCAGTCCTTTGGCAAGACCCCCCAGAAACATGGTTCAACTACTGTAAATACTGCCTCTATCTTCCTCCTTCTAGCTTACCTCATTTTTTGCCACAAATGACAGAGAAACTCTGTGGGTCAAATGGAAAGCTTTTCAGTGAGAAAAGGTACAACTGGAAGTCAGGATGCTCAGGCATGGTCAGCCAAATATTTTATTCCCTCTTGGAAGCTTGCCAGAAGTTACCAGGCTTTAGCTCACATACAGTACCGAGCCGTGTGAGCATTTCTAACAGAACTGAATCTGGTTTACTTTGTGATGGAAAGGGCAAGGAGTGTTTACAGAGCTTTGTCAAAGTGTGAGAGTTGTGAGAGAATGACATCTCAGGGCAGAGCTGATCTGTGACCGAACCACGTGACTAACCAACTCCTGAGCCCTCATTCTCTCAGAATGTAATGTAATAAATGCTGTTTCACAACCTTTTGCACAATATTGTTAAATGTAGAGTGACTGGAAATATTATGCTTCCTTTGCCATCACCAAGAAAAAAAAAATGCCAGAAAAAGGACAGAGAAGCTGCAGAAATCAGAGCCTGGGGCTTTTTCTATGGAGGTGGAAAACTTCTACTACTTGACAGCATTATTCCACTGAGTGGTTTTGTTGCACTGTCACAAGTTACAGCTGCACTGTGGGGATCTTCTCCGAAGGAATCTGTGATCTCTGAGCAAAATTTGCCCTTTTCATGCTGATTTGTGACTCAGTGTAAACTACAGCGTTACTGTGCAGTCACGTGATCTTAATACTTTGACCTTTTTTCTTTTTTCCTTCCTTCAACAGCTGCTGACTGTTTTTGTTGTCATATTAATTGTAACACTTCTGATGTGAGGCTCCAGGCTTGCTCAGAGATGTACTGAGAAAACAAGCTCATTTTAATGCTATATCTCTACTTACGTAGACATGTTCTGGAGAAAGACTTAATAACAGATGTTTTTTAAAGCCACTGGAGGCTGGTCTTCTACTTTCTTTTTTATGGCTCCCAGCTTAATTTTAAAAATAGAATTAATGCGTCTTAAAGCATGAATTTAACGAAAAACAAATTCAGATGAAAGGGAAGTGCCTTTCAAGATTTCTTAGCTTGAAAACCAACCTCATTCAGTCTGAGGCTGTATACTGAAATGGATACACTATGGCCTTATTTTCTTCTTAGTAGTTTCTCTCTTACTCTTTTTGTCTTTCTTCTCTTCCATATAGGAGGAAGACAAAAATGAGGGGTTTATTGCATGGCAGCAGGGCAATCTAAGACTGGCCATCCAGCTTTTTGTGGCCTGGAGTTTCTCCATTAGCATCAGAAGATGCTTTTGATTACTTACTGGAGAAGCAGCCCAGCAGCTGTGCACGATCCTGCATCCCCAAACAGAAGATCAGACATCAGAGCTGGGTTTCCCACTTTCTCTGTTCTCTAGCAGATTAAAGAGCTACTGTATTTTTCAGCATAGTCTGTGCAGTTGATTTATATTTATATAGCACTGGTTTCAATAGTGTTATCACTTTAATTGTCTGTTAATTGTTTGTAATTTTCTGTATTTTTTCAACATAGTCTGTGCAGTTGATTTATATTTATATAGCACTGGTTTCAATAGTGTTATCACTTTAATTGTCTGTTAATTGTTTGTAATTTTCTGTATTTTTTCAACATAGTCTGTGCAGTTGATTTATATTTATATAGCACTGGTTTCAATAGTGTTATCACTTTAATTGTCTGTTAATTTTTCTGTGTACATATACTATATGGGACAAGATTGATTTATTCGTGTTAATCTAAGAGTAAACCATGAACCATTTTATTTGCAGTGTGGTTAACTGTGGTATTCATGGCAGCTCCTCTGAATAGTTTTGATGAGGTCTTTAAGTATGTGTAATACTGAAAACACATTCCCATTCAGTAGGTCTCATGTAAGACGTTAAGCCCAGCAGGGCAAACAGCTTCTTGAAAAATTCCATAAACATTAAGCATATTTATGCCATAGCATTAAGCTTGGTCAGTTTGAACCTTACTGTATTGTGGTATAAGAGGCATCTTGTTTGCTTTTATTTACCTTCTCACTAGTAGATGTATTTTGGTTAACCACAATGGCAAGCCTAGGCAAGACATTTGTGTCAACAGATCCTTCTTCTCAACAGAGTAACATTCTTAGTTTCTAGGGCAGCAGACTGAATTCTGAGTAATAAGGTTTTTATAAGTCTTGTTGTAAATCTGAAACCATAAACATGTCTACTTTTCTATTAAACCTGCTGCTGTGTTTGAGGCACAATAAGTTCTCTTTTAAATTTGATGGTAGCAAGCATGTTGGCTTTCCAATTTTGATTGCTGTTGATTTAACATTTGCCAGCACCTCCTGCCAAGCTGTTGACCTAAGTCATGGTCCCTGGTGATGTCATTAACAGTGCCTAGAATTTAGTAGTTGATGGTACCTGCTGGTAAGCAGAAAAAGGTTTCAAACATCCCCTGTTTTGTTGCAGACGTGTTTGGGAACAGTAGTAAGAAACTGTTTCTTTCCACAGCTGATCGCTAACGGGTCGTTTTTTGGTGATAGATTCGACAAAGATGTGTGCCTGGTGAAGATTTAATTGGGACATTTATTTGTTTTTTTATAATACAGGGTTTTAAATACAACGTGAACACTGCTAACAATGAAAGTGATTTCTGAAACATGTCTTGCATTCTTCAGCCGCTGCAGGGTACTTCCCTCCTGCTGAGGACAACAGAGTTATTCCCATGAGCAAAATCTATTCACATTGGCAAAATCAACAGGCCCAGTACCCTTGCTGATATCTTTTCCTTTGGGATGTATTAGGAGTTGTATGGTGAATTATTTCTTCTGAATGCTTAAAATAGCTGTGTCTCATTCACTGTGCTGTGGAGAACGGTACAAGATCACACCCTTGACTGTTTGGTGTGTTCCTGTCAGTTTCATGGGTTTCTGGAGGCTGCAGGAATCTGCTCAGCTGGAGCGATGTTTAGGATCAAGGTCTCATACTGAAATGAAAGTCATATATGCACTTTCATATTCAAAGTTTACTGTAACAGTTAAATTAGAAACAGGAAGGAAGCGCAACATTGCCTATGTTCCTCTATTATTTCTATGCTCATCTCAATGCCAACAGTTAGGATGCAAATTTGTGCATTTATTTAAAGGCACCACCACGTGACACGGCAAACAGAATTTTGCTATTTCAACACGTGTAAATGAAGGTTGGAACTGATCCAGGTTCCTTAATCTTTGTGGACAGCTGCAACTACAAAACCAAAAATTAGTGTGTCCTGGGGAGGCCTCACATTTTCTTGAGTATTTTTCTAAAACTAAATCAAGGGGTAACACATTCCATCTAAACCATGGTTAAGTGCCTCCATGGTGCTTGGAAAATGTGCCTACAGTCTCAAACTCCTGGATATTTTTCCAGTTTCTGTATAATCAGTTTGCATACTATTTCTCATGCATCAAGTTTCAGAGTTCCCCTAGACAGTCTGAATATGGTTATCTGACAATTTTAAGGTCTCACTTTCACACAAGACATCTTCTTAAAAACACTTGCTGAAAACAGAAGGCAAATTGGGAGAAATTATCCTTGGAAACAAGCAGGGTAAAACATTAAGAGAAGAATCCTGACTGAATGTACCATCTTCTTAAACTTTAAACTACACTCTCTTAACAAATATGAATACTCAAAAGGTATAATAAATGTATATTGTACATTCATATGCATATCTCACCTCCTGTTCCTTGAAATGTTCCTGAATCATAATGTAAATTCTTTGTGGAGATCTGTTCCAGATGGGTACTTGAGCTTTACAGGTTTCACCAAGGGAAACTTCCTAGCAAGGAGCAGGAAAGGAGCATGTTCTTGGTGAAATTTGTCTCCTTCTGACCATTTTGCAGGAATTGCAAGAACTGCAGCTTTTTGGAATGGCTTGGAAAGGTCCCTTGTTTGAAGAACACATGAGTTTCAGGCCTTTGACCTGAAGTTTAAAACAGGACTTAACAATAAAGCTCTGTGCTGTCACACCTGTCTCACACTCTTATCTTCTAGGTCAGGAACCTGGGTGCTTTTGCTAAACTGAAATCCTTTGGACCAGACAGAGTTTTTCTGCCAAAACCTATTCGAACCTGTTCCAAAATACAACATTTGTGTGTCGAGGATCTGTATCAGTTCTGTCTGAGCTAATCCTGCAGAACTAAGGTCAGGAATCTTATCTGGATGGTCCTTCCTGCCTATTTATAAGTGAAGGACAGAGTGCTCACTCGCCCCAGCACTGGCAGATTGGGCCACAAGGTCTTCTCTGCTTTCAGATTTGGAGAGGCAGTATTTCAAAGATAGGAAGGAAAAACCACAGATACTAAAATACATTGAAAAAGAATCATTAAAATCACATAAAACCAGAATTAAGGAAGTTTTGCAGTTGAAACTAATGCTCTTTCTCCCTCTTTAGAGATCTTTGTACTTTTCTTCTCCACTGCAGGCCTTGAAAGTAACAAGGGTCTCTTTTAAGTGCACTTTCCCTTACAGGGTATGTGCATTCACAAGCCTTAAGGCTCTTTAGGTGGCAATGTGTGACAATTGGGATGGCTTGGACCAGAAGATATGGGACTCCAGTAAAACAATATGTGGGAAGGAAAACAAAGGAAATGCGTGAAGGGAGGCTGAATGGCAAAAATAATTGTAATATTCTTAGTAAATAAGCATAACAAGAAGAAAGGGACATGCTGAAGCATGAAGATGATTGAAGACAATAGGATAAGAGCAGAAAGCACAGCAAAATCAAAAAGACAAATTATCTCACAAAATTCTGACTGAATAGAGAGCACTCTTAAATTAACTTGTCAAACATGATAATAAATTGAATGGGTATTTGGGATGGTATTTTACCTAAGGCAGCAAAATGCCAGGAGCAATTCTGACTCATGTGTTTGTGAGTCAATTCTTTATCAGATAGCTGCTAGAACAAGAACTATTTAATGTGAAAATATATTTTTGTGCTGATCTAAACAAATTGAAAACATTTTCATTTGTTTTTCATGAGCAACACAGATGTTGTTTGGCAACTTCCATACAAAACTCCACAGATAAAAACCGTAACAGCACAGCGGAAATGGATGAAGTCTATTTTTTTAGCAGAACCAAAGATCTCCAAAGTTTTTGTACGCTTTTTGCCAGGGAATGAAGGAGATTAAATGAGTTCAGGGTCTCTGTGTTTGTGTAGTTTCATCCATCTCACATGGAAACAAAAGAAAAACCACTGGATGTTTCTCTCTCATGCTGGAAAATCCAGTAGGCATGGTACTACATTCTTTTAAATCCACTGAGCAGTTTAAATTTGTTTAGTTGTACTGCATATGTAAACCAGTAACAGAAAGGCTCATATTGGAGTTTGCAATGAATGTGTAACGTGCACAGAAACTTCCAGTTTTTGGTAGCTAGATGCTGTAGTCCTTATACCAAACACTTTGTTTCCACACGGATTTGGAGAGTTTATATTTACAAATCAAGCTGTTTGTCCATCCAGAGCATAACTTGCCTGTCATTACCCACAAATTAATTTTGAAGTGAAATTGCCTCTAATGCCTGACTTTCTGCTCCCTGGCCTACATACATGTACTCTCAATAAACCTGCAGCAGATAAAGTGGCCGTAAGACCAATGACTATTTCTGCATTACATGGTTGAGGGCCGGCCCTTTCTCAAGCACTATCACTGGAGACTATTTCATTAGCCATAACTACATCTTCTTAATATCTCACTAAATAATTCATATGATTTTTCAGCCTCTTTGGCATGTAAGTTTTTGAATACTGCACTAACAGACAATTAATGTCTCCCGTTAGATATCTCATAGCCAAGTTACGTATATATTTATGCTTTATCTTTCCTCATAAATCCAGTCATTTAAAAATTGTTTTGTTGTTATCTGAGTCTGTTCCAGTTTGGCACAATCACCCTTACAGTAAGTTTCTCAAAACCAGAAGTATTTTTAGCGATGGTCTCACCAGAACCCAACGTACAAGATTATACAACCTCTCTTCCCCATGACCTAATGCCCCACAGCTTGTAAATAAGTTTTTCTTGCTACCATATTGCACTGAAAAGTCTTATTAAATATCTTATCTCTGTCTCTTTCAGGATCTTTTTTCCATGGTAACTCTTTCTTTCTTTCTTTCTTTCTTTCTTTCTTTCTTTCTTTCTTTCTTTCTTTCTTTCTTTCTTTCTTTCTTTCTTTCTTTCTTTCTTTCTTTCTTTCTTTCTTTCTTTCTTTCTTTCTTTCTTTCTTTCTTTCTTTCTTTCTTTCTTTCTTTCTTTCTTTCTTTCTTTCTTTCTTTCTTTCTTTCTTTCTTTCTTTCTTTCTTTCTTTCTTTCTTTCTTTCTTTCTTTCTTTCTTTCTTTCTTTCTTTCTTTCTTTCTTTCTTTCTTTCTTTCTTTCTTTCTTTCTTTCTTTCTTTCTTTCTTTCTTTCTTTCTTTCTTTCTTTCTTTCTTTCTTTCTTTCTTTCTTTCTTTCTTTCTTTCTTTCTTTCTTTCTTTCTTTCTTTCTTTCTTTCTTTCTTTCTTTCTTTCTTTCTTTCTTTCTTTCTTTCTTTCTTTCTTTCTTTCTTTCTTTCTTTCTTTCTTTCTTTCTTTCTTTCTTTCTTTCTTTCTTTCTTTCTTTCTTTCTTTCTTTCTTTCTTTCTTTCTTTCTTTCTTTCTTTCTTTCTTTCTTTCTTTCTTTCTTTCTTTCTTTCTTTCTTTCTTTCTTTCTTTCTTTCTTTCTTTCTTTCTTTCTTTCTTTCTTTCTTTCTTTCTTTCTTTCTTTCTTTCTTTCTTTCTTTCTTTCTTTCTTTCTTTCTTTCTTTCTTTCTTTCTTTCTTTCTTTCTTTCTTTCTTTCTTTTTTTTCTTTTCTTTTCTTTCTTTCTTTCTCTCTTTCTCTCTTTCTCTCTTTCTCTCTTTCTCTCTCTCTTTCTCTCTTTCTTCCTTCCTTCTCTTCTCTTCTCTTCTCTTCTCTTCTCTTCTCTTCTCTTCTCTTCTCTTCTCTTCTCTTCTCTTCTCTTCTCTTCTCTTCTCTTCTCTTCTCTTCTCTTCTCTTCTCTTCTCTTCTCTTCTCTTCTCTTCTCTTCTCTTCTCTTCTCTTCTCTTCTCTTCTCTTCTCTTCTCTTCTCTTCTCTTCTCTTCTCTTCTCTTCTCTTCTCTTCTCTTCTCTTCTCTTCTCTTCTCTTCTCTTCTCTTCTCTTCTCTTCTCTTCTCTTCTCTTCTCTTCTCTTCTCTTCTCTTCTCTTCTCTTCTCTTCTCTTCTCTTCTCTTCTCTTCTCTTCTCTTCTCTTCTCTTCTCTTCTCTTCTCTTCTCTTCTCTTCTCTTCTCTTCTCTTCTCTTCTCTTCTCTTCTCTTCTCTTCTCTTCTCTTCTCTTCTCTTCTCTTCTCTTCTCTTCTCTTCTCTTCTCTTCTCTTCTCTTCTCTTCTCTTCTCTTCTCTTCTCTTCTCTTCTCTTCTCTTCTCTTCTCTTCTCTTCTCTTCTCTTCTCTTCTCTTCTCTTCTCTTCTCTTCTCTTCTCTTCTCTTCTCTTCTCTTCTCTTCTCTTCTCTTCTCTTCTCTTCTCTTCTCTTCTCTTCTCTTCTCTTCTCTTCTCTTCTCTTCTCTTCTCTTCTCTTCTCTTCTCTTCTCTTCTCTTCTCTTCTCTTCTCTTCTCTTCTCTTCTCTTCTCTTCTCTTCTCTTCTCTTCCTCCTTTTGTTCTCGTTTGGCAGTAAGTCATTCCCCAGAAATGCTTGCACTGCATGTTTCTAGTTAGAATAGCAGAATGATGGCTTATGATACTAGTAAAAGATTTGAGAATTCTGTGTTTACTTTCCAGTTCTGTGGAAAATGAGGCAATACAAATCTTTGTGTCTACATGGTGCTGTGAGCCTAAGTGCATTTCACCTCTGCAAAACACCTACATGTGCTGATATCGAGGCTGTTTAAATGCTGTTTTAAAAGTCTTGGTTTGTTGTTATGTTTTCAATTTCAGGAAATATTTGAGTAGTATTTTCTGCCCTTTGCAGTATTTACTGCTCCCTATTTATCTGGGATTTCATAAAATCTCCTTGCGTGTACTGGCCAAATATCTGCCTAAGTTTAGCCAGACTCTAGATAGGTTGATACACAAAACAAAAGGTATGTTGACAAAAGAGAAGAAATCCCCAGATGTCTATATAAGCGTCTGAATGTCTGAGCAACTGCTTCTCCAAATAAATGTTTCTGAGAAGCACAGACTCACTAGCAGCTGGTGCTGGTCTTGTGCAAAGCAGTAAAATTACTCACACTGTCCTGCAGCTTGCTGGTACTTGGAGCTGGACCTGTTAGCCTTAAAGATGGCATGGCGGGTGAGCTGGCTGTTCCAAGCAACAATTGCCAAAGCATTTATGCTGCCTGCTATCAAACTGGAAAACATTCCTGCTACTCGTTTAGGTACACTCCTGTCCACATCAATGATCTGATATGTGCAGTGTGTGTGCATCTCTGGCAGAGGAGACTTGGTTACCCAGGATATGGACAAGGCTGAGGTACTCAACAAATCTTTTACCTCGGTCTCCAGCAAAAGCTCTAACCACAGTGCCTGAGAAGGCAAAGGCAGGGACTGGGAGAATGAAGAACCATCCACTGCAGGAGAAAATCAGGTTCAAGAACATCTAAGGAACCTGAAGATGCACAAGTCCATGAGGCCTGATGAGATAATCTGTGGGTCCTGAGGGAACTGATGCATTAACTGGCTATCCATTGTACTTCAGAAGCCATGGAAGATCCCACTGATGGGAAAAAGGGAATCATAACCCCCATTTTTGAAACAGAAAAAAAATGAAAACTTGGGGAACTGCAAGCAGGTTAGTCTTACCTCAATGACTGAAAAGATTATGGAGCAGATCCTCCTGGAAACTCTGCCAAGGCACATGGAAAATACAGAATTGACTGGTGGCTGCCAGCAAGGCTTCACTGAGAGCAAATTGTGACCTTCTACAATAGAGATAAAACACTGGTAGATAAGGGGAGAGTAACTGACATCCTCTGCCTGGAGTTGTGCAAAGCATTTGACACTGTCCCCCACAACATCCTTGTGTTGGTCTCAGAACTGGAGAGACATGGATTTGGTGGATGGACCATTCAATGGATAAGGAATTGGCAGGATCAGTAGCTCAATAGCCAAATAGATACCAGTGAGAAGTGGTGGGCCTCAGGGGGCAGTTTTGGGACCAACATTGTTAAACAGCTGGTGACATGGGCAGTGGGATCGAGGGCACCCTCAGCAAGTTCATTGATGACACCGAGCTGCGTGGTGTGATCACCACACTAGAGGGAAGGGATGCCATCCAGAGGGACCTGGACAGGCTGGAGAGGTGGGACCATGACAGCCCTATGAAGTTCAGCAAGGCCAAGTGCCAGGTCCTGCACCTGGGTCAGGGCAATCCCAAGCANTTGGGAGCGAGTCCAGAGCAGGGCCATGAAGGTGATCAAAGGAATGGAGCACCTCTCCCATGAAGACAGGCTGAGAGAACTGGGATTGTTCAGCCTGGAGAAGGGAGAGGTCTCAGGAGACCTTACAGTATCTGCCAGCACCTAAAAGGTCTACAAGACACCTGGACAGGGACTTTATGTATGGGCAGGTAGTGATAGAACAGAGGGAAATGAATGAAAGACGGTAGGTTTAGATTAGATATTAGGAAGAAATTCTTTACTGTGAAAGTGGTAAGGAACTGGAACAAGTTGCCCAGAGAAGCTGTGGATTCCCCATCTCTGGAAGTGTCCAAGGCCAGGCTGGTTGGGGCTTGGAGCAACGTGGAATGTAGTGGAAGGGGGTTTGGATGAGAAGACCCTTCCAATCAAAAGCATTCTATGATTCTGTGACCTTGTAAGAAAAAATTAAATCATACAAAAGTTATAATAAAATCAGGAAAAGAAAGAATATTTATCTCAAGTAAGTCTTTCCTTTTCCAGTATTAAATGTTAGTCCTTCCCAAGGTGAATTTTGCTACTACGTGAAATGAAACCTGCAGATACACATAGATATTCTCAGGAAAAACACAGCAGTTCTCTGCACTGAAGAAGGACCATGGGGGTTTTTGCCCATTATAACACCAGTTTTTTACCACAGAAAGTTTTGTGCTGATATCTTCAGTAAATAACTCTTACTCTGTAAATCCAGAAATTTCATCATGAGCATGTCAAGTACCTGCTGCAATGGTTAGTTATGCAGGTATTAGATGCTTTTCCTGCTGTCAGGCTGGACAGTTCAGCCACAAACAAGCTGCTGTGGGAGACCCAACTGGCATATTTGAAAGTAAAATATCCCTGGTTTTGTTTACATTACCCACAGTCAGCATCAGTTACTGTTTCTGCATTTGAACTTAAACGTTTTCTTTATCTATGTTTACGCTAGTAAAACAATGTTCATGAGTGCAAGGATTTATGTGCATCTTAATTTTCTACCTCTCCCAGCAAGCAGGCTCTGGGGAACTGTAGGTAAATGTGAGTAAATGTGAGTAAAAATTTACCTTAAGCCTAGGAGCAAAATGTACAGGCACATTGACAGCTAAGTGTACTTTGGGCCCCTAATCTAGTGAACCATTGAGTTACTATTTTAACCCTCAAAATGGATCCTGTTGCATGACGTTCATGGTGAATGTTCAAAAATGCTGGACTTAATACGCACCTCATATCCAAACCAGCCATAAAACAAGCTTCACTAAACTCTTCAGGAGGTTGTGATATTTAACTTCTGCTCATGCATGTGTTAAAGGAACACCCTGAGGTTTCAAATAATGAGATGAGTAACAATCTGTCTTTTTGTTTAAAATTAGGGGGGAAATCTCTATCGTATTCTTAGGAATTTTTTCTTTCATTATCTGCTGGCTTGCACTGAGAATGTCTCTGTAAGATCTTCTGTCAAACCAAGGCTCACTGGCACAATGGCACAAGGTTTTAATTTGCTCAGAAGTTAAGCTGGCAGCTGTCAAAGGAAGAGACTCCTACCTGTCTGAACCAATCCCTGCTTTTGACATATGGCACTAGCTGTTGCTTCATTTGGAAGTACCACAAATGCTGTGTTTTGTAACTGACAGCCTAATTACTGTCTAGTGATTAGTGTTTGGCATAAGAGACTATCTCGTGGATCACTTTAGCTGGTAATGCTTTGCATGACCATTTCATAACTTAAGATCAGAAAATGGAAAGCTAAATTAATTCACAGGCATGAATGGACCTGAAAGGTTTTACCTTGGCCAGATTTTTCCAGCTAGTTATCCATTCCCAGTAACTCTCTCTTGTTAGAGCACATACATATACTTTGGAAAACAGAAGTTGTGTCACCATTGCCACAAAAACCTAAATATCTGTGCCTACAGTGCATGACAGGTTTTAGGAAGGCATCAGCCTCCTCCTCCCCACTGAGCCTTACAAATGCTTTTTTCTTTCAAATTGTGTAACTCCTTCAGCAGTCAGAGATGTGCCAGGAGCCCGGCTTTGGCTGGGGTGGGTTTTCTTTGTATCGCTTACAGGGGCCCTGCCAATGCCTCGGCTCCGCTGCCTGCCGGGGCTGTTGTTCTCTGCGGGCAGCAGCTCCCCTCTCTCGGCTGCTGGTGCCACAGCTCCAGCTGTGCTCATGGCCTCAGACGGACAGGCCTGATGCTTCCAACTGCTCCCACATCTCAGCTTGTGCAGGAGCAGATGCTGGTTGAGGAAGGGCGCAGCCAGCGAGGGACAGAGCGGTGGCTGCGAGAAGAGCCAGACTGTCAGATGTCTCAGTGAATGCATGCTGGCAGAGACCGTGGAGAGCTCAGAGCTGAAAGGAAAGACAAGGCAGGGCCAGTAAGGAGAAGAGGACTACAAATCCTCTGGGATCATCAGGTTAGATAATAAGTTCTGTGGTGTTTTTTCATGGGATGACTGGTTTTGTCACCAAGAGCAATGATTTGTTGTCAGCTCTTCCAGATAGTGGTGTTCTGGAGAAAGCCATGTCAAAAATCACTATGCAGCTGATATTCTCAACCTCAACACTTGTCCACAACATATTTTATCTCTAGGCTGTCCCAGCAAACTCAACAAGCTACATTTTCTTCAGGGTATAAGCCCAGAAGCACAAGATTGAGGAGTGAAAGGGACAGAATGACTCCTCAGAGCTGCTCATGAAGAAAGACCTCATGAAATTATGTCTGCAGTCACTACTGTTCTGCATTTCAGAAGTGAAAGCAAGGAATGTGTCAGAAACATTTTCTCCTATCTTCAGAATGTTGTGGTGATTCAAGTGTCCAGAAGCTGGAACACTAGTCTAATGACTGTCTCCTGGATAAATCGCTTGCAACACCATTATAACACCAGCAAACCAAAGGAGAAACCATTGGCCCAGGAGGGGCCTTTATTACTGGGCAATTACCTTTCCTAATTAATTAATATCACAATATTAATTAGACTGGACACACCTTTTTCATGGATGTGAAGAGCTCTTCGCAGCTGTGCAACCATTACCCATCCTAAACATTCAGTTTTCACAGTATTTACCTATTTAGGCACCACAACTCCAGGGTAGCCTGATCAGGACAGCTGACCCCACCAGATGGGCTACAACAGGCCTGGAGTTCAGCCATTAGCTTTGTGTGAGGCTGATGTCTGTGCAAAATAATTCATTTTTCAAACATTCATTACTGGACTTTCAGAAAAAAAATGGGCCACTTCTAACTTAAGAGTTGTGCTCCCTGTGAATGTTTTGCCATAAGAACTCCAGTTAAAGGAAATTATTCTACCCTCCCACAAAATTATGAAGGGATTCTTGAGCCTTTTTGCTGCAGCAATTGGTCACCTTTTCAAACAGCTCCAAGGACCTGCTAGCCTGAGCATGCAAAGCAGATGAGAGAATTGAGCAAGCAAACAGATTTCTACTGCTCTATTGTGATTTTGCCTTTCTCAAATATTGCAAAATAGAAGTACCAAGAAACAACTATCAGAACCTGAACCTTTACCCTAGTTTTTGTAGGCTGGACCATTCTGAGGTCTGTCTCTAGGGAGTGTTTATTTGTGGTGTAAAAGTGTCCCAGGCTGCCAACACATCAAAAAGCAAACAGAGCAATAAAAGTTGGGCTATTTTTGTTTGTTTTGTTCACTCTGCTTCATAAAGAGGGAACTAGCTGGCTAATGAAATTATATAAACCTATTATGTGAATCCCTACATAAATATAAAATCTAGGTTCAGTTTGCAGAGTGACTTGTAGGGAATTACAACATTATTGGATCATGATTATTTGGACAACTTTCCTCTCTTTTAGAGAATGCAAATAAATCATAGAGGAGTTGTAGATTCTAGCACAAATGATTATTGATGGCAGAAATCTGACCTCTCATCTTCCCAGGTTTTTCTTCAAGTTTGGGAACAAGAATACTCTGTGCAAAATATTCCTGTCCTGTATTTCCTGTAATCTACCATGGGCAATAGTTGGGCCACCCAAAGCTGCCTGGATTCCACAGCACTGAATTGGGATTCACTGGGATCCAAAACTGGGGTGGGTCTGTGTAGGTAGAGAAGTTTTCAGATGCTGAATGGACGAGGAACACATCACTCGCCTATCAGAGGTAGGGAAAGAGTCAGAAGATGTACCCTGAAGTCCGGCCACAGTAGTGAAACCATGCCCTGCCCCTCTTTTCTAGGCTAAATTTCCTTCCTGTTTCCAACACAAGATTCAGACAACCAAACAGAAAACTAAAAAGAAAGATCTATAGAGAATACTCTAGAAATTGCTTAGCAAAGCCCTTGTTAATCCTTTGACAAATAATGGGCACATTCAAAAGGAACGAGAATCTGTTTCTGATGGGTCACACAGACTGGTATCTTGGCAATTTTTGTACACAAGCAACAGTGCAGCTGATGGTAACTAATATGGAACACAGGCACACCTCTCTACTGCATTTTCCCCCAGCCTCCATACCAAGAAGAATTTCACACATCAAGATCAGTGTTGCTTTTAATATCAGCAAACATTATCCAAACGCAATTACTCCCTTTTAGCCATGACTCAATCAAGAATCACTGCACTGTCCTCTTCCTATATCACAGCTTCTTCCACTTGATTCACCTTCTGGAGTGGGTGCTGGAGCAAAAGTAACTAAAATTTAAAATGTTTTTGAAAGAGCTCATTCCAGCTAGGCATCATCAGTTTAGCAACTGAATGCCAGTGCATTGCAATATTTACCCCTACAGCTATATCAGGTGGCCCCTGGAGAAGCAGAAACTTCTGAAAGTTTAATGGGGGTTTTGTTGGGTTTTTTGATTGGTTTGTTGCCATTGTTATTTTGTTTGTTTGTGAGTTTGGGAGTTTTTGTGTTTGGGGTTTTTTTTGCCTCTATTATTTAATATTATTTGGTAACAGAAAAAAACCCCAATGTTTGAAATCCCACTTGAACATGTTCGTAGGACATATAGAAGATGTGTCAGTGGTTTTCAAATAAACCAGCTGATGCAAACATTAAATAAGAGTCGTGTGCCCTATGGGAGACTACTTAGTCTAAGTACTTGAGAGCTGCTGAGAAGTAGCCAGTGCCTCTTTCTTAAAAAGCTGGATATTCATCACTCCCTCTGTATGTCCAGATACCATGTAGGTGGGAAGATCATACATAGCCTGGATCCAGCAGGCAAATAAGGTCACTGAGGGCAGTCGTCCTCTTCATCCTTCAGGATGAAGGGATGGGCAGGGAAAGGCTCTGAACCTCAAGCTGCTGGTATAGCTCGCGTTAGGGAAAGAGCCCTGCACACAGCTGTGCAGGGGACTGTGAAGAGCTAATCAGCCTCTTCTGGAGGACAAAACCAAGCTCTGATGTAGCGCATAGATTGCCAGTAGCACTAATTGTCAGGTTTACTGGCAACTTGTTAAAACGTCGAGAATTAAAGAAATGTTCTGCGCTGGGTTCTGAGCTTGGTAACACCAGTGTGAATTACATGAAAGCATAACTGTGCTCGCAGCAGATCTGAATATCTGTGCATTTGAAATAGCTATCATTTATACTGGTTTCTTACCATTATGGTTTTTGATCACAAAAATGGCTCAGCCACACTGATTTGAGGAAGCTTTCACTCTCTCCGTAGTTGTTATGTAGGTAAATATTGTGGTTCAAGTGCTAAAATGCACACAGTTGAAAAATAATTATCCATAATGTTAGCCAAGAAAAACTTGGCAAGCACTCTAATGCCATAGAGCTGGAAATAGAGCTGCCATAAAGCACCTTTATTTTCTTAAATAAGTAGGATTAGATAAAATATGTCAGTAAAAGAGACCTTTTTAATAAGAATTAGGTAAAATTATCTTTTTTTTCCCCTAAAAGAATGAACATTTTCTTTGCATTTTGAACTGAACTAAACAATCATATATTTCTTTTGTTTCTTCTGACTTTTCTCTCAAGGAATCATATTTTCAGGAGTAATAACTAAGAACACCTAGGGCAAATACAAAAAAGATATGTTTAAGGAAAATTAATTCCTCTATCTGCTGAATCAAGAATTGGACCTTAACTGTTATTTTCTAGTTCCATTTAAATATAAGCAAACTCAGATTTACAGTGTGTATAAATATTTATTATGGTTATTTAAAAATAAGATAGACATTTGATCACTTTGATACTAACATTAAATACTTACTACACTGTCCTCATTGAAAAATTCCCCTGGGTTCAAAAACTTTTTGAATTAGAATAGTTTCACAATTTTGGGATGATTTTCAATGGATGCATTCCTGAAAACAGCAGTCTGTGAACAACAAACTGTAAAATAGAAAATAAAATAATAAAATTCAGCTAGTGTTTTGTTCACTGCAATTCTCTCTCCTTCATTCTAATAACTAAAATTCAAACATTTTACTGTAATTATGAAATGACCACTTTTTAAAAAATGTCAAAGCAATTTATTGAGATGTAAAGAGTAAAGCTGTACACCTTTCACATGGAAAACATTCAGCATTTGCCCTTCTGTCTTGATAGCAGTGTTGGAAGTGATTCAGAGATTTCCCAACGCCACACGCAAAAATTTTATATAGAATTTTCTTTACTGTACCTTAATGAAGGGTTTTGTTCCTTATACACTGTAAGACAAATAGGATTAATTCCTAGGCAAACTTAGCTACATAAATATGTTTTTGTACTTTGTGGAAGAAAGGGGTTACTTTATCAGTACCAAAAGCAAAGTGTCTCCAGTTTGTTATCAGTGCACAGTGAATGTTTGCCTTAAGATGAACTTAATATCAGGAACCTTACGAACGAGGAAGTAAAACCCAGACACTGATAAAAATGTGCTGAAAGTGTTCCTTTTGTCAAACGCAATGAAGGTGCACTGTGCCTCGTGCTCTGCTTCACTCTGGGGCTGGACAGGATTGCTCCATTGACATTTTGTTCTATTTTAGCTTCCTGGGACCCACTGGAGGCCTGGGAAGACTCAGGAGTTCTGGTGACAGATGCTGGCGGTCTGTTATCTTTAAATGAAGAGTTTTTGGGCCATTCCAACCTGAATTTCTGTCTTTTGGTTAAGCTCAGAGGAGATCCATCTGGTATTCTGGCAGCACAAATATCCTATTATTGCCTCCTCCACGTGCTGCAACACTGGCTTAGATAGTGCACCTGTAGGATTGGGAGGGAATTTCCCCCATCCCACCCCACCTCACTCATTTGCTTTCAAGCTTGACCTATCTTGTTCTGTTGGGATTGCCAAAAGACGCCTTAAGTCATGGTAGTGGTATTTTTTATCTTTGTGCAACAGAGAATAAAACTGAAGCTACTAATTAGTTCTATATGCAGCCTGGAACAGTCACTAAATTTTGACAGGCTTTGTCCCTTCCAGTTCAACTCAGTGATCTAAAGCCAAACAGTTATATTTCTCAATACTAATTCCGTTATCCCAGGAAAAGTAGTTTTCTCCAGCTGTTTTACTGGGAAGTGATAAAACACAGTGGAAAAACAAGAAAACATGGGGAATTTTTTTCCTTTCAATTTAAACTGAGTGCTTTGAAAGAGTTAAACCAAAATCTGACATAAGAATTTGTTAACCACCTTCTCGGTTCTGTATGTTTGCTCTGGAAATTTCATGGATTTCTATCAATCAGCAGCTGCATAGGCTGAAAGGATCATAAATGCATGTCTGGAATCCGAGCTCCTTTCCTTGGTGCTTTTGCAGGTTACACACTCAGACTGTTCCCCCCACACCCTCCCTACATCCAAATGCTGTTTGTTTACTCTCCTCTATTCTAATACAGTTGGAACATCATCTTCCAGACCTTCTTCTAAGAAGTTACAATAAGTGAAAAAATAATTTAAACTCTCAATAACTCTTTTAAGTTTTGTGCTGCATTTAGGGTAGTTCACAATACAAAACTTCAAAATTCAATTAAATTTCATTAAGATAACACTATTAAAAAAACCCCACAACCCAAAGTCTTTCTCATGAGAAGCAGTATTGTGTTGCCCTAATTCAGTATAAACCAAAACAGATCAATAAATAGAAGTTACCTGTCATTGACCCATGTGACCAGAGAGAGAATCAGAGAGAGATCCTGGAGAAGCAGACCCAGCACAGGACAAGCTGAGGGAAAAGCCCTCCTGAGATGCAGGTTGCTGACAGATGCCAGCAGGGCATGCAGGGATGTGCAGAGAGGTGCAGGGGTGTGCAGGGAGGTCCAGGGAGTTGCAGGGAGGTGCAGGGATGTGCAGGGAGGTGCAGGGGTGTGCAGGGAGGTGCAGAGGTGTGTGGGGAGGTGCAGGGAGGTGCAGGGGTGTGCAGGGATGATGCTGCTGCTAACTTCTGACTGCCATCTCTCCAAAGTCTGTCCTGTCCCACATGGACTGACCAGGCTGATGTGGTGCTGTCTCGCCAGCAATAGGAACATGCTCTTTGGGGGCCTTCTCACTAACTTGTTTTCACATTCACTGGACATCTTGAACTCCCAGGAACCTTTTTAAAACCATAAGTATAATCAGAATCCCAGGAATTACGGATTATTTTTTAAATAGTTAACTTCTGTGAATCCTATTTCGTGGTGGAGCAGCGTCACTCCCTTGCTCTGGTGCCTATCAGATGACATGACCCTACACCTAAGTCTGTCATTTGATGCAGTCAGGAAGAACAGGGTCATTCAGAGGGTTGCTTTCCTGGGGCAGAGTCTCCAGCTTTGAAAATAAACATCTCAGCCTTTTCTTGACATTTTGTTTTGATAGTGACTTGAATGCACTTTGGCATTTGTCTAGTAACAGGAGATAATTGCGCCAGGGTGGGATGGTCTCAGAGGGCCCTTCTATTACACTTCTGGAGTTCCTGTTGGGATCAGTTGCTGCCTCTTGATCTCCTCAGTGATCTGCCATTCTGTGAAATATCATGCAGCACAACAGATGCAAACAATCTACATTCACCGAAGAACTCAGTTGGAATAATATTTTCATTTTGAAATTTGTTCTATCCATAAATCTTTTATATGTAATCTTTAAAAAAGAAAAAAAGAACAACCAACAACCAAGTAAAGCTAACACGACATCTTAATCACCTCTTATTTTATTTCAAATTATACATCCTACTGCTACAATACAAAAGTAAGCAAACTTACAAAAACACACCAAGCTAAGTCTATAGTTTCTGTATGCACTCTTATAGTTTTTTGCACCATGAAATATAGCATAGAGACTTTGAACAAAACTCTCCCATCTGTATTTATCATGCTGTTTGTCAGAACAGCAGCCTTATCATGTTACTATTTTTTTAATGGATAGGTGGCTGGTCTATCACTCAACTCTATCCTGGAGGCAGCTTTTTGTCTGGATTTAGGTCTTTAATCTCTCAAACTATATGGATTTCCAGGAATTTAAACACTCACCAGTCTAACTCTTAATGGATTTCAGAACTTTCCTGCCATTCCAATACATTAAGGAAGTGTCTCCAGGGAAAACGCTGTGTTTATGTTGTACTGTACTACCTCTTGAAGACTTCCCTATCCTGGTTTACTATGATTATGTGGTTATGACCAGACCATCACCTAACCTCCACTTTGTTCATCATTTCCTCTGTTTGGAAATTCACTGCATATGAGAGTGAGAAGAGAGAAAAGGTCTGAATTCCCTTCAGTGTCTGGCTACTCCTGGGTCAGCCTAAAAAGGCGGATGTGCCATATTTAGCTTTTTTCCTTTTCCTTCCATGGGATCCTAGCAAGACTCCTTAATGCCAGCACTGCAGGGAAATCTTGGCTCCCTCCTGATTTTGCTGATATGCTTTAAAAATAAGAAATGGAACAAAAGAATATACACTCTTAAGTAGGTGTCTATAATGCTCTCGTGACGATGTGATCTTTATTAACAGCTTGCTGCCTGGTTTAACATAACAAGCGTGCAATGTGAGGTAGAGGTGTTCACAACTTTGGTAGGTGGGTTGGCACTGGTTTTTTGGAACCTGCAGGGGTGTAATGAGGTGACACATCCAAAGGCTTTATACTTAGGTTGGGTTTCCACATGGATTTAAAATGTATTCAAACATCTTGAATAAATCGAGAGAGCAGCCTTCCTTGAGACATTTGGCACTTTATACGCAATTAGAAACCAAAAGTGGAAAAGACTTATTGAACTAGTCTTAAATGTCAAAAAATAGTGCACTTTGGAGGTAGTTGTAGGAAAGGGGAAGGTTCAAGGATTATAGTAAATATAAAAACATTTCTGTTACCATCCAGTTCAAACCTCTGTACACCAAATCCTTTCACCTCTTTAGCCAGCTTTGTTATCTTACTTCATGCAGAACACTCAGAAGAGTTAGAAAACCAAGTTTTTATTCATCTTGTCCTTTTTTCAATGTCAACATTAGATTTTGGTGTACAGATGAATCAAAAGGTGTTTATCTGCCAAGACCTGAGTCCAGATTTCTGGATTTCTTCTGCAACAGCAGATAATTTTGCTCACACTTCAAGCATATTCTCTATTTTAAATATTAGTTTTTCACACAGTAGAAATTCAGAGATACGTAGCTAGGTTCTGAAAATATAAGCATGGGTGTTGATTTGTAGACATTTGATTTTAAAATCCAAGTATTCTGAGCTTGCAACTGGCTCCTGTGTTTCTCACTGTCAAGCCCCAAATGAATGTACTCGACACCCTGTCTTTAGGGAAGTGGGGATGTGGATTTAAACTGTGTGTCTCAAGCCTGTTCCTGGAGTTAAATGGAATGTGCAAGTCTGTCCATATTGGACTGAATCTGATCTCACACTGGGACAGGTCAGAGGTAACTCTGCTGCAGTCAGTGGAACAGACCCCAGCCTCGTAACTTCTGTTCCACTGAATTTCACTTACTTCAGCGAAGTTGATTTTGATATGCACTGATTGAAAGAGCCTCATATTAAAGATCTCATGTTGAAGTCATTGTTTTTCTTTTGACTTTACTAAAAATCCCAATACAGCAATACAGTAATAAGATGAGATTTTTTCCTGCTAAAAGTGCTGGTTAAATTTCTTGAAAATAAGCACATGAAAAGTTTTGTATTGTCTTTATAAAGAAATGCCTGCTGCTAGCTAAGAGAGAGGAGAAATATTTTGAGGCATTAAATTATTTTCTACAGTTCAATCATCTGGAAGATTTCCATATGTCATATTTACACTCACTTCCTATTTAATGCAATACAGATTTTTTACATGCATCAACCTTGAAAGAAAATAACATATGGAATAGCCTATGTAGTTATTTTTTTTAATGAAATGGCATGATTTTGTTTTAGCAAAGAATTTTAATGGGGAGAGTGCAAGACCCTGAAACATGACAGTGTTTCATTACATCAACTTTTTTTGTATTTCCAATGCCCAGCTCAAGCTGTGACATAGACGAAGAAAATGTAAAGGTTTCATATGTTCCATCCAAATCAAAGTTTTATCAATTCAGTAATCATAATGAATGGACCTGAAGTTACAGAATCATAGAAAGGCTGGCAAAGACTCTTTGGTTCACTGAGTCCAACCACTAACCCAGTACTGCCAAGCTTATCACTAAACCGTGTCCCTGACTGCCACATGAACATGTCTTTTAAAAACCTCCAGGGGTGCTGACTCCACCACTTCCACGGCCAGCCTGTTCCAATGTCTGACCATCCTTTCAATGAAGAAATTTTTCCAAATATCCAACCTAAACCTCTCCTGGCACAGTCTAAGGCCGTTTCTCTTGTCCTGTCACTTGTTGCCTGAGAGAAGAGACTGACCCCCACCTGGCTACACCATCCTGTCAGGTCATTGTAGACAGTGATAAGGTTCCCCCTGAGCCTCCTTTTCTCCAGGATAAACACCCCCAGCTCCCTCAGTAACTCCTCATCAGACTTGTGCTCCAGATCCTCCACTAGCTCCATTGTCCTTCTCTGGACACGCTCCAGCACCTCAATGCCTTTCTCATAGTGAGGGGCCCAAAACTGGACACTGGATGCAGCCTCACCAGAGCTAAGTAGAGTCGTGTTTGAAGACTTGATATTCAAGCTTGAATATCCTCAAGTGCTCCTTCATGGGCTCTGTACTGGCCTTAAAAATGCAAGACACCTAAACTTGAGTCCAAAATTCTTCCTGTTTGTTAACTGCTACTTCTGTAACCTAGAATGATCTATAAATGTCGAGCTTCTGAGCATGGTCCAATCACCTTGATGGTTAAAACGTGAAGCAGCACATTTTTCATTGTGGAAAAGAGAATTATTTTAGGGATTGTAGGAAGTGACAAGATAATAAATCTCTGAGCTTCTAAAAAAAAAAGCTTTAGAGCCATATTCCACCCTAGTCAGACTGTGAAATTCTGCTGGACTGTATAAATCAAGATTTAGCCTACAGGCTTCTGTCTACTATATATTTAGGCACCTTAAGCTGATGGAACTATTGTGAACCTACATGATTAGAAATTTAAAAATGCAAGGAATGAAATACAGCTGTGTTTGTAAAATGGAATGTTACAAACAAATTAGCTCTATAAGTCTACCAGCGCATTCATCTTGGGCGAAATAAGTGCAGGAAATAAGTGTATTCCGTTCTGCTGGAAATAAGTGCAGCTCCTATGGAAACACCTGGGTGGCACTCAGCATGGCTCACCAGAAGTAAGCAGGGCAGAAAAAGAGGGAATCCTCTCTTACTGCTGTCCTAAGGAAAGCCTGCATTTCTAGTCTCGGTCCCCCAGGCTATAATGGGGGCTGTCTGGTGATACACCAGTAGCCTTTCAAGATAGTTCACTATCAAGAAGCTTGACAGAATAACAGTCAAATTTCTGTGTTTTCTGGGAGTTGGGGAGTGGGGGAAAAGGTGAGGTTTTGTGGAGGTGTGTTCAGCACCCTGACTCTGTTCACATTAATCACTGCATCATCAAAAAGTGATCCTTTATTTGCTGCTGAATATTTAGGCAAGAAGACTGATTTTCACAAATGAAAGAGTTATGAAAGATCCCCACCAGCGCTTTGTTTCTATACTGCAACGCCACTTATCTGCAAGCAAAATATGCTGAAATGCTTAAATGTGAGAATAACTAATCATGAAAGAAGACTGTGATTCCATCAGACTTTGGGGAATGGTATCTCCAAGTGCTTGCTGTTGGATTTGCCATCCTGGACAAAGGCCAGACTAGAGGGAACACTGAAGAAGGCTTCAAACACATTGATGTACTTTATGTAGCAAAGCAAACACATTTGCACTCCACTTACTCTTCCTTAAATAATAAAGAAAATGTTTTTGTGTTCTGTTTGATTAGCACTGAATAAAAGACCAATGCTGAGTAATTGCTGGGTCACCACTGCTACTGGCACACGTAACTCATGGCTCAGAGGGAAGCCTTGTGCCTCTGGCCCCCATAACCCTCGGGACCAGGACAGACACCTACACGGATCTGGGGGAAGGACAGCTGGCATCTGGAAGCAAGCAAACAGCGTGGCCCTGCCACCACACATGCTTCACACCTTGCAAGGACTGACAAGAACCAAGCTGATCGATATGCCTGGATCTGCACCGTGTTAAGCTGCACTGACTAGGTTTATTGTCTCGGGTTCCAAACACGTAGTAATTCCCTAACCCTGCTTTTTGTTGTGTGGTGTAAGTACAGACTAGGTAGAATGCTAGTCTTGCATGTATGCTGCATGCAGGAGAAGGTATTTCTCTTCCAAAAGGACTTCCCACATCCTTAATTTTTAACTTGTTTTTCAGGGAAAAATCTTCTTCAAACTCATTGACTTGATTGTGGTTTTGCATCAAAATGCTGTATTGAGCTAAGTCAATAAGTCCACTGTAAACCACTCCAAGCTGACTTGAAACTTTCGGAAGTACAGCTCCTGACCTGAGTAAACCCGGCCTCAGTTAAAAGTTTGCAAAGAAGTCCAAGGTAATTTGCTACCAAATGTTTTGTGTGAGGCTTAAGATTCCATGTCCACCTCCTTAACAACCAGCTAATCACTATTTATTGTTTGCTTGGTTGTACCAGTGAAAACATACTAAAGCACAAACACAAACTTTATTTATCTGGACACTGCAATCTATCTGTGTGCTACTTATGTCATTATCACTGCAGATTATGAGCACTCACTTGGCACTGCCTGCTGCTGTTGATAGGACGTGGTCTTTACTCCAGTCCCCATATTCTGCATGCAAGCAGATAATCAGTCTGACCATTTGCTGAGTGACTTGACAACTGCAAGAACCAGATGTTAAGTTCTAGAATGTATTTTTCCAGTAGGGTCATTTAGGTCTCTGATTTGTTTCCTAGCTAGCTCTTCTTAAGTCTTTTATCTGCCTTCTTGGCTGATTTCCATCAAAACAATAAAGCATTTATAAGTCTCAGTTTCCGCACAAGCATCATCTCCAACTGCAATTCCAAGAAGTCCCCTGTGTAATGATTTGAAGGTTTTATTTTCCTTGTGAAAGCTGTGAATGAGGTACAGATTTTGTTATGTCAGATACAATATTCGTATCTTGTTTATAACTGCTCAAAAGAACATACTGTGAAGCTTCATTCACAGAATTGACATTTCAAATTTATCAGAACAGGATTTACACTCTGATGTTGGTACAACTACAAAAGTTATCTCTGATGGGTGGAGGAACAAGTTTGTTTTGGGTGGAGTGAATCCGTCCAAGTCTCCATAGGGAGCAAAGAATGGACAAGAAAACCTGGGATAGCCTTTGCAATCGTACTGATAACAAACAGTCACCCTGAAAACACTGGGGAAAAATAAATTAAGCTCCACACATTTTCCTGGTAAGGGTTCTTATCCTTTGCTTACTTGCACTCAGAGATTAATATTAAATAAAACAAATGNTTTTTAAGAGAGTGCAGTTTTCAAACTCCATATATTTTGGTTTTGCATGAAGGAAAGCATGAAGAAAGAAAATATTGCCTAATATGTCAACACTCATCAATCAATATCTAACAGAATCGTACCTGCACCTGTAAGTTACTGCTTCCTCTTTAGCAGATGTTCTTCTCTCAAGATTTGAATTACAGTTCTCTCTCTCTTTTGCAGTTCTGCTATGAAGGAGTACCTGGTTCTAACAATCACTTAAATTACTTTTCAACGCTTCTTATTTACATGGTGATACTATCCTGATATACAAGCAGTACCCAAAAATACTTCCAGCCAATCAGACACTGGATGAATTCGCTGGTGCAGATGCAAATCCTGGCTCAGAAAGCCCATTTGCAGAATGCAAGCAGACAGGATGTACAATAGAAGAACCTTGTTAACACCTCACCTCACCTCCTTCAAAACTCTTCCCCTTGGCTTCGTGTTACTGGTTACTGTCAGAGATGAGCTATGGGATAGAGGGTGCTTTGATCTGAATCACTCCAGTTGTACTCATATCAAAATTTTTTGCTTTGGAATGCTACTCTGTTAACATTATCAACCTTCATTTGCACAGCTGGGTTGACAAACCTGGGTTTGGCAACGATATATAAACCCAAATCATCCAGTCACGGCAATGTCCAAAATTAATAGTTGTGCCATCCACAAGCAGTCAAATGTGTAGTCCTTGTTGTACAAAGCTCAGAAGACACTGTGGTTACTACTCCAAAGAAATAAAATCCAAGAAATTGAAACCTTCTCCTTTTAGTCATGATAAGTGGAATTTCTTCTCCATGCTAACTGAGGACTTAGGTGCCACTTCACTTGAGTGATCACAGAACCACATTCGGGTTTATACAGTGGTGCTGGTAGTGACGTGCAGTACCATTTTCTCTAAAATACACTTTCAGATGCCAGGGTGCATCTCCTCTATGAATAGCATAAATTAACCCCTTTTGTTGGCACAAATTCAGGTGCATCATGGTTTTTCAGGCCTTGTTAGAGGTCGTTATTTTTCCACATCCATGGCTACTGTAAACATGCTGTTTGAGAAGTGTTGTTGGCACACCGAATTAATGCCTTTGAAGAGGTTGTCCCTTCTCTATGAACAAAAAGATGAAAAGAATTTGAAGGGGAGAAAGCAAATAACAGTGATGAAGTATTTGAGTAATGGGTACAAAATTCAGAATGTCAGTTTCAGCCACCTGATTCTGAAATATATCACAACAATTAATTAATAGCATCTCTTCATGCAAGGAGGTGCTGTGAAAACAAACACAGGAAAGACTCTGAATGTTTCTGGCACGGTTCTGCTAATGTTCAGTCACTTGTCTAGTATTTAAGAGAATTCACAAACTACTGTTTGTCTCACTCTTGCCAGCTGTGACTGTCAAAGGGGCCCCCAGTGCCATCAGCCAGATGACGAGGTTTTCAAAACTCAGTTTGAATTCTCCCCAGCAGATTACTTCCCTCTGTTGTGTTTGGGCAGGATGGTTTCCAGGGAATTGATTCCTTAACCTTCAGAAAATTTTCATCTCTTTTCATCTCTTTTTTTCCCCCTCTGTTTATTCCCCCAGCTGATAAAGAATCAGTTACTATATCTAAAACACTCGGGTTTAAGATTCCATCATTTCACGTGACAGACGGGTCATACGTATAAAACTTTCATGACTTTTCTTACTGTGTGCATCTTAAACATTTTTTCTTTCAGTGATGCCAGCAAATTTCTATCCTTAGTACTACAACAGGAAGAAAGTGGCTTTACCTTCAATCCTCCTCTGACGTGCAAATGCTAAGGCAGCTCCACGATCCCCAGTGCTGTTGTTTGGTAGTGCACAGAGTGTGTTGTTGGGCCAGCACAAAAGGCAGTGCTCCCCTAATACCTATCCTTTCCAAACATGCCGTGTCTTTCCTTTATGTGGGCATGTCCTTGAAAGGAAATTTTCACCAGTGAGTGAAAACAAATGTCTATCCTCCATCCTGAACATTCAGACGGATCCCCCTTTCCTATGGACTGGGAACTCTGGTGACAGTGCCCTGATTGAAGGTTCTTTCAGTCTCTTGCCTCTTCTGGGCCCTGCTTAAATTAACACCTCCTGTGAAACAGAAAATGCCTAGCTCAGCCTTTGGGATTTCATTTCAGGAGCATGCATGTGTGCCTCTGTGGGGTCTAGGGTTCCTCCAGGCCTGCAGAAGGTCCTGTAGCAGAGGTGTGCACTGTACTGGCAGGTTTCTGTCGTGGCAGATTTACTGGTCCTGGGAAACACTGCCCTGGAAGCTGCTAAAATTTGCTGGTGTGGCTCTGTTTGCATCTCTGCTTGGGTCTTTGCTGCTTTTCTGTTTCCAGTTGATAAGGCATTCCAAACCGAGGCATTCAGACGTCAGGTTGAATTTTCCCCAGCAGATAGTTTTACTTTGCAGCCAGCTCAATATGCCAGCAAATCTCTGAAGTTTAGATGATACATTGACTTTACTGTAGGGTTTTTTTTTAATATCAGAAATATAATACCAGCAATTATTCTTTAAAAATTCTTCCTTTTGTTTATTAATCCACAAAGTCAAATCCAATCCAACTTTCACTATAACTGAAGAAGCCATCAGGAACCTTATACTTCTTTGATTTTGTTGTTTTAAAAATCATCCCTTGAAGACTAAACAGCTTTCCATGTGCTTGTAACAGCTAGTAGTAAAATACTATGGAAAAAAATCTTACTATGCCAGATAACTTGATGTTGATGGATATGTCACATATTCACTTTTGGTCAATGAAACAACCTATTTAGCAATTAAATTAATTTGACAAAAGTTTTAAGGCAAATCCAGGCCCATACAAAGTCACGACTCCAGGAGTCAAAGGTCTTGACTTCACTGAGAATGAGATCAGTTTCTTAGTTCAATAACCTCTCAGAAAAAAAAAAATTCTCGTAAATGCTTTATTTTAAAAATAATTTTATAAATAGTATTTTACAGTATCAACAAACATATAAATCTTAGTATTACCATTGCACCAGTCTTGTTTTATCTAGAATCTTATTTTGTGTATTTGCAAAACTCGACAGAAAGGAATCGTGATTGAATTTGTGTTGTTCGGCCTTAGTGACAAGGCAAGAAGTATTTCCTAGGTTCTGCAGAGTAAGAAAGAGACAGAGAGAGCATCTAGTACGGCTTTTATTTCAGCATAGCAGCTCCTGCTGTAGTTCTGAAGATCATGGGAAGTACTCCTTTATTAATTTTTAATGGCTTGATTAATCCTTTCCAGCCCCGGCTGCCTCTTAGCAATCGAGTTGGTAAGCGTGAGCAGGCCCGTGACTGATGCTCCTCTTGGTCAGCATGCCTTCACAGAGAAAAGGGAGAAGGTTTGCCATCTCTGTTCATCCTACCTTCACACAGAGGGTTCGACATGAATATAGCAACCTAAATATGGTAGATACACACAATTTGGAAAGACCAGGGCAGATTTATTTTTTGATATTCAAGTGGCCTGTTTGCATTTTGAGCTATTGTCATCTTTCCTAAGAGCTGTTTCTGTCCGTTCCTGAGCTGGATCATGCAAAACTATCTGCCTTCTCCTTTTCCAAAGTGGCCTATATGCAAATGGCAATTGTTAGCCAGTGTAAAAGTCCCACTTTAAATTACAAAAATTATGAGTTGTTTTAGGGATTTTCTTCTGCTCTGTGGATGCTAACATATGCTCTATTCTACTCCCTGATTTCAGTGGCATTGTGTGAGCAGGGACATATTCTGCATTACGAATGTGTCCAGCCCAGTATTCTGTGACCGAGTTCAACTGGTGGGGAATTCAAAGAATCAGAGTCAAATTCAGCTCGAGCTGATCAAAAATGTCATATGCTTTTCCAAGGTATGTTAAAGAAGAAACTACTGTAAATCTGTAAAACAGCCACAAATTTTGTAAGAAAGCTTTTTTTTTATGTGCAAGATCTCCAATAATTGTTCCTAGATGGTTATGTTTCTGTGCATAAAGAACTGCCATGCATAAAGAACTGACACATGCTTTCAATTAACATTATTTTGATCTTAGATTAAAACAACAAAATAAGGAACAATGCAAACTTTCCATGAAAGACCACAATATCTGTATTTCTTTATCTTCAGCGAACTTTATAAGAAAGTGGGTGCCTCTGTCTTTTCCTTGCTTAAATAAGAAAAATAATAGAAACAATCCAAAAGCTTAAATATTTGTTTTGACCTTGCAGCTTAAGTGAGAAGAAATTTCAGGCTACAGCTATCCACCTTCCTGCGCTGATTCATTCTACCTCACTTCAACTCTATCATGTAAATCTTAAAAACAGGAAATAAATTTGTTTTCTGGAAGTTGTGACAGCTATTTCTTGTTTAAAGGTAAAGGAGTCATGTTAGATATGTAAATAGTAGTGTTTATACCTTTATCAGCTAGCAAGAATTTATAGCCTTCATTCTGCCTGAATGGGAACAATTACAATTACCATGTTTTCACTTTCTGTCTTTGCCAGGTGTGGATGTCATAGGAAGAAAATTGCATGAGACTGGTGTTTTATGCCTTGAGTATGCCACTTTACGTGATGGATTTTAGAACTCTGTTTACAGAAAGCAAAACTCTTCTTGTTAGAGAGAAAAAACAGCTACAGGAGCCAATTAAAGGATCAAACTGCTCTCTTAAAATACACGAGGCATTTCACAAAGTGCACCAAAACATGATTTTCAGAAGGACATGAAGAGTTGTTATTTGAAATGCCAGATAAACCACCAAAAGCTTCTGGTCCTGTTATAACATTCTTCCTAATTGAAGTTGATGATCCACTGGGGTATAATCTTCATTATTTATGAACAGCAAGATGTGATTAATAGCCACAATGGTATCCATTTAGGTATAAAGCTGCTTTGTTTGAATCAATAGGAACCACAAAATAAATAAAAGTTTTCTTCAAGGGATTCTGTACAATTGTACATCTATTGAAGACATTGCTCTTCTGTCCTACCTTTCACTTGATAAAGAATTACAGCACTGTCACTTACAGAACAAAATAATAGCTTTGAATTTTAACAGCCAGTTTTGACAATGCAAATAACCTACAGCCTTAATATTCCAGAATATTTCTCCGATCTAGGTAGAAGTTCTGCTTGGCTTTTTAAAATCTTTCTTTATCCACTATGCTCTGGTAGATGACAGACCTCAGCCGTGCTTTTAGACGAAGATAGTATCTTTTACAAGAGCAACTTCTATGAGTAGAAGAAGCATTTAAGGCTTTGGGCATGCAGTTGAGTTTTGACTGACTACAAGAGTAGTTATGTCCATTAAGGATTTGGTCCAAAGCCCAGTGAAGTTGAAGGACACTGTTTTAAGCCAAAGTAATGATTGAGAGCTGGATCAAGCTTGCAGTGATCTAAATTAAATCTAGTATTTTTGAAAAAAATATTGTACTTGCTTGCTAGATTCCTATCAGGAAACCATCTGAATTTGTCTTTGTAATCTGTTTTACCGTCTCAGATACTTCCATTTATCACTGGGCTTTCAAACTTCCAGAAAACATAGTAATTTTAGCTAGTAACAGTGTAGGTTATTTGCTTTCTTTGGTTATTTTCATATGACTCTCCTAACTCTAAGCTTTTTCATAGTTTAAAATTCATAGCTGAAGTTACAAAGCTTCTTTTATCCACTTACTCAATGACCCTGATATTAGAGCGCCTATTAAAGGCAGTAGAACTAATACTGCAGACCTTGAGACTCCATCTTCACTACACTCTTGTCTGTATTTTCACTAGTTATGAGCCCATACTTCTCCCAAAACCACTTTAAAAATTATAGCTTATCATATTCAGCACACACTAAACTTGACAGGACTGAGTCCTCGCTAAAATAAGCAGGAGGAGTTTGCACTATAACTTTTTATGAACATCTAAAACACTTCTAAACTACCTCAAACCTAATAACTAATCCATGTGCTTAAGAATAGCTGTCGTATAAGAAGATTACATTAATGAATGAACTAGAATGGATTTTTTTCATGTTTGTTGTGAAGGTCTTCTTGTCCATGTATGATTCTGCATTATGCAAGATGAAGCTCTGGCTACTTTATTTCTTTTTCTGTGGCTGTGAGAAAAAGACGTCAATTAAGAACATATTTCTACACATAAATAAAAAGAAAACCATGCCATTTAAGTCACTGGCAGACAAGTGACTGACATGGCATTTTTGAGATGTGGCTTCATTTCATCTTTCTTGTGTTTTGTGAGTTTGAGGCAGGTATCTTATCCCTCCATATTTCGTTTCCTTCTAAAAAATAAAAACTTAGGAAATAGGCACACTGATAGAAAAAAGAGCTTAGATATTTATCTTGCATGTAAGTGCCTGCATTTAGGCATCTAAATACCAGCAGGTAGCTACAGCTGCATCTGAACCACTCTCTTGCATTTACTATTCTTGATTACAATGGAAGTGTAACTTAAAAGGATAAACTGCTTAAAAAGCAGTACAGAGAGGGAAAACATACATCCGGGCAGGAATTTTTGGTGTAATCTTTCCCAAAACAGCCCTGAAGCTGGGACAACAAATGGTGAGAGGGTACCTGCTGCAGTGTAAGCTCTGGTCAGTAAGAAACAACTGAAATACTAAGATCAGGAGTCTAAGGGATGGAACAGGTGAAGCTGCTCATACAGGTTATTGTAAAGTATTCTTTCTAAATTCAAATCCAATCCTATATAGCAAAAGCAATTTCTCTAGGTGTATTCCAAGCAGAAAAAGCAGTGGGATTGCTGTTATGGAAGATGCAAGCACTCTGCGAGTGATCACAAGAGGCTGTCTGAGCTAACATAGCTTCATTAAAATTTAAGACAGGGTAAGAGAGGTAGGAATTCAGAGGGTTAGTTTGTATTGTTATAAAGGCAGCATTAGAACGTGATTTAAAGCAAGTTTTCTACTGAGAATTAAGTGCTACTGTGGCCTCCAACCTCCCCAGATAAACAACCAAGCCTAAAAGAAAATGCATTTTCCTGCATGGCAAGTAATAACTATAGCACTGTTAGTCATGCTGTGCTGTTTATTCTCCCATGACAGTGGCAAACTGCTGGCCCACCTTCTGTTCTGTGTCTGCTGCTTGACATAATTCAGGCCTGCAAATTTAAGTCCTACTGGCATCGTTTGAAAATAAAATTACACTCTTTACAGCATGAGCTTCCAAAGAAGCCTGCTGTCATACCTCAGACCAAATGTAGCTAGAGCTGGAAAGAAAACAGCATTAAGCCACTGTCAGAAAATGTGCATCAAAGGTACAAGGAGCTTTGAAAACTGGCAAAAACTGACTTGGACGTGATATATTTTGTCAGGAAGGCCTTTGGATTTACATTTTATACCTTCAAGGTGCTCAGTCACATTGAACAAAGGTATGCTTAATACAGAGTGACTCTCTTTTCAGTTATATATGAATTAATATATGAGGTTTCTTTGTTCTTCACTAGATGTGACAGCCCATGCAGTTCCATGGGTTTTTATTCTTGTTATGAAAGTGCCAAGACAGTTATTCTTTGAAAGTTTGGAAAAGAACACAAACCCCCCCAAAATCGTAATTTTCTTCTAATAACTATAGAATCTGAATGAAATGTTCTCTTTTATAGCATAAAAACCCATTATTAAGTTGAAATAAAGAACGAGAAGGAAGAATATTTTGTCAAGTAAGGATCAACATTTACTATTTTGAAAACAGATCACTGAGGACTGTGCACCCTGTCCTAAAGTCTTACTATAGAATTCTTCTGTATGTGCTTTAGAATAGACAACCTCCAACACTATCCACATCTTGTGACAGGAATGCGTGTGAAACCAGTTATTTTTGACAATTTACTTTGGGATCTTCTATGTGAATGTGATATACAAACTTTTCAGTGTCTGGGGAAAGCTGAAATCACAAAATTAAGAATAAAAAGACTAAAATAATGTAAAAAAAAAGAAAGGAAAAGAAAAAGAAAGAATTCAACTATATGATCCCTGGGCCAGCTAGGAAATCAGTAAATTTTTTGTTTTCTATAAACAAAAGGATAGAGTTGATCTATCTGTTTATTAGGGTATGTACTCTGAGCAAACAATAATTAAAAGCATGGGGGGCAATATTCTTCTGACTTAGACAAATCTAATCCCACAAAATTCAGCTGAGCTCATGCCATAAGGACAATTATGTGCTCATTAGCAGGTTGGAGTTGTCACATAGCCCAGACTTACTGACTCCCAACAATTTTAAAACATGAGGGACACAAGTTTTCATTTTGATGAGACATTATCAGTTCAATGCACACTTCCTAAAGGATTGCTATACGTAAACAGCAAAAATTCTTCAATTTTTGTTCCAGATTGCTGTGAATCTGAAGCAATATCAAGATGGAGAATTTCACCTCATGAGTCTGAGACACTTTCAGGGCCGTGAAGTTACAATTGGAGTCAAGCCTGTTCAGAGCAAGCATTCAAAAAAATCCATTTGATGATGGGCAGTGGACATTATGAGAGCTGGCAGAAAGGCAGAAGCAGACTTAGGAACAGCAGTATCTGTACAGAACATTTGGCAGTGAGCCTATACCCCGAGCCAGGCACTAGGGATGCTCCAGAGGGGAAGATTACCTGGAAGAGCTGAGAAGGCATGCAAAGGAAAGCATGGCAGGTATATCCATGAAAGAGACCGGAGCATCTGTTTCTGATATCTCAGGTAGGATATCTGCCCAAACATAACCTTCTACTGCAGCAAGGTACACGTCAGCCAGTTATCCAGGTTTCCTTCAGAGACGATGGAGAGAAAAGGGCAGTTTACTGCTGAAGCCACCTGCAGGAAGGTGTCCATGTAAGCTGGACAACCAGCTCTCCTGAGCGCCAGTTTCTGTGTGTTGGATAAGAAGGGAACATAGACAGCCAGCTCAGATCACAGAGCTTTCACTGGAGACTCCTAATGTTGGATGTGGCGAAATTTTACTTAGCATCTGATAAATCTGGACTGCTGTTTCAAAGGGACTGCAAATGGTGTTCAGGGTGTGTTGTGGTCACAGCGTGGGAAGCGGTGGCAGTGCCCAGTATCTGTCCCTGTGTGCCAGGCAACAAATGCAGAACAGTCCAGACTTTGAGGGAATGAGAGAAATTAAATGGCTCTTCTGAAGGAATAATTACATTTCATTTTTCTCAAATGTCTAGAAATGTCTTAAATTTTCTAGAAGGAGAAAACAAAAGACACTGTCACTGGCCAATTGGTGAGCACTCAGTGTTTCTGTCTCCTCTGGCATGCTGGGCAGTCTACAATCTGGTAATGCAACCCCCCTGAGTTTAGGAAGCTGCACACTTTTAATCCATACCATTCTCTTTTTCAGTTAGTTGCTGAAAGTTGAAAGGGCTGAATGATCACATGCAGTCACTGTTCCTGTGGTAATTGTCTCAACACTCGTGCATAGCACATTAGCACATTTTCTTCTCATTTAGCTTTCTAATTCGGAAGACAGTGCCTGTTGTTGCCAGTGAGATGCTATACAAAGGCAGCATAAATGACTATAAACTTCTTTAACATTCAGTACAACAGCCTTTTGCTCTGCCTCATAGCTTACTATTTTCTGAAACACACTGACAGCCTGGGTTTTTTGGTCTATGACTACGTTGCACCTAAGGAGTTTGCATCCTTGTACCTGGCTGTTTGTGCTCTATCTAGACTCACAGTGATCCTACAGAATAAGTACAGCATTTTCTTTTATCTGTCCTCTCTCTGCCATAAGAAACCTTCACATCTTTTTGAAAGATTAAACTCAGGCCACTAACCGTTCCATACAGTCCTCACTGCCCTTCCAGTGGGAAGATCTGTCACATCCACACGCTGCAGTTACTGATAACAGTAACTGTCAGGTTGAACTAGAAAAAGTAGTAAATATTCGTATTTGTTTGTTTTGGCCATGTCACTGCTGAAATCTCCCTCTAATCCTTGCAGAGTTTTCTCTGACCACAGAAACTCATTGCTTCTGATACACTGAACAATAAACATCAACTCCCACTGCTCAGTGTAGAGTTACGTTTGGAAACAATTATTTTCCCTGTCAGATGTACATACACTAGAAATTTTCTATAGACCGTGTCAATAAATAGGGTGGAAATTTTTTATATAAACTTACTTAGACTACACATTCATAAGATGTTCAGGTTAATGTTTCTCTTTCTTTTGATCACAAGTCATTCCTGAATAAATCAAAATCTCTACAAATGTACCGGATATTCACAGAATGTCCACAAAAAGGAGGATGAACAGCTTGTCTCTTCTTGTAACACAGTACTGATTGGTCTTTGTAACTCACAAATTAATGATAAATTAGAGATGACAAAAAAGCAGGTTCAATATTAGAGTGTCCTCTAAAAAGACCTACGATACCAGAATAGCTTTCTTGAAAAACCTTGAGAAATAAATGCTATTTTTAAGTATAGAAAACAATTACCACTTCTTTCACTGACATGTGGTATCACAGCTGTACTTCTACAGACTACAGAGATTCCCAAATTACATTAAAACTAAGCAATCCAGACTGTGCAGTCTATATTTCACAGTGTAAAATTCCACAGACTTCGCTCTTTAGAGCTGACAGTTGTCATTGGACAATTAAAAGCATCCTCACAGGGATTAATTTTTCCCAACACTGTCACACTGCAGGCAATTTGATCCCACTGAACACACCCTGACTGCTGGGGAAAGGTTTCAGGAACCTTAATCCTTCCTCCTGGGCTCGCGCTGCAGTGTTGATAGACCTCCAGCTGCACTCAGCATCACGGCTGCCCATCCACTTTCATGTATGAGATACCAAAAATTATGTCAATTTCTTTAATTCAGAAAATATAATGGGGCAGTGTCCTTCGATATATGGGCAAAAAGTTGTTCACAAAAGCTTAATGGACGTTTATCCAAATACTGTTATTTGTACACGTCTATAAAGAAAAAGCCCGTCTTGGGCAAAAGGAAAGAAGAGTTGATTTACAAATTAAAGTAGTATCTCTCATTAGACTGCCTAGGGTAGGTGGAAGAAAAGCAGCCAAGCTCAGGGGCACAGCAGTCATTCTTAAGATTTAGGGGAGAAAGATGACAGCCTGTATTTGTAATTAATTTAACTCTTATTTCTGTGACTTAGGACTTCACCTTCCATTTGCTTTATATCTAGTCTGCAAATCTTGTGTTTATGAAGACGTAAGCACCGCGAAACACTTGGACACTCTCTGTTTCCTTCATCTGAAGCAGCAGCATTCTCTAAAATAAGCGGGCTGCCTGGCCAAGGAAGGAGACACGACGAGTGCTTTTGCAAGCCCGCCTGCATTTCTGCGAGGGACCCCAAGGCGTGAGAGCAGCAGGGGAAGCGAGGGAGGGCCTGCTGTGGGTGCTGCTGGAACAGCCAGTGTCCAGCGAGATACAGCCGCGTAAATTCGACAAACGACGTTCAAAGGGGTGAGGGCAGAACTGTGTTTGTGCCAGTAGAGAGTAAAAACAAGAACTGCTTGTGTTGAGGCTGCGGGTTATAGCTTGTGTGCTGAAGAAGCGTGTGCATTCCCACATGCTTTTTGTACTTGTTTGAGATACAGGGTGACTGCACTTAGAAATAAGTACACCATGTACCCTGTATATTGTCCTTTCCGCAAGACAAATGTTTTTGTTCCCCTCACAGAAGACCCAGTTTTAGTTCGTAGTCACAGATTCTTCCATAACATTAAACTCATGATTAATATGTTTACTAGATGATTTTCATTAAATTTGAATTTGGAAATTCAGTCATCCCCTGGCATATCCTCAATTCTTACCAAATTTCTATTTTTAGAGCCTCCCAACAGTGCATTACCGTGATCACTTATCTACCAGTACTCTTGGGAGAAAGAGCAGCTGTAATGACCCACTACAGAAGAAAGGAAACTGAGGCACAGAGCATTGATTAGAATGCCCAGCATTGTGTCTTTTCACTTCACCCTCGTGCAGCTCTTCCCTTTCTGTTATTAAGATCCTCTCCTCCCTAGTAAAGGCAAAACCTTTGCTGTCTTTTCTATAGAACTCCAAAACAGAGTCCTACTTGAAGCTTGCTCTGTCTTCAGCCCCATATGAGCTGCAGAAACAGGTTCTGGAGCTCTTACGCTTCAGTCAGCCTGGAAAAGTGAAATGGACAGGTTGTTCTCTATCCTTAGGCTCACAGAACCACACAGTTCTTATCTTTTTCTTTTGTTTTCTTCAACTAGCACTACTCATCCCCACACAAGCACAAAAGTTAGTACCTTTTTGGCTTTTCTTTGGTAATTTTATTAATGCCCTTCTCCATAAGAATCAATTTTTACTGATTTTCTTCAAACAAAGTAAGTTCAGGAAACTCACTTACAACCTGGGCATGTAAAGTCTGTCTCAACAATAGAAAACACATTATATAAAATAGGTTCCTAGATTTCTTGCAGAAACATCAGTTCAGGTCACTGCTTTTCAGCAGTTGCTACTGCAGCAAAAACAACAACAACAACAAGCAGGCAAAGGAAAAGTAGTCTTACCTCACTGTGGCACTTTGGCAGCCTGTTTCCTTGCTCTCCTTGCTGCTGGTCCCATCATTCTCAGCCAGCACTGAGGTTCCATTTAATGCACAGACTCACTGGGACAATAAATATCTGCTGGTTTTCCTAGTGCAAAAGCAGAAGTTAAAAAATATTTGTCAGACCTGTGTACAGTGATTCCAAATTCTTCTGCTGTGTTCTAAAAAAGAATGTCAAGAGATCCAAGTGAAACAGATATCTAATTTGCTTCCCCTCCCATTCTTCTGTCCGTATGTAAAGCTGGGGCTAAGACACAGAGACAGCTATTTAGGTCGTTGCATGTATATTGTTGTCTCTTAAGAGAGAATTCTCTTTGGTCCTGAATGTTTAGTTTTGCTCACTTGCTTTTAACTTCCATTAGCAGACTGATTTTCAAATGTGGAAAGAGCAGACTTTTTGGCCAAGGAGAATGGACACAGTAAATGTTTTAACTAATAACCATCTGTACCCTTTTTAGTATTTGGCCTACATCAGCTAATATATTTGAGCTCTTTAGCTGAGCTGTTTGGCTTAGATGTACTCACTGATGATAATATTATGGGTTTAAGGAGAGAAAATTTCAAAGGACAAGCACTGAGATTAGCCATCATCCATCAAACAGGTAGACAAATATTTGCTCAATACAGATATTTGAAATGCAAAACTAAAATTAATACAGCATTGGGGTGCAGTGTAATAACCATGCAAGAATACTAAAGCGAGAATTTATCAAAAAGAAAAATTATAAACCATACAACAACAGGGGAAAATAAAAAAGGCAAGCACAGTAAATAGTGTAGAAACTATAGCTCTCCTTTATCTTCTTTAGGTGTTCCTCTGTCCTGTCCTACTCCACCAGTGAATCTGTGCTTGGCATTCTTCCACAGAGTACTTTCAAGCCCGCCTTGATAAAGGATAGTCCCTTCCAAATTACCACAGAAAATGTACAAGAGTATTACATACTCTTAATACATTAGTATTCATTCTTAAGTCCTCCTCCTCCCTCCCCTGTAGCATTAAGAACTACAGAAATCAACAGAATGCTGGTAACTGAGTAAACACTGACAAAACAAACCACTACCGCTTCAAGTGGATGTTAGGAGAATCAGAAATACCTCACTGAGCAGCTCATCACTGTGTGGATGTGTGGGTTTGACTGCAGCTCCTCTCCACTCCTGTTGTTTGTTACAGCCCTTTCACATCCTATCTTAATAAACTCTGTAAGTTTATTACGGGGCAGGGAACATACCTTCCCCTGTGCTGGTAGTGGTATGTTGGTCCTGTGCCCTGTTTCATCCCTCCCTTTCTAATGGGAACCAAGGGCGTGAAGATATTTCCTGCAGCGAATTCTGTGCCAGTGCTAACTTGACTTTGAATCAGTTGTTGTTTGTTATTAGCAAACAAACATCAAAACTAAAGGCTAACCTCAAACAAGTGAAGCATCTGGATTCCACCGGCACATGTGCACACCTTGGTTCTGGGATACTGCAGATCAGATCAGCCTCAGGTTACTGGAGGACAAGGTACAACGAGCTCTAGATAAATTAGCTCTGCTGGGCCATGCTCCCTGCAGCTACAGTGCTGCTGCTGTCTCTGCACTGTACTGCAAACAAGTGGAAACTTACTTAAAGGCCAGAAAGGGTTATCCAGTCAGATCTCCCAGAAAGCAGAAACCATAGAATTAAAGAGTAATTTTGGTTCTAAGGCTTGAAGAAAGCTCAGGAGGCCATCTTGTGCAACCTCCTGTTCAAAGTGAGACAGGTTTAGATAAAGTTGCACGGAAAGTGGAAATTAATTGACTTTAAAAAATTCTGGGAATTGAGAATCCACTATGAATCCACTACTCTTTCTGGAACCAGTTGCCACCAACGATGTTTTTGTTGCTGGTTTTGGTTTGGTTTGGTTTTTATTCCCCAAAGACTCATTTTTAGCTCGTATTTGACTAGCTTTAGCATCTTCTCTTTTAACTCTGATTTCTTGTTTTGATACTGCATGGCAGAGGCTGTCATCACATAACCCTTTGAATCAGATTGAGCTTCATGAATTTGTTACTGTATTACGTTTTTCCAATTGCTTTTGCAACCCTGCTCTGAGCTTTCTCTGATTTATCAGCACATAGATTACAAGAGCAACTGTCCAGATAACAAGATCAACTGTCCAGTCTTGGGCAAGAGAGCTGGACAGAATTTTCATAGCCACAGCACCAAATGCAGAGCTAATGTACGCCTTTTCTATCTACAGTAAATTTTCCCCTTTATATTTATCCAAGGATTACCAGTTTGGAAGCAGTTTTGGAAATGGCATCATGATGGTAGCTCATATCCAAGTTAGCTGTCTGCCATGAACCCTAATTTACTCTTCCCTAGCAAGGCCATCCACATGGTACAAGAATATTTCTAGGTATAGGACTGCCCATTTAGATATATTGATTCAGTTATTCCATGGATCTATTTGCAACTTCCATGTGAAGTTGTTCAATTATACTAAGCAGTTCATTCATTACATCACTTATACATTTTTTGTGACATCTGCAAAATTGGTCAGCAGAGATTTCATGGTTTTTTCAGACCATTTATAAAATTTGATAATTATCTCAGCACCAGAAAAGGGCTTTTGAAGTATCACTAAACAGCACATCACTGATGATTCTCAATTTGCATGTATATTTCAAGAAATAATATTTGCTATTATTTTATTTAGGATGTGCAGTATTGGTATTTTAATTTTTATCTTTCCTTAATCAAAATGTCAGCAGGTACTAAATGAAATGTTTTACAAACCTTGGAATGTATTGCATTCATATTAATTCGCTGGCCAGATGCAAATGTCAGAGTTAGGGCTACACATGTGACAGAACTGTCTCTCCACAAACTACCAGTGTGAACTTTCTCTTGAAACTCTGATTAAAAGAGGGTTTTGTCCATGAGAACTTTTTAGTTGCTCGGGATAGAAGCCTTTACAATGACATCTACAATTATTCTCCAGTTATGACTTTCCACATGGACTGCATTCTTGAACAAATCTTGACCAAATATTAAGAGCTGCACGATTTTTTTTTTTTTTTTTTGGTGTTTGCTTGATGTTTTCCTTAAAAGTTTATCTTAAGTGAAGGAAGGGAAATATTTACAATGGAACAATGGCCTGGAACTAAGGAAGGGAAAGTTTAGGTTAGGCTGTAGTAAGAAGTTCTTAACTCAAATAGCCTTAGACTCCAAGAGAAGTTTTTTGAGACAGCATCATGGAAGATTTCCATTAACTGTGCAGGTGAGACACTCTGGAGAAAGACTTTATAAAGAACGCAGTCTGGTGAAAGTTGAATACTAGATAATCCTCACTTTTTTATATAAGCTTTCTTTCTTTATAATTCTTTCTCTATAATTTTATTAGTGACACAAAGAAGATTTAAATTCAAAGCAAATTTTAACACCCTACATACTTAAGAGACATATCTACCATACCACAGATCCTATTGAGAATGACAGCTCAGTGAAAAAATCCAGACCCAGTTTTTTATTCATTATGTTTACAATTCAAGAGGAACATTAAGGTGCTGAATTATTGAAAATCTCACCCATGCAGTACAGCCCCTTGAAAGTGCCCTGAGGTTACACTGGCCTTTGGAACTGCTAGCACACCAAAGATTAAACAAAAGTATGGAGGGAAATTAAGGTGAGACTTTCTGTGATTTTTTGAAAGAGACAAGAGGCAGTACCAGACAAGTCAGGAGCTCTCACTTTACTCTTTCTAATCCTCTGCACAAAATATCTAAATGAGAAAAAGTTCAATTCACTTTGGTATTTAATTCTATTCACCTATCCAAAGAAGTAAGGGAAGTTTATTTAACAAACTGATCAAGTTTCCTTTTAAACCAGAATTTAGATATGCTCTGTTGCATGAAACTCAGTTTTCCTAGTTGTACCGTATAAAATAAGCTGGGAGCTGGATAGTACTTGTTCTGAAGCAAGTCCATTTGCTGTGGTGAAAATGTTGCAGATTTATGCTAGCAGAAAAGTCTTCAATCTGTTCTGCTTAACGATATCTGAAATTAACAATTTCAGTATTATGAGCATTCATTTCTTCTTTCCTGCCACATTCATATTTAACAATTACAGTTCTCTGCCAGAGAAACATCTGTGCCAACTGAAGGAAAAAAAATTGTACATCAGATAACTTTGAGGTATTAAGTTACTTTCTGATTTTAGAAGACAAAGAGTAATGGTATTTGGCCTGCTACATGCAGGATCCACTACTAGCAGTGCCAAAAGTACTTATTCCTTGAAGCTGCACTGTCTTCTCTGACTGTGACATGCGTCCAGGATTGAAGAAAGAGTAAAACTTGTCCCCCTAGTGTGCTGTTGCTGTATTTAGCTCTGTAACCTGCTGAAGATTGTCTAGGGGTTCATTGTTACCTCTTCTTTATCTTCTGTGTGTTTTTACTGCACTGAACATAACTCCTGGTGAAGGACATTTCTCCTGGACATTTTTCTTACGACTCTAGGCTTCTGGGATGGAACAGATTCCACCTGGTAATACAGTTCTCATAGAATGCAAGATAAGAACTAGATAATATTTTGCTTTTGTTTATCAAAGTTTATAAGAATTATCTTGGCATTTATTCATGTTATTAACATCTGTATTTTTGCTATAAAATTTAATTTTAAATCTGTGTATATACAATAGTTTTCATTATATATTTCTGAATAGCATTTCCATTGCTTTGGAATACCCAGTTAAATAAAGGTCAGATGAGATAGGCAATAATTATTGAAATGATTCATAAATCAATATTTTCTTCTTGGCTGATTTCTTCTTGGGAGATGGCTGTAAAATAATTTATAGTCAATATTAATCTGGTATTATTATACTATTGCAGATATATTTTTAAAATTATATTTATAGTAAATTATTATGTTGTTCCCAGAGCATCAAAGACAATTTAGTTGTTTTATGCAAGTGCATTGAACACAATGCTGAAAAACATTATTGACTATTCACTGAAGAGCCTCACTAAGCCTTGAAGGGAGGCTGTGAAGAACATGCAAATGAGTGAGTACCAAATCAGATGCAAACTTGGAAGTTTACAATAGGATATGTAGCAAAAGAAGTTTGACTAGAGTGGCCACATGTGGCATTAGTATTGCAGAAAATATTTAGCATTTATTTGCAATGTATTCTGGGAGTCTGTGTCTGGGAGCTGCTTGTGTTGGGGACTGTGGAAGAATCTACACTGAGAAACAGATCCCTACGAATCTAAAGGAAAGGTAGAAGGGTTTTGTTGCCTGTCTGGGTGAGGTTGGTGTTTGGGCTAGGAAGGGAGCGGTGAGGGGAAGTCGGAGTGTAATGCAGCATCGTGGTGTGGCAGCCAGCTCCTCACCCCCGCTAGCAGCCACCTCGGACCACCCTGCTGCACCCACGGCTGCTAGTCTGCGCCGTAGCCACGGGATTCTTTTCCTTTAAACTGGGAAGAAAAAGGTTTCAGCCTAGGCCATCAGATTGAGAGCTGTCAACAGGTCTCTCACACCCCCAAGCAGTCCATCCACTCAGCTTAGGTATAAATGGGATGGGGAAACATAGCCTTCATGTATATGTTGAAAAAATTTAGCTTTTTTGGATAAATTTTGGATGAGACCAGTCTTGACAGGCTCACCCTCAGAACACCTTCAGACTGGTTCTTCAGCAAGGAGGTTGAAGAACACATCTCTGGTAAATCCCAGCAATTTGTAGTCATAAGTTAAACAGGAGCTTTTCACAACTGCCATGCACAAAAGGACAAAGACACTTCTAGAAATTTCTTCTGAAAGTCTGAATTGCCTACAGACTTTGCAATCTTCCACATGCTGCGGTAAATCGGAATTTTGTGGTTTGCCATTTAGGCATCTAATCCTGTCACTTAAAGTCCTGTTTAAACCAACTAAATCTTACTATAGATTTAGCACAATACTTAAGTCCTCCTTAAATGAAAAGAAGCTTTAAAAAATCCACACCACTTATCAAGGAGAAATGGAGCAAGGAAAGGTTTGGTCACTGTGTACCACTGAAAGCATAATTATGCCAAAAATAAATCTCCTAAAACTGAAGAGGAGAAGAGCTTCTGTAGGAAATAACCACAGGTAAGTGATTTCTATTCTATCAGAATATGTATTTGAAAAAACTCGCATGCTGTTGCAGTGAAGAATCTCCACTGCTTTTCACACACTGGGTTACAATCAGTGTAAATCCTTATTTGTATCAGGATCAGGTGATGGAACTTAAGAATAGCAGTTTAAAATAAAGAATATGATAGAGCAGACATGCGTGTCTTGCCTAGAAAGGACATCTGCAAGGACAACTTTGAAAACAGGTAATTTGCAGCCCTCCACTTATTATCTGTTAATTGCCATTGCAATTTCATAGCAGTATTTATTCAAGCATATCTCATGACAAATATTAAAAATATCTAAATAAACTGGCCACTTTCGGGATGTTCTCTGTGTATTTGGAGCACTGGTATGTGCAAAAATCTATATAGGTATCACTTGATATTATGGCATATAAGAGATATTTTCCCTGGGTCACAGTTACAGAAAGATTATAAAATAAACAGCAAAAATCCTAACGCTATTTATGCTTGTTTTTTCAAAATTAATTTGTTCAGAGGGCAATTTATTCCCAGTAATTTATTTGTAGAAATACTATATTAGCTCAGTTGTTTAGAGCACAGTGCTAATACTACAAAATTATGGGTTCTGTCTGTGTATGGACCATTCACTTAGGAGTTGGATTTGATGATCCTTGTGGGTCCCTTCCAACTCAGAATATTCTGTGAAATCCTGCGAAAATCCTGTGAAATTGCCATATCCTCCCCGGAAGATGAGAAGATTTGGATTTAGATCTCACAGCAACTCATTCTACCCGCTTGTCTCTGTCAGATTATAAATGGGAATTCCAACCACCTCAAATTGCTCTTAGAAGAATACTTTGCCTTAAAACCCTTTCAAATATGCTTGTGCTATGTACCATTTCTACAAGCAGCATATTTCCCTAAGCCACCTGAAATTCCTGTTTTCACACACAGAAAATGGAACATGAAGGACTTGGCACAGTCACCTTCAGGATGGAAGGTGCCTGCTCACTTTGCCCTCTGAGTTCACCCTAGGTAGCACAGCTCAGAACACTGTGTATGTGTGTACGGACTCTGAGCTCCATCTTGGATGTCTTTCAGATGAACTCCCACGGAATCCCAAGCAATCTTTCTGGCAGAAGATTTTCCAGTGAAGAATCAAATCCATCATATAAGGGGAGGACATTTTCAAAGCTGAGGGTACATTTCAACAAACAAGGCTGTCAGCCTTGCCCTCAAGGTCGAGCCTTAGTTTTTCAGCCTAGTGATAGGGATTGTTTGATTTAGAAGAAACTCTGCATGCCAGCTCCTCAGAGAAGAATAACTGAAATTTCCCTGCTTGGTATGTTACCTAACAATCTTTTGCATCAAATGGTGCTACACTGTCTGCTCTGATACTGTGCCAAATCCTTGGCTATTATAAATCATTCTTATCAAATTCATCTATTTTTGTCATCTGAGGTTCTGACTCTTCTGACTTATGCTCTCCTCTTATTTAAGGTTAAGAAACTATCTCTCCAAGCTTTACAGCCCAAATTTATGTGTTTGAAAACAAAGCTGATAAACTCCTCCTGTTAGAGCAACAAGGCAATGGTTGGAAAAGAAAGACAAGCATTTTTAAGGAATTATTAAATGCAACCTAGGGTAGCTGGTTTACAGGCTTTTCTCTTTATCAGTTTCATGAGTATCTGAATAAAAACTTGTTTATACTTCTTAGAGGCAAGCAGGACATATCTAAAGAAACATTCAACCTGAGCATGGTATAGATCATATCAGGAGACTGTGAGCAACAAACTCGTTAGATAATTCTCCTTCTCAGCTGGTGTTTGTGGCTAAACTGAAATGAATGTGATGCAGAAGTATAATACAGAGAGTAACTGTGTGAAAATAGAGAAGCATGTGTGACAGATTGCACATAACCCTGTAAAAAAGACACAGACTGAATTTGAATTTTATTCACCTCCCTGTGAACCTGGTGAACCCACTAGGGTTGCCTGGGGATAAGTGAAACACAAACCTGATCCATTTGGTTTGCTACAGCCTCTGGCAGTCTAAATGTAATTTCAACCAATTCAGAGCAGCAGCAATTTATCCTTAGCCGGCACAGATGCAAGAGATGACTCAAGAAGAAACGAACCAGTAACACGTTTTGGAGCAAGAGGATATCTCTGGCTGGTTTTGAATTCCAAAACAAAAAGGAATGTTATTTGCTCCCCATTTTGTAGCAGCTGAGGGCTGTTATCCATGTGAAAACAGTAGCTGTAAAAGGGACATCTTGCTACTTTATGTATTTCCTTTCTTTGCTACAGCAATTACTGACACGGCTCTTTAAATGAAAATTCAAGTTCCAGTTTCTTGAGATCTTCTACTCTTCTGTTGGAGCCGAAGAGCAGCCTTGACACCTATTCATTGGTTGTGGAATTCCTTTGACTGGGAAACAGGTGCTGCTCTGAAAGAGCAACAGGGACAAACACTGGATTGCACCCTTGCTGGATTGCACCCTTGCTGGATTGTACCCTTGCTGGATTGCACCCTTGCTGGATTGCACCCTTGCACAGTGCTGGGCCTCTGCTCCCTGTGGCCCCAAGACAGAAACACAAAGGGCCCAGAGGAAGAAGAAAAAAGGGCCTGGACAGGGCCTGAGGAATTCTTTCAGCTCGATCTCCCAGCTCCCACTCTTCATTTGCTTCTAATCAGCAAATACACTTTCACATACCAATGACAGCACATTAGAAATTAAACAACCTGGAATCAATGCTGGTTTTAGACCAACATGGTTGCTGTGGGTATATAAAGAAAAACTGCTGAACTACTGCCAGCTCATGTGCTCTATGCTGAATTTACCTGGCTGGCAGAGACGTGCAGGGAAAGAAACTTGTTATTGCTTATCAAAGAAGGTGAGAGCACTGCTGCTGCAGGCATGAAGGTGAGAGGATAGAAACAAGGCGGGATTTGAAATGCAGCTGCTGAGCTTTAAGAACAGAAATGGTTGCCTGAAAGTAACTCAATGGAAAAGTTGATCTATTGTTTAAAGTGACGGAAAGTACTGTTCAGACAGGATTCAGAAATATTTCTTCCTGTTTTCTAGGGGAGGCACAATAATTGCTTTAGTTCTCAGTTTGGAAGAAATGGCTAATTCTTTGGAAGAAGCATATGATGTATGTCCTATCTGATTTTTAGTTTAATCCAGTGGAAATAAATCAATTCCAAAATGTCAGTGTTGGATCTCCTTCCACATATTTTATTAATAAAATAGAATAACTCCATAGTAGAGATTCCTTGAAAGATGGGATTTTTTTTGAGAAAAATAATTTAATGGCAATGGACATATCCAAGTCTCACCAGAACTTGAAATACCTTTTATGAAGAGTGTAAAAATATACTGATGGCATTTTTCAGAATTTTTCTCTCACTTGGCTCTTTCCCAGACCTTTTTTTTAATTAGCAGGTATTTGACTAGAAATCAAAGTAGAAGAGCAGTACCTAGCATGCCTCCCACTTGTGTTATCACAGACTGTAATGTAAAATTGCACATTATAGAGCTGAACAAAGGGTTAGGGCTTAGCAAGAGAAGCTGAAGGATTTTTAGAAGGAAGTAATCAACTCATTTGGTGCTTTCTATTTGCTTTTGAATCTAGGAAAAAGAAAAGCAAATTTCTTATCCAGGTTTGTTACAACATCCATTTTGGTTTGGGTTCATTCCTCTGACTGTTGGAGTACCCATGAGGTGCCTAAGCTACCAGCTCATTTGCTCCACATTCTATCTATATTTAATAGACAGGTAGATGACTGATAATTTTCCAAGGTGATTTTGACTTACAGGAGGCTGACAGGTTTATGGTGCCTTTCCCTCCACTGATCCGAAAACAAACTGAGGAAAAAGGTGTCTTTAGTAGTGGGCCACTCAAACAAGCACTTATGGCTAAGTGGAATCAATCTAGGCCTACAGGGTTTTGTTTTACCACTGAACCCCACGCTTCTTTTCTGTATACAGCTCCTGTTTGAAACTAAACTTAGTAAAGATAAATTTTTAGGACTGCCAGACTTAAATTTCACTGCCAGTTTATTTCAGTGTAGCTTTTGATTTTCTCAGTGTTCTTTCAGGCAGTGACACTTAAACTGAAAATGCACATTTTCAACAGGATGCTCAAAATTTGTACACTCATTTTATAAACAAAACCTATACTTGTAAATCATATTTCCTCATGTAACTAAATTTCAACAATCTATTGAAACTTAGATCTGTCCAAGGTACATATGTAAATCTGAGTTTCCCTTATAAGCCATATTACTTGTTCCAACAAATATTTATTACAATTAAAGCTGTAAAAGAAATTTTGAAGTGGATTATGTCCACTTAATAGCCTTGAAGCCATTTTTTTCTGAATGCATGCCTAATTAATGTAACAGGTTTCAATAATTCTTCCTGTTTGGTCCAGGATGATAAAGCATGTGTTAACGGGTGGAACATAAAAAGTAAATCATGGTTCTTCCATTCTGCTCCCTAGTGTCTCATAAAATTTCTGTCATCTGAAGCAAATGGCTTCAAAATGTGTTAGACTTGTAAAGGTGAACTCTATAAATTTAGCTTTTACAACTCAATTTTCATAAAAAGGGGCCAAGAAAGAGATGTCATTGCACATCGGTCAGTGGAGATCTTTAGCTTTACTATATTCCTTCAAACAAACTACCCCATTCTGAGGTGTTCTGAGGACCTAAGATTTGTCTTAGGTCCCCACCTGTTCTCTGTCCACATATTTCCACAACTCTAGCCTAATGTTTCGGCAGATTTTAAGGTAAAATATGTCCTTTTCTTCTTCTTGGGCTATTCCTTTTGCACTAAGCACTAACTGCTCGTGGTTCTGCAAATCTAATCTGCAGCTCTGGGTGCCTTTGAACAGGACTGTACAGTCCCCAAGCAGCTCTCTAAACAGAATGGGAATCTTCTCTAAACAGCAAGTTGAAATATGATATCAAGCAAAGATCTATTTTACCCTAGAAACTTTCTAACCCTTGGAGGGGATTAGGGCCTGCCTTAGAAGAGTTTTGTAGGGCAGCCTGATCCATCTCTGATCATTTGGCCTCCCACATCTTCTGAATCTGAGGTGGGGAGGAATGCAAAGGCAGAAGTACACATTTAAGTGCTTACCAGGTTTGAATGAAGGCAAATTTTGATGCAACCACAGCCTTTCACCTTGGCTTAATAGATAGAAACCAAACTCTTTCCACCCTTCAGTTCTTCCCTACATAAACATTTAAAATATTTAATTTTCCAGGAGTCCTTTAATCCAAATTTACAGATCTTGACTTTTCTTAATTGAAAATAGGGGGACATCTGGATGCAAAATCATAAAAATTTAGAAGTTTTAGTATCATTCTCACTCTTAAATATTAGCTGATATTTGGCTCTCCTCCTTGTCTGCATCAGTCCCACACACCTGAGTAACTGACACATTCCACAATGCCAGGAAAATACAGCAACTTGATATCCATCATAGCCTCAGATTCCTGTTTATAATTACCCTACACTAGGTCCTTAACAAATAAAAAAGGAAAACATCCTGTCTCGAAGAGTTTTGCAACATAAAAAACATCAGGAAGAGTCCAAGAGCAGATGGCAGAGGATGCGGAGTACAAAGAAGGAAATCAGAATTCTAGTGCACGCTACAGATGGTAACATTCAGGGTCAGACTGGACAGGGTTCTCAGTAATCTGATCCAGCCAAAGATGTCACTGCGTGTTGCAGGGGGGCTGGGCTAGATGACCCTGTGGGTCCCTTCCAGCCCTAACTGTTCTGCGATTCTGTGCCCTTGTGAACCCGTTTGCACGAGCACAGACCGGGGCAACACTCTACAGCAACACTCGGGAAGAGAAGCAGGGTAAAAAGGTGAAAGCAAAGAGCCTTGCACTGAGCTCAGCTGAGCAAGGCGCATTCCTAGGGATCGCGCAGCAGGACTTGCGAAAGGCTTTTTAGAGTTCCATGCATTTTTCAGCTGGGTTTTTTCCTAGCGGTGTGACGCACTTTGAAAAGCACCTGTCATCGATCGGAGCAATTTTTTTCTTATTGCAAGTATACGAAACAGAAGATTTCTTTGTTACAGAGGGGCTGTGTTGAGAAGAGAAAACAAATCAGAGTCAAGGGATGCAGTCCAAACCAAAGGTTCCCATCCCTGTGCTCACCATCTGTGTAGTCAGAGATAGCAAAGGCTTCCTTGCCATTGAATAATGCAAACTCGGGGACTTCCTTGACGTAATTGTGAAGGGTGGGTGGTCTGTGTGAGACAGCTGGCAGCATGCCAGTGATCCAACACGTTAGCAGATCTTCAGTGGTAAAGGATAAAAGGTAGTCCATGAAGAAACTGTGCAAGTCTTTAAGCAAACGTGTAAGGTCCTTACTTTTTTAAAGAGTATTTTATACAGATTTACTACTTTTCTAATAAATGATCTCCCACATGCCAATCTGCAAAGATTTGCAGAAAATCTTTTAAACAACAAATAGGCATCCAGAGAATAAGATCTAGAACATCATATAGATAGGTATAAAAAAGACGTGTTTCTGAGTTTCTTTGAGCTATCAAAGATGCTGAAACAATGATGGAAATTCTGGAAGAATTGCAGCTGTCTTCCTTTTCCAATTCTAGGCACAAATTCTGTGAGGAAGAACGATATTTTATAAATAATTTCCTGCCGCTTTGCAGAAACAATGCAAGTACTTGGAAGTTCAATATTTCCTAAAGCCTGAAGTGACCTCTGAGAATGAGTTTAGAAAAATGACTTTTTTTTCCTAAGCTATTGAGCACCAAGATGACATTGAATGCAAAATCAACAAATATTAACTGAGATATCTCTTCAGGGTTATCGTGGTTTTATCTGGCATCTGATTCAGCATTTCTAGAAGTCAGGGTAAAGGTTTTCTGTAATGTGGGAGTTAAAACAGACTGTTCCATTAGGTTCACCTGCTGACAGAGTCTCCTTTCTTTACTTTGGTGCTGCACAGTCCTAAATCAATCCTCATTCACACTAACAGTTTCAAGAAATACATTTATCCTTTCTCTTCCTTCAATTGCTTTTAGATTTCACCTGATAAAAACAGGGAGATTAGGCAAAAATGGACACAGAGCAAAAGCAGAAATGGTAGGGAGGAAAAGAGAATGAGATTCCTGTGGTCCAGCCCTTTCCTTCACAAAAGGAACTCATCAATTAATGAAATATTGCTCACAGGGATCCATCATCTTTGGTGTTAACTTGACCAAGGAATGACCCTAGATCTACAGTCTTTCCCCATGGGGGAAGATCAAGACTGTAGGCCAGGTTATTCTGACAGGTGAAAGCTGGCAGGTCTGTTCTCCACAGCTTGATGATGTGTTCAGAAACACCACGAGGCACCAGCTGCTCCTTGAAGAAGTTTGTGAAATGGCTCAGAGGCTTTACTGGTAGTGACTAAATAATTCAACAATAAAGGAGAATCAGTTTTGACCTCAGCATAGACAAAGCAAATGTTTATTTACAGGGTTTATAACCATACATATGTCCTGAACATAACAAATGAGGCAGAATGGCTATAAATAAGGTTACCATGTGGTGATTCTGAGTATCTCAAGTGCATACTAAGAATGGTTTCCAAAACCAGTGCTAGTTACTTCCAGGAGCTGGTATCAGCACTAATAATGCTTTCCGAGCATTTTCTCAGCACTGTAAATGCCTTCTGAACGTCTTAGAGAACTTAATCCTGTC
>VZTF01000586.1:0-33789 GCA_013397755.1 Cnemophilus loriae
GCTGCCGCGGGGCCGGGGCTGCAGGGCGGCCCGCTCGGCGCCGGGCAGAGCAGGGGGGCCGATGGCGGCCGCCGCCCCACGGGCCGGGTGAGCAGCGCGGGGCCCTCCGGCCGCTCCAGTGGATTTGCAGGAGCACGCTGAGCAGCAGTGTAAGCTCCCATTGCTGCTATTACCACCCTGTTTTCAGGGGTCGCTTCCTTCAGGTCACGATTGACAAACGGCTTTTGGCTACTTAACGTCAGAATAGTGCAACATATTTGGCTCAGTTAGATGTAGACAGCATTGCAGTCTGAAAAACATGAGCTTCGGCGTTTTTCTCGTACCCCTCGACCTGTGCTACCCACAGTTATGCACAGTAAGGGTCTGGTTAAATTTAGGATCGCCGTCACTGTTCTGGAAGTTGTAGCTTTGTACTGCATCACACTGTTGCAGAAGAAAACTCTTAAGGACAGGTAAGGAAGGTTCCCTAGTTGTAGTGGTCACCTGGTTTGGACTAGATGATCTCCAGCGATCCCTTCCACCCCTCACAATTCTGTGATCTTGTACATGGGATGAAACTGCTCCTGAGGTGGTATTGCAGGGGTTGTGAACACCTTTTTTAACAATGCCCCTTTTAAAGGCAGTTAGTAGCACATCCGTGGTTACTGATGACAGAACTGGTCAGAAAAGGCAGTAAGAGGGAGAAGATTATGTGTGCCTTTTGTTAAGAGAAGCATAAAAATTAGTTTTATAGGGAAAGACTGCCCAGCTGTAGAGAACTTGTAAGTTTATCAAGTACTGACACTTAGTGAATGTAAAAACTGTGAGTCATTCAAGACTGAGATTTAATGTCCTGATAGTTTCACGGGGTCAAATATATCTACCAAGTAATTTCTACAGCGTTAGGATAGAATGTAGGATACTAGAATGAAAACTCGTATTTAGAAGAGATTTGCCAGAAGTGTGCGTGTGCATGCATAACAGTATTTAGTTTTTATTTGAAAATCTAAGTGGTTTTTTTTTACATTTTAATAGAAATATGGTCTGTGTTCTAGGAGCTGGAAAAACAACTCTTCTAAATTACATACTGACAGAACAGCATAATAAAAGAATAGCAGTTATTCTGAATGAATTTGGAGAAGGTATGTAAACGTGCAGAAAACTTTCTTTTTGCCGCAAAGTGACAAGTACATGAAACTGATGGAAACCAAGACTACTGTAGTTTTAAATCCATTACTGAAATTATTGACATGCCTCAAAGTCTTCAGAAGGGCAGAAAGTCTTTTTGCTGGTTTCCATAAAATAGTGACATGCATTAATCTCTTTTGCACATAAATGTAGGCCCTCGGAGTAAAGTAAATGATTATGTCACCCTGTTGGAAGTGCTATACCTCCATTTGTCATACTCAATTTCAAGCAAATGGGAATTAAAATAAGTGTTGGTAGATAATACTTTCTTTTACCTCCTTTCTCCTCAGCCATTTGCAGATCACAAATTATCCTGGACCAAGAAAATGGGGAGATGTGTGCTTGATGACTGTGGTTCTTTGAACTCTTTGCTTTCAGGATTTTTAATTACTCTAGCTATAATTTTGTATCTGTACCATAGTCAGAAGCTTACATTGTTTACAGTTTGCACTGTGTTGGTGGGGGTTTTTTTGTTTGTTTGTTTTCATCAACAAAGATGCATGTCACTTTTCTGGTCATGGAGCCTAAAATAAAATGTGCAGACAGAGCCTTTATTTGATATGGAAGCACAGCCTGGCATCTCTTTCTTTTAGCAAAGTTTGTGGCACTTATGATGTACCATCATCCTGTGGGGTTTGATCTTTGTACAATCAGCTTTGTCTTGGCTTTTAAATTTCTCATAAAACGGAATATACAAATTTCTTAAGAATATGTCAGAAACATGGTCTCAGGAGAAAAGAGTGTAATGCACATATCTCTCTCTTACAGGCATTGGCATGCAAGATTGTAGATTAAAAATATAGCACTACTTGTATTTTCAGGAAGTGCCTTGGAGAAATCTCTGGCAATCAGTCAAGGGGGAGAACTCTATGAAGAATGGCTGGAGCTAAGAAATGGCTGCTTGTGCTGTTCAGTGAAGTAAGGAAGGGCTGTTGTACAAGTTCTTACAGTGGATATTGTGGGGAATTGAGGAAGGGAGAAGACATGCAGGATTTGATTCCTGAAACTGATGGTAGAATTGACTGAGACTTCTTTTGTCAGATGAAACAGCAGTTGGAATTTGGGAGGTAGAAATTTATTTCCTATCGCTGCCATACTGAATTTGGACTTGGTATCTTTCAGAAGAGTAATCTAAATATCAACTTATACACCACTGGGGTATTGTAGAGTAGAGTGCTCTCCCTCTATTGTTAGTATTATATGCTTACATGTAGAGAGCTGAAGAGTCAGGTAGGCTGGAACTAGGACTCAGATTTCCCAATTTCCTCACAAAATACTTACTCTGCTTCTTTCTTTATACATTGATTACTACTTTAGTATTGTATACATCAGAAAGGGTGAATGGAAAACCTTTTGTGACCTAAAGAAACACAATATCCAAAACTGTAAGCTGATGGTCATGTTAAAAATCAAGAGTATTTGTTTCTTTGACATGTTTTTTACCCTGTATGTTTGAATGCTGAATTGTTCGTGCTAAGTTTGTAAATAATGTTCGTGGCCTGTTTGTCCTGAAGATTTGGGAGAACTGGCCTTATGCCTTAAATAGTAATAGGTAGTAAGTGGAAGACTTACTATTGCATTCTGTTGTTCGGGGGTGTAAGGAATGCTGTCTCGCTGCTATGTTTTATATACATTGGTTTCTTATATAAATGCTATACATTTCTGTTTCAGGCTGACTTCATCAGTTCTAATTTAAGTAAATGGCACATGTTAATCTTACTGTAGGTGAGGTAGAAAGGCAGGGCAACATGCTTCACTTCTACCTCACCCCTTATTTCTGTAATTTCAGCTGCCAAACCAAATAGTTACATATCTGCACAGCTCTACTGTCCTTTAGAGGTTGTTCAGTGTTTGAAAACAAATCTTTATTTAAGTCACTTGGTGGGATTAGGCAGATACAATTTTCAGACTAAAATGAAACAAAAAACTAAAATTTGCCTAATATTAAACCAGCAGCATGATAACTAAATTTTCATTGTAGACTGTAAGTCTGCAAATGTCCTGACTCAGAACTTTTGCTTTGATGGTTCTGACACTGTGTTCTGCATCAGAAGATACATTTAAATACATGCCTCAGCTTGTTTTCTCTGTTCTCGGGTTTAATTGTTTCTTTTTACAGGGACAGTGGTGTGAAAGCAATTGAGAACCTGATGCACAGGAGAGGAAAATTTGACTATATATTGTTAGAAACAACTGGTTTGGCAGATCCAGGTAGTTCGCGTTACAATTTTCATAAACGTGATAATTACTCTGTTTTTATGAAGTGCTTGTTTACTCACCAGTTAGTTCACTTCAACAGTTGTAATATGAAGTGGTGAGTTGTCAGGCATCTGTGTTTTGATTGTTGTATAGACTGCAATGATTTGGTTAAGGTGCAAATATGAGGTTGTGGATGGGTTGTTTGATTGGGTTTTGTGTGTTGAACTTACTCTAAATTGAATCTGAAGCTTAGCAGAAATCCAGCTAAAATATATTTCTGTCTAGAAAAGACACTGGGCTTAGCAAAGAGAAGCATACTCTGAAACTAGTAGTTTTCAGTAAAGTTTCAAGGTTCTACATTCCTCCTTTTAAAGTCTAAACTGTTAGCACCTGGTGTATTGTTACATGGGTTGTGATAGGCCTTATATTTTGTGAAGCCCTAAAATACACTGTGAAACAGACTAATACATTCTTCTTAAAGAGCACTAATAGATTTTACAAAATCCTTCTGTGCTCTTTAGTAATATTTATTATAAAAAAGTGTTTAAACTTGAGCTCATGTTAGGAATAGCTATATAAAACAATTTTCTCTAAACCATCCGCATTAAAAATCTGTTGTAGATGGAGAGAGAAGGAAATTCTTATCAGAAATTTCATTGTTTCCCCTTTAGGAGACTGGTGCTTTCAAGCTCAAAGCTAAATAGTTGTCATTATAAAGTAATTTTCTTCAAAAGACAGGACATTGATTTAGCCTCTGTTACACACAAATTCCATTTGAGTCAAATTGGAAAACTATTAAGCTTTTTGGAAAAAAAATCAATAGATACCAGAAAACGATTTCATGCTGTGGCCCTTGCTATGAGTAAGCACTGTGAACAACTGACAGGTATTTGGGTTTGATACAGAGTGGTGTTTGAAGGACTGCATCTTCCACTTCAGAGGGACCGTTTTAGGCGTTGGAGTGACTTTAATTATTGATCTTACTATTAGCACTACAAATACAGTTTTTCTATGAAAAACTTGAATGTTGGTAGTTTACTGGAAAATCTCAATTTTGCAACTGTATATATACTGCACTTCTTAGGAGCTGTGGCCTCCATGTTCTGGGTTGATTCTGAGCTGGGAAGTGACATCTATCTTGATGGTAAGAAGTGCAAGCTCGTGTTCCTGTGTATTGGCATTTCATATCTGAATTTAGAGTAATGTATTCATGGTGTTTAAGGCAAGGTTTCAGAAAATGTTCAAAATGTATGGACTTGGTTTTCACACTGCCAGATTTGATCACAGAGGTATCCTTGCTTATTCTGATGCTTGTTTATCTACTTGGTGAGATGTTTCATCTTGCTAAATCCAACAAAAGTTGTGTAATGCTTTTCTAAGGGATCACATACGGACATATGGACAGCTCTTGATTGTGATGTAAGGGTGGGGGGGAAATTCTTATCAGCTAGATGTTATAAAACCTTATTTAGGAGTAATATTACAGCATGCTTTTTTTCTCTTTCTTCCTTCCCCCCTTTCTCCTGCAATGCAGTGTTTCGTAAAGGGTTTCCTATTTTTCTGAACTCATAACTTGTCAACCCTGGATGCTTCTGCCTTATGTTTTTTGCTTTCTTTGCCTGTTGTACTCATTGGCTCTAATATTTGCTGTGTTCCAATAAAAACCTGAGATTACTCAACGATAAGTCATCACTATATGTAGTTAAAGACCATTTTTTTTAATGTAAGAAAAAAATTACTTCTTGGCTTAAAAAATGCCCTAAGAATGTTTTTGTCAGTCTATGAAATACCCATCTAGAGCTTCGTAAGTTTCTGCCAGAGACTTGCAAATTCCTGGTCATTTACAGTCAGAATGACTGCATACGTCAGTCAGTCCCTTAATTTGTTTCAATATTCTGTAAAAGCATACCTCAGCCAATTTCCTTCCTGTTGGAAGGCATCTGCTTTGTGAGAATTTATCTCACCTGGTTCTGTAGACATTTTACTACCACAGATACAATAATGAATAAAAAAATATTTAGGTAACAAGTTTAATGTTTGGATACTTTCAAAGATTCCAGTTTATTATAACTAGTTGTAAATGTGTTGGTACTGTTACCTTTGTACAGGAGGTTTGCAAGTTGTTAAACTGTCAGCTGCTTTCAGCACATTTTTTATTCCATTTTAATGTTTTCTTCTAGGTATTGTGTCTGTTGTTGATGCAAAGCATGGATTGCAGGTGAGTTACTAGATTTGTTACATGGTTTAAAACTGCAGCATTAGAACAGCTATTGCAATAATGTTCATGTGGATTAATTAATTTTTACAATAGCTGTAATTCTTACATTGAATGAGGATGTATTTCGTTATTACTATGTTTTGAATGGGCACAAGGAAGTACTGATACTTGCAGGAATTCAGATTCTTACAGACACAGCAACATGTCTGACAAGAGTTGCTGGCTTGCTAAGTTCTTGGTTCCTTCTAGTTCTGTCAGTTCACTCAGGAATCTCGTTTTTATTCCAAATAGGCATTTGGATTGCTGTAAAAACAATGAAGAAAATGGTTGCTGGTCTATGTTACTTGAAAGGAGAGAACTAAGAACAGATGTCTTATACCAGTGTGGTAACAATTGAGTTAGGGCTCGGACTGGGAAGGGTGCTAATGTAATGTAAGCTGTGGTGGGGAGAAATGAGAGCACAGGTGTCCTGGTACTGCTTCACCAAATGTTATATGGAAGCAGATGAAAAAAGCAGGTATTAGAGTAATCTGTAAATATAGTATAATGTAAGAACAGACATATAGAACAATGAGCTTGGGTCAGCAAAAATTGTGGTTAAATCAGATAGTTAAGCTTTTTTTTTCTTGTTTTTTTTTTTTTTGTAATAGGTGGGTGTAAATATAACTATTTGCAACTTAATAACTTAAGAGGTTACTGCTTTGATTGGGTATTGATTTTGTGACCATAAGAAAAAATGCCTTCATCATATAAAAATTCAATGCTGTGGAAGTTTTTAATATTTCTGCATTTACAATAGCTGCAAATGGTTCGGAGAACTGAAGAATAATGGTTTAAAAATAAGAGTGGTTCTTCCTGTGTAAGATATTTTTTTTGTTTGGGTTACTTGGGTTTCTCCTTTCATTTGTGCTGATCTAATAGCTGATTTACCAAAAGGGTAGCAGTCCTGTCCTCTCATCAATTTGTGTTGCACTAGGACAGGACAAATCTAACCTCATAGCAAGCCAGTTTGGCAAGTTACAATCATTGTGTTCTGCAAGAACGTTTTTAGAGAAGTTGGTAGAAAAGTGAGGGGAAGGAGGTGATTTGCCCTTTTAAGCAGGAACGATCTTCTCAATCAGCTCAACTATCACAAGAAATCATATCAAGTTTTAGGTCAGCCCCTTTTCAGTTGGGTTCCCTCATACTGATTCAGATGTGTTTTATTGCTTGCAGAAATGTTGTTCTGTTTATCTTTTTCTTCATGCAATGCTGAATTATTGTCTTAGATGAAATATAATTGTGTTGCACACAGCAGCACTAAATTATTACTGTTTGAAAATTAGTTTTTTAAATATTAGACTTTCAAGTAATACAACAGAAACAAAAATGTTTTGAAACATCCAATTTTTTTATCTAGTGTTACCTTTGACAGCTCAATGAAAATATGCATTGTCTAATCAGTAAACCTGTAAAACACTGACATCTACTCAGAATAGCAGGAACTTCAGACTTTTCAGTTGGGGACTAAGTAAACAACTTTTTCGTTGTATAAAAGGACTTGATAACTTGTTTAGTTCCTCTGGTTGCAAAGCCTGACCTCAACAGCTGCTTATTATTCAAAGAATTTTGAAAGCCATGCAGGTAATGACATTGAGATAATAGGCAGCAATTTAAGTATGTCATGCTTCAAAGAACCAACCTATCACAAGAAAAGCTGACAAACATCCCCATGACCAGTCAGCCAAATTGAAACTGAAGTGGTAATTGATACCATGGGTTATCACTCTAACGGGTTTGTCACACAGCAATCTGAAATACTAATTTTTTTAATTGAGGGCAAAAAATTGGACAGCTTGAAGTTGCAGTCCTCAACTTCCAGGACCTGACATCTGGAGTACTGACATTTGTTCTTTTCAGGGCAACAAACCTAAACATTAATTGAATAGAATCAATACCCAGAGGATTGCAAAGAAGAGGTCAGAGGAGAGGTTCCTGAGAGTCATCTTGTTGTTATGCTCTGCTTTGGCTGTGCACATTCAGGAAATAGTTTTGTTTGTTTTAACATGATAGATTCACAATATGCAGTAACCTATTTTTGTTTTTCAAGTAAAATACTGTTAGATGCCTGATAATTCCAATAAAGAAAAAAAAGTTTTCTAGGTTTTTAAAAATCTGTATGTTTCCCATGACAATTATTTTCACTTTTAATTTGGTATTTCTGTAAGTTGAAACCCAGATTTTAAAGTAATATTTTTGATACATTTAGAGCTGATGAAGGAATGCACAGGACTCTAATCTTCCCAGAGATGTAAGCATAAGTGGCGAGTTCTTACTAATATTACAGCATCAGTTTGAAGTTTTACTTCCTCCAGATGTCTGTGACATTCCTCTCCTAGAGATTGCTGCCTCCATGGCAGAGTGGTTAGAAAATAACTTGTAGCTAGCCCTTTGCTGCTTCAGTGTAGTCTGTTGCTGTGCCTAAGTTAAGTAAGGCTTTGTGTTGCTACACTTCATGCTGCTGCTTGAGATGCAGGTATTTTTTTCCCTTTCACGAATTCTTCTGTGAAGACACTAGCTTGGGCAGACAAGTGGAAATGAAACTGAAACTTCTGCAGCTTCTGATTGTGGACAGACTTGCCAAAGAGCAGTGGTTTATTCATACAAACCTGGAAAAAGTTACCAGTTTTTACTATCGAAGTATAGTTTGTCTTGTACAGTCTTTCAGAGGAAAAGAGTGTGAAGTTACATATATGAAATGCTGTATTGCAAGCCTAGCCCGTGTTTTAATGAGTTCACACTCATTTGTAAGATTACTGAACTTTCATTTTCTTCCAGATACATTTTTTCATTGTTACTGTAGGTCATGGTGACTTTTTTACTTCATTGTAAAGCTGAAAAGTAATTAAAAGAAATATTACAACGTTTTCTAACTCTTTAGCATTCTAATAATAAAATTAATTAAAAGAGGCTGCATTAAGGTAATTCTAAGTCTCTGTAATGGTGATACTGTATAAATGTACTTTTTCACCATCATTTAACAGAAAGATTCTAGATGCCCTCTTCCTCAATACCTTGTTGAAAAACAGGCCTCAATTGAATTGGGTTTGGCTTTCTTTAACTGCAAATGAATTTAAATTTCATTTGAATATGATTAATCCAATTATTTTAATTTTTGTTTAGCACTTGACAGAAGAGAAACCAGAAGGCCTTATCAATGAAGCATCTCGGTATGGATGTAGAAATTAATTTTATATATCAAGTTAGGAGCTGCACTGTGTAGAAGCTTGTTGGAAATGGGTTCTTTTATAGGGCTTTTCCTCCTGCTTTGCTTAAACCGAGGTAGATTGGTGTAATGAGGTAAAATATGGAAAAGTGACTTCATGTTCCATTTGATCTTTCTGCCAAGATCTGACTTTTCTATTTTAATAGTGATGGGATTTTATTTAATTGAACGAGAAGCACCTGTGTTGGGGGGAATTAAAAAGTTTCATGTTAGGATCTATCATGCTTGAAGTAGAACTGGAGATAGAGGAATACTTTTTAATAAATGTGAAGCCACAATCATTGAGGGTAATTGTAACAATTGGAGTCTTCATAAAGCAAAGAGACTTCAAGTATCACATTACAAGGACTACATGTAAAGCAAATAGAGATTTGTGAAGTTGTTAGATCACTAAGTGCTTTGGATTAGATGACACAAAAAACGCCACCAAACAAACAAACAAAACAGTCCTGAAACGAAAGAATCTAGCAAGCCTTGATTTGGTCTGTTAGGGCACAGAGGAGCACGTTGAGGAGAAGCCAGTAGTACTTTGATCATTCTCTATGATGTTCTAGTTTGATTAATGCTTGCCCTTCCGTACTAACAGTGTACATACGATCTTTTGAGGCCATGGGAGAGATGATGTTTGTGCCTTACAGATAAAGTATTTGTTTGTTAGTGTTGTCTTTTTCTCTTTTTTCTTAATACATAGGCAGGTTGCATTAGCTGATCTTATAATCATCAACAAAACAGATTTGGTTTCAGAGGAAGAATTGAATGAAGTCAGAACATCTGTGAGGTACGAAACTTTTGGCATAACTGTAACACTGTACTGCCTCAAAAATTAATTTAAACATAGTTACTTCTTTACTGCTGTTAGAACAGAAATTAGATCTCATTATTAGATTGACACAAATTGATAAGCTTATAAGGGAAAAGAGACTCTGTCTTTCTAAAGGTAATCCAGTACTTCTGTGTGCTTACACAACCTTAGCATTTTTCCTATCTAGGTAAGATTTGATGTTATTTACTAAGGACAGGCCTTTGTCTTAAGTGTTCATGTTTTTACGTTTCTGAGCAGCTGTTGTCATTTTTCAGAATTAGCAGAAGTAGAAAAAAAATCTGGTAAATATGAGTTTACTAGCAAATGCAAAGGTATAGGGAGGAAGTCCCAAACAATTGTCGTGGGAGCAGAAGAACCAATGATCTGAATCAAATTAATGATCAAAGACATAACCCTTTTCTATCAATACCATGATAAGCCAAATTAAACATTAAATTTTTTAACTTTACAACTGTATTATTAGTTTGAAATATGAAAATAAAAATGCTTAGACTGAGCAGAGTGTATCGTGAAGAGCTTTGGATAGGAATATGCTGTTCTCACTGGTGGTATCTTGTTGTCAGAACTTGTGAAGTTCCTCAGCTGTGAGTGGAAACCAAATATCTCAAGCCATATCTGATGGTATTTAACAAGTTGATAACAGAGTTTGGCTGCTATTTCACATGATGTTGTCCATTGTTAACATAGTCCAACAATATATCACAGTTGTATTTTCATCTAACAAATGATTTTTCTGTTTTATTTTAGGTCAATAAATGGACTTGTTAAAATTCTAGAGACACAAAGATCAAGGTATTAAATGGCCACTATTACTAGGTACTAGATCCTGCTTCTTTTGTGACAGTTTAAAGTGTTCTATTAAATCAGCTTGATTAAAGGAGAATTATTGAATTAGAAATATTTAATCCAATATTTATTTTATGAATAAGCATCTATTAAAATTTTTTTTTTTTAGGAAGTAAAAATGTATTTTTAATTTATATTTTTCTTTGTTAGTGTTCATATAACAGAATCCCAGAATGGGTAAGGTTGGAAGAGAGCACAGTGGGTCGTCTTGTCCAACCCTCTTGCCAAGCAGGGTCATCCTAGAGCACATGGCACAGGATTGTGTCCAGATTGTTCTTGAATATCCCCAATGAGGGAGACTCCACAGCCTCTCTGGGCAGTCTATTCCAGTGCTTGGTCACCCACACAGTAAAGTAGTTCTTGCTCATGTTCAAGTGGAACTTTCTGTGCATCAATTTCTGCCTGTTTCCTCTTGTCCTGTTGCCTGGAACCACTGAGAGCGCGGTCCCTCCTCTGACACCCTCCCTTCGGATACTTACATACACTGAGGAGGTCCCCTCTCAGTCATCTTTTTGAGTCTGAACAGGCCCAGCTCCCTCAGCCTTTCCTCATTAGTGAGGTGCTCCATTCCCTTAATCATCTTTGTTGCCCTCCCGTGGACTCCCTCCAGGAGCTCCATGTCTCCCCTATACTGAGGAGCCCAGAACTGGGCACAGTACTCAAGGCACAGCCTCTCTAGAGCTGACTGGAGGGGCATGATCACCTTCCATGACCTGCTGGCGGTGCTCTTCCTAATGCACCTCAGGACACCCTTGGACTTCCTGGCCACAAGGATACACTGTTAACCAACCTTGTAACTGAAGAGCAGCTTGCAAGGCTGGGTTGGTTTTGAGCTAGTAATTGGTCATGTGCACTGCAGTGTTTTCCTTCTATAGTGTCACCTTAAATATTATTCTCATGATTGCTGCTGCAAATAAGTTGTTAATACAAAATGACTTTGAAAGCAGTGGAAGGAAATTACAAGAATGAGAAAAATCATTGCGCTGTTTTTGCTGTTTTTAACTGAAATTCTGACTCAGATTTCTTCTTTAATAAGGACTTCAATGGGTATTGTATTCCCAGGAGCATTAGGAGAGCAGTGTATCTTCCAGACTGCTAGGACTGATTTGTGTACTTTTACATCAATTATTGGATTATTGTGGAAAATGTTCCGAAAATACGGGTTGTTGATTTAAGCAAATTGAAAGGGAAGATAATAGTCATAACCTTAACAGAGTATACTTGGCTTTTTAAAGTTATTGCCAAATGTAGTTGGAAATTGTAGAGAAAAATACTTGCTGTTGTTGGGTGATGGGATAGGACCAATTTTGAAGAAGATACTAAACTATATGCTTTGTGTTTTAAATGTCCGTTAGGGGGAGATCCAACATGCGATCTCTTCACGTATTGTGGCCAATATGTGGATGATGCCAGCTAGCACTATGTTTTGGATATGTGATAAAGTGGGCCTCAGATTCCGTCCTGAAAGACAACTCTTTGTTACTTGTAAATATTCTTTCGTTAATGACACATAGAGTCTCTTCCATTATTAAACATTCCAAATGTGAAATAAGCACAAAATTAGTTTATTGGCGTGTTATTTGATGACATACCCTTTTAAAGAGGTGTTTGTACCTCAAAAGCCCACATCTAAAAGGGAGGGTTTCTATGTGATTTTTTAGAACACTGCTGGAAACAACTGACACTGAGCTGGTCATGAATTTTACAAAGGAATTGTTTGTGTATTGCATTATAAATCTTCCTTCTTAGAAACTGCTTGGTATAACTACTGTTGAATGTAAAAGTTTAATCATTCTGGTTGTATTCCAGAGGTGGTTTTTTTTTAATCTCTCATGTTCTTTTCATTTAGCCATGTCATTAACTGGATCTGAAAAGCTATCAGTTACTATTAGCAGTGAAATCTATAGTCTGTATTGCTTTGTGAAGAAAAGTTTCTCATGCAAGTTTATAGGTACCCATTGTTGTAAGCGGATATGATCAGCACTGCCTCTTCTGTATTACATTTTTCATTTGTCTGTTTCAAATCGTAGAGTTGAAATTCCTCATAATAGTGCTTGCCTCGTAAAGTCATTTCAGTTTTGTTTGCTAACAGTGTGTCAGTATAAGCTACATACATTGCAGGGGTTTGTGTCTGCCTTGAGAGGCTCAAGGTTCCTTTTCTCATTTAGGGAAAATCATTTATTATTCAGGCATCGAGTATAAGGGATTTTATCATCTTGTTTAGAAATGCCTTGTATTTTACTGTATTTTTAAATTTTTTTTTTCTGTGCTTACATATTATTGTGTAAATAAGCACAGCATTTCCTTGTAGAAGACAGTACCAACCACCGATATACAAAAATAAGGCTTAAGTACTAATGGCATTAGTCTGATAGATAGGAAAAGAAATATAAGCTTCAGTGAACACGTTTAAAACATGATATTTTAATACATCGAAAGTACAAAGCTTTCTTTTTTCCCCTCTCTTTAGAGTTGATCTCTCTAATGTCTTGGACCTACATGCTTTTGACAGTTTATCTGGAGTAAGGTATGGTGATAATTTTGTTGTCTTCTATTAGAAAAAATTTCTGTATGAAACAGACACACTGAAATCCTGCCTGGCTCAAATTTGCATCTGAGTTTCTGTTAGAAATTCTAGTTTAGTCTGTCCTGTCTAGACCAGGACAGTCACATTTTAAAAATTATTTCTTTATAAGTGATAATATCAGATGGAATTCTTTTCCTCTTCAAATGCCTGCAAAAAAATGCCTCTTTGACCTTACAAAGTTAGGTGAGCCAGAGTGTGTGTGGTTGGTTGGCTTTTTTCCCCAAAATGCAAGTTTTGGTTTAATATCAGTATTAGAGTAGATCTGTACACTTTTCTGGTTCTTTTGAAGCATTTCAAAATTTTTCTCCTATATATAATGATGAAATGGAGGCCTCCTTAGATTTCTCAGAAAAGAATGAGGGACTGAGGTTCCACAGCAAACAAAGGCTCTACAAATTCTGATCACTGTGTTTCTCATTCCTGGGGTTTTTTAATGCCAAATGCATTCTTCAGCATCCTGGATGGGTGCAGAAGTAAAATGAGAAGCAAGGGGAAAAGGTCTTTCTCTTCATTGCATGTGCTGAAGCTCAGCAAAGAGAGTGAGGAGTACTGGAGCAATCATAAAGAAAAGGATGGAATATGCAGTTGAGGGCAGTATCAGCTTCATTTTTCTTCCTGGATGCACACTTTTCACTTCAGTTAATGGAATGGAGCCACTTCCTTATTCACAGAAGGGAGAAATGTCAGGGCATGCACATTAGTAACCTCTATTAGATAATACGTGCTTGTGAGATTTCCCTCTGAACTGGTATGGTACTATCAAAATGACAGCTGCTTGGGGTTTTTTTTTGGGTTTTTGCTGGCACTGGCTTTTGTCTCATCAGTGGAATACTGTAGTGTTTGTTTCAAGATTTCTACCAATGGCAGCATAAGGGAAGTACCAAACTAGGCATCCAAAAGAAAGTTAAGGGCAGACGGAGGCTGATACATCCTTTAGCGGCAATAGACAAGTATTAGTTTGTAAGCCAGATCATAAACCCGTGTTCCAAGTTCTTAAAATGGATCAGCTAACTGAATTGACTCATGCTAGAGCCACACAACAGAGATAAAGCAGTAAGAAGATGTGAACTAGAAAAGGATTGTTCTTGATAACAGCAATTAACAGTTAGATCTGATTACATATAATATTAGGTGGTGTTCTGTAAAGTTTACTAGGAAGTGCTGTGCTCCACAGATATGAGAAAGTCCTTTAGGAACTGACAAAAAAAATCTTCATTGCTTCCCTCAGTCTAGTCTTCTCTCTTATCTCACTCAGTTACTTTAGAGCTTCTCGATATTTGGTATTAGAACACAGGAAACACTAAAATATCAGCATTTAAAGACAAATTCTCAAAGTACCAAGAAGATTGTAGACTACTTAAATGAAGTTCAATTTATGTTGTTTATGTTTGAACTCTGCACAGCAAAATTGCTTACCCTGTTTGTAGTTCCTAGATACAGAAATTCCTACATAAAATATTAGTGGTGGTTTCTGTGCCATCATCTGAGCAGAAAAACTCTTTGCATCCAGCACCACTTGAACTCCAACACACACCAGTACATTAATAAATCTGTTCTTTTAACGGCATACTGCAGTAAGGATTTCTGGCAGCATAGCGGACTGATACAACATGTGATTGGTGTGACTGTGCAGTAGAACCTTGTAGTGTGTATATACCCTGAAGTCAGAGGAAACACATCAAGAATTCTTGATTCTGTGAAGGGCAGTATGAGAATAAGACAGCAAAGCAAAGCAGATAGGAGAAGTACGAATGTGAAATGTTACTTCTGTAGCAGACAGTGCCTTTTTTCCCCACCATAAAGGCTTCTCAAAATTTACAGTCATCAAATTAGGAGGAGAGATTTTTATGGGCAATTTTCTCTGAAGTGGCGGAGAGCTGTCATCATAGTGACTTGTGCTGCAGTATTTCTTCTATAGGTGTTATTCACAAGACAGAGAGAAAACAGAAACAGTACAGAAGACAGTATTTGAAGAAATTTTGTGCTATCTTGATTAAGCAAGGCAGATGTGGATGTGAAATCTAAAGCTGCAGTAAAATTTTGTGTTGTCACACAAAAAGCTATAGTAAGACCCTAAATATTAATTTACAAAAGAAGTCCCCGAGTTCCTTTATTGAGTAGAGAGGATCTGTTTTAAGTTACCAGGCACACTGCATAGTAGAAGTAAGCTGTACAGCTGAGAAGTGGAAGCTGATATATAGTATTTCAATTAGTGTTACAGATTTCATTCTCACAAGCAACAGCTTTGTACATTCTTTCCTTCCTGATTTTCAAATAATTGCGAAGTTTTTTTAAAAAATTAACTTGATAAATTCTAGTGGTTTATTTTTCTCGTGCTTGCTTTAATGATGTAGTTTGCCTTTTTTTGCATGGAGGAGTATCAAGGGTGTTGTATTCATTGAAGTATAAGTATTTTTAATGCTGAAGATACTGCAAATCAGGACTCAAATTCTCTTCATGTTTTAAAAACCTTATTTTTTAACACAACTATATTAAACAAATATAATTAAACATTTCTATTTTGAGATTAAAACTGAATTAACAGTTGAAGCTTATTCTGAATATATAGTCTATCTTTGATATTTCAGTTTTGCTCTGCAATACTGGAATTTTTTAAATTTTGAAATAATGGCATTTTGCCCACTCAAATGTGACATTAAACTTTGCTTATTTTCAGTTTGCAGAAAAAGCTTGAGCATGTAAAGACAACACATACGCATCTAGATAAGGTAATTACCAAAAATACTGCTTCGAAGTTTTTGCAACAACAGGGTTGTTCAATATTGCCCGCTAATTTTGTTACCATTTCAGAAAGTTTCAGTTAGGGAGTAACGTGTTCTAAGGTATTTGTAAGATTACCTAGATTACACAAAAGGAATGTGCTTTGTTGTGGATAGATTCTGAATGGCTATATTAAGTCTCATTTTCAAAAATAGCTTATAAGCTTCCAGTGCTCCAGACAGTCATGTCATTTGTTGATTCACATGGAGAGTATTAGTGAAACAAATTTTTAAAGTATTCACAGAAACAAGTCCTAAATTTGTAGCTAGTCTGTCACGTAGGTTTTCTGCCCGAAACAAAATCTCTCTGGTTGAATTGTGGGTCACAGTCTTCCTTGGGGTATCCCTAGGTGGGTGGGGTTCACCCATAGGCCACAAGTCCCCTCAGTGGCTGCAAAAAAAGTAAAAATTTCTGGTTTTTAAGGTGTCTTAGAAAAGTGAGCTTTCTTCAGAAAGTTTCTATGATTAAATTTAATTTTCACGTTAAAATATGATTCATACAATGCCTGTGTTTTTCTTTTTGAATTACATATTTTAACAGTGAAGTTGCTAGTCTTGAAAACAGGAAAAGGCAATTATAATCTAATTTTGGAACTAAAGATTAAATATAAAATGAGTTCATGCTTAAATTGTAATTACAATGACAATAACAAGTAACAAGTTGATAGTTTTTGTTTAATTAAAATTCTTAAATATGATCAGTTATAGAATCTTAATAGATCCCTAAAGTAGATAAAAAAGTTAAGTAGAAGCCTTCCTCAATGGAGTTATAGTATCCTTGTATTGTTAAGGAGATTATTGTTAGTTGTGTAGTATGGAGCCATTTGACAGTGGGAATTCATTGTTACTATCTCTGTTTAGTTTAACACCCACATATTTAAGATGATTGTTGAGACATTTGAGGCATAAATGAGGGCAGAACACTTCTCACAGAAGGCTGCAAGTCCTTGTTGGACGATAAAGTGTGCTTATTATCTTCATGTGGAAAGTCAACAGAAACAAACTGCACTATGCTTGGAGCACAGTGAACTTTTGTCTGCTGTGTTTTGAAGCTGCTTAGAGTGTTAGCTCTTGGTTGTTTAGGTAAGTGTACTTGGTCATTAGACAAACATTTGCGGCTTGGTGCTTTAACTTTTTTTTCCTAAAGTTAGGCTAGTCATCTGAAAGTAGTCATTTGAAAGGATTACAGGAAGTAATTCTCTTTCTGTTCTTCCATACCATTGAGCGGTTATAGTGACAAAAATAAGACTTATTATTTCTTCTTTAAATAAATAGTTAATTTTAAACTACGTGTTTTAGTTTCATATTTTCTTTTGATAATAATTGATCTTGAGCAGTGATCAGTAAGGTGACTCCTTTGGCATAAAACTTAACTTCAGACATCTTTATTTTCTGAATCTATTCCTACATAGTCTGTTTATAAACAGCTTTTCTTAAGAGGCAAGTACAGGTTGCCTCTCATGAAAACTATGTTGATTATTATTTGTCTGATAGAACTGTGATGAAGATCGATATGCCAAAAAAATATCATTCTTATCCATATTTGAAAGCTTGATCATAATAGTCTCTACAGCAAAGAATTACATGGTAGCAGCTAATGGCATTAAACTGTTCAAAGCATTGTGTATGCCCTGTAAGTGCACACCCGAACAGAAACAAAATGTAGAGCTTAATTTAGCAAACTAGAGCAGAACAGAAATAGAGATATATTTTTTTTTTAAATTTGATGTTGTCATATATTTGCCTTTTATGAGGCCAAGTTATAAAGAACATTTTTTGAAATTACTGTAACAAGATGTTTATTCAGTGTGGTAATAAAAAGAGTATCTTCCCATTTGCAGGCTATAATTACAGTAACATTTGAAGTTCCAGGAAATATAAAAGAAGAAAACTTAAACCTCTTTATTCAGGTAAGTAATACATCACTGTCAACTCAAAAAATCATTGTGGCTTTTTATAGAAACTCATCCCATGCCATTTTGTTTATGGAAACAACTTTTCTTTTCATAGAATCTTCTGTGGGAGAAGAATGTGAAAGATAAGACTGGGTGCACCATGGATGTCATAAGACTGAAGGTTAGTCAGAAATTACGAGCTTCTTTGTTTTGTGCTTTTCGTCTTCACACCTAAAAAACTGCAGTGTGCTGTCAGTTACAGACCTATCAAAGGTCTGCTGGATCACTGTAGCAGAGCAGATGACATGGAGACTGGCAAGCTGCTGTTCCATGAACGACTCTGAAAGAGATAGCTGGCAGAGGAGCAAACATTGATCCTGCTTGTTTTGGATGGGGAGGGCAGATATACAGTCCCCAAACATCAGTGGCAGGGTTAGAAATCAAGCCATAGTTAAATCACTTTTCACCTTCCACCTCCATTGCTTTGAAAGGTACCATCCATCTCACTTATCTAGGGTTGGGATACAATAGACTGGATCCTATAGATTGTAGGTGTACTTACAATTGTTGCCATAATATGCAGAAATTCAATTTGGCATAACATAGGAATGCAATAGTAGTTGTGGTCTACAATTAACAACTTCTTACAGTATTGTCAGGCTGTAGTTTTAAAGATGCAGCTCCTAAGTATTCATCTTCATGGGCACTTCATATGTTTTTCAGTTGCCTGGTTTTGAGAGGAGTAGAGGTGACAATTCAGGGTTTATTTTCATTTACCTTATACCAAGCAGCCAAGTAAATAATGAAAAAATGAGAATCCAGTCAGTCATTTGGCAGGCTGTAAGAAATATAACAAAGTAAAGCTCTGATTTGTTTCCTGAGAACACTTGTGCATCATAGATAGCAACATAATTATTTTAATTATATTGGAAGGAAAGTTGTTTTCTTGCTTTTTCAGCAAAAAAATTAGAGTATCCTTGTCTTCCCCTTCCTGACAAATAGAAGGAAGCAGCCACTGATGTATCTGAAGCTGCCTGAAAAACAGTAATGCCATGCAGAAGTATGTTTTTGTTGTATTGAGCTTTGGAATCAAACTAATCCTTTATGAGATGTGAGGCCTGTGATAAGATGTGTGCTGTCCCTCAGTCACAGACAAATACACCAAAGCAAATGAACCCCAGGCAACTAAATACAGAACAGGTTCCAAAGTTTTTTGCTTTTATATTTATATTTTATCTGCAGTCATAACCCTTTTGGCAGTAATAGTCATGGAGTTCCAATAGGTCAAATGGAGACCTATTTTATGAAATATTTTTAACTCTTTCTTTCTTTAGGGCAGTATAAGACATGTTTTACAGAATGTGTTCCACTGAAGTATTTTAGAACGTACTACGAAGTGATGAAAACTGTTTTAATAGAGCTTTTGGTATGTGGGTTAATGGACTCACTCTGACTGTAATCCCTTCTAATTCTGTTGCTAGTTGTTTTACTTCACAAATGTTCGTTCTTTTTCCAATATTCAGAGATTCTGTTTCAGAAAAGTAAATAGTCTGAGCATAAGAGCTTAACTGGCCTAATCTGAAATCAAACATTTTTGTTTTACGTGATCTTGTTGGCAGGCAGGCTTTCATGGACTCCCATGTCAAACACCATATATATATTCAAAGAGGCATAGTAGATGATTACATTTAATATTTGCTTGAGCAGGCTATGCTCTGACTGACAAATGAGGAACAAAAGGCAAAGTATGGTTAAGTGTAATTCTTAGCCTTTAACAATATAAGATGTGAAAATGGATGTTATGAGTAGAAGTGATGATTGATAATATATGTTTATTTTGACTAACAAGTGCATAGTTGCCAGAAATACTGTTCCCTGCTTGAACTAGTTTGAAAGTTTAGTTTCCCCTCTTACATATTTTATTTTTAAAGTTTTGTTTATATACCCTAACAGTTATTTTTCTGATAAGGGACTGGTATCTATTCAAGGCAAATCTCATCAAGTGATAGTCCAAGGTGTCCATGAGCTCTATGACCTAGAAGAGACTTCAGTTGCCTGGAAAGAAGATGAAAAGAGAACAAACAGATTGGTCCTAATTGGTAAGAGGAAATTACACATCTCCTTGTGTGAGTTTAAGAAGGCTGTTTTTTTCACAGACAGTCCTCTGACTTGGCCAGTGAAAAGCAATCAGGCTAAACTGGACAGAGTAAGTGCAGTGAGTATGTTCAGCATAAGCCTCTCTCAAAGGTTTATCCATCAAAACTTCCTGTGGTTCAAAATTGCAGCTGAGAGGAGTCTACACTATCCCTATTAGTGCCACTAAAATAACAGAACACAATATACTAAGTTTTCATAAATTATGTTGGCATATTTAATGTTATTTTTAAAATCTGTAATCATAAATTGGGTGATGGGAATAGTTTGAATGTTTGATCAAATATTTAGTAACTGTAAAGAAGGTTACTGTAGCCATTCAAATGTTTAAAATCAGTTTCGTTTCTGAAAAGCTTGCAGTGCTGAGGTTCTATGTTTCTATTTTCTATTTATTTCTATTTGCTGTGCAAAGTGTTTTATGACCAAAAATAACCTAGTTTTCCCCCTTTCCCTTACTTGTGCAGCTTGAAGTCTGTTGTTGCCTTAATTTTAATACTGCTATTCTCACTCACTGCTATAATAAACATTTTCTTAGCTGAGAAGAAGCTACTCGTATGTGTTTTTTTGTAATGCACTGTAAAATACAGTTAGATATTTTATTTCTCCTTACAGGTAGGAACTTGGACAAGGAGACCATCAAAGAAGCATTCATAGCCACTGTGAGAGAAGACCAAGGAAACAGTTGACATCAAACTATAAAAAAGATTAAATGTCTGTTTTAATCTTGCGAGGTTTTTATGACAGAAAAGACTGAATGGCATGGACTGTGGTAGTTTCTCTGTCTTCTTGCAGTTTATGCAACAGTTAAACCCTGAAGTCTTCCTAAGAATTCCAGCTGACCTGCTTAAAAATTAGCTCTTATGGTCTAGAATCAAACACAATTCTCCTATTTTGGATTTGGCTGGAGCTGTGTCAGCAACATCATGTACCTGTGCAGAAATGTAGATAGGCAAAAGGCTGTTATGTTCTACATGAAGCGTTACTGTAGGGATATGGGAAACATGTTTGAAGCCTCGTGCTTTCTCTTGCTAACTCTTCCAGTGGCAATAAAGCAATAGTGATTCTTGCCAGTGATGTAATCACAGTACAAAATGTTTAGTGTTTACTATTAAACTGTCTTCCATCTCTTTCCACTTGCTTTGTGATTTTTGAATGCATGCACCCATCCCAGGTACTGCTAAACCTGTTGTATAATGAAACTAAAAATACACAGCAGAGGCGCAAGACCACATGGAGTCTATGCTGTCTACAAAAAAGCTGTGACCAAAGCAGTGTTTGGTCACACAGTCAACAGTTTGAAAGATGCAGCTGAACTCTTAGATCTTCTAGGCCATGACCTGCCAGTTCAGGATTTGGGGAACTGGGGGCTCACATTTCCACTGTGTTCAGGCTGCCCTGCATGATCTGTTGTGGGGTTCTGTGACACTACTTTGAAAACAGTCTGAAGTTTTTCCCTATACTCATTACAATTTAGAGTTGAACTTCCTGCCCTGTTCATTCTCCAGTACTCTTTGTTCACCTCTTAGCTTTAGAGGGATATTTTGGCTACAGCTGGGTGAAAGCAAAATGAGTGAATGCAAGAAGATAATGTAGAATTGAAAATGTTTACAAACAAAATTCTAGGACATGCAGTTCTGAAGGATGGACTTTTAGCTACAGTGCTTGCTGTGGATGCTTGGTGATGTGTCTGAATAAGTAGACATTTGTTTACTAGGAGTGTGTTACTTGCCTCACACCTAACATTAAAAAAAAAAAGAAAGAGGGCCATTCCCTTATCAGCAGTCTTAAATTTTTTCACTTTGCTTCTCTGAGAATATATGAGGTTGGAATTTGTTTGCAAAACAGCTGAGGAGGGAGACGTTTATTAATCTTTCACTGCCAGGAGCTGGTGTCTCGATTAAAATATTTAAGTCATGTATCTTAGCTAAGATAGAGCTCTTTAGCCTCCTGGTAGATACATCAGCAGGCATGACTTCGTTCCTCACATCAGAAGTAGTTTTAGATAGCTTGAAGTAGTTTTCAGAACTTATTTTTTTCTCCAAAGCAAGGTATAAAGAGAGAACAATCTGCTTACACAATGTTGCTTTCTGTTTAGCAGACCTTGGTGGCATTTGAGTGAACTGGATGTGTTGCTGAGTGATACTGTGACAGTTTCCCTTAGCAATTACAACTCTTCATTTTTAAAACTACTGTATGTTCTCACACTTTCGGACTGCATAAATGACACACAGTCCTGCATGAAAATTTGTCAAATGATTGCCATCACTGTTATTCATTGGGTAACAAGATCATTTAAATGTAAATTTGTGGATAATATATTTATATTTTTTGCTGCTTTTGTTTCCATTTGTGGCAGGAAAAGTGATCAAAATACCTCTTACAAATGCCTTATGTAATGGAAGAACTCTGTTCTCTTTAGGAAGATTAATCTCTGAAGTGTTACTAACTTTCGATTTGAAAAAAAGTTCAGAGACAGTAAGAAGAGCTTCAACCATGAGTCGTAAGGGAAAAAGCCATGGATGGCTTGCACACAGTCATATTTTAGATGCTTATTTTTAAGTATTTGCTCACCCACCACACACTCCACCACGCTCTAAAATTTCCCTTATAACTGTCAATATACTGGGGTTTTTTGTTGCTGTAGAGAGGCATCTCTGCAGCTGGAAGTATATGCTCTGCACTCCGTATAGCTCATGTTGTTACTACTTTCCCCTTTCTTGCTAGGACTTTCCCTGCACTGCTTGCAATGCCAATGTCAGAGAAGCTCTAGTCAGTATGCACATCTTTGTCTCTGCTTGTCTTCTGTACACTGCCTGCATATTTCAAGGGATCCCCTGGGATAGAGAGCAAGCAGCTCCTGGGCAGGGTGGAAGTTTGCAGTCCTTTTTTCTTTGTTGGCTGTCAGGATTCCCCAGGGCTTTGTCCTCTATTCTGTTCACACATAATGACACTGGTAACATGCCCAGAGCCTTGTCTTTATCCTCGTCTCCCAAGAAGATCACGGGTTACTTTTCTTGGATATTTATTTAAGCAACTTTTTCTGGTCTGTTCTTACATGGCCAGCCTGGGATGCTACATCTTGCCTTTGCATCATGCCAGCACGAAAAGATGAGGAAAATAATGACAGCTCTGTAAAAGCTGCCCTTAGTGAAATTACTGTACTATTCGTGTTACTGGGAGCTATTGCAAGGATGGCCTTCTCCGAGGAACTAGAATTGGGTTGAAGTGAGGTTGTGGAGAAGGGTGAAAGGGACAGGCGGGCACTGCTCAGTCCGTGGTGTGGATGGTGGGGCAGCTGGGGGATGCTCAGGTTGAGGCGAGGAGGGATCTGGTGAAGAAAAGCATTTGCAGTTCTACCTGTGCATGTCCCAGCAGGGGCACAGCCACACCTTCTCTGAAGCAATGATGGCTGTCTAGACCTGGGCTTACTTCCCAACGAGATAACTCCTGCTAGTGGTGCTTCAGTCCCTCCACCGAGACAAAAAGCACTATGTAGAAAGTGATCTTGTCAACAAACCCCCACACATTTTGTTCCCTAGCAGAGGCAGAGAAGTTTCTGTCCTAAAGGCAAATTGCAATGATTTGATCACTTCTGTGCCTTCATGAATATCAAACATCTACAGAAATGGACTTTCCAAAGCAGCATTTTTCTCCACAATATTCTACTTTCCACAAGTTTTTATGAGCTCCATTAAACTTGAAACTAACAAAAATTATATCCTTGCACTCTTGTGCCATTTGTTTTTATCAGCTGTTGGGTTTAATCTTCAGGAATTACCCAGGAAGATGAATAGATGATCATGGTTTGATTTATTATGTCCTTTAAAATTTAGGCAGTTCTGAATTTGGTAGTATTTTACTAGATTCTTACCTTTTAATCCTTATGTATAACCTCCCACCTGCTGGAGCAGGTTGTTGTTCCTGTTCCATCCCAACTCCTGTAGGCAGGATGTGGCCAGAGGGGACAGGATGGATAGGGTTGGGATCCCAGCCACCTGCTGTCCTCATGAGCCACCCTGTTTCTCTGCTGCTGTCAGCTGCCCTGCAGAGCCCACAGCAACAGCATCCACCTCTCCTTGTGGGGCATTTCCTCTGCTACCAGGAACATTGACTCCAGGAACCAAACAGTGTCCATGGTTTCTTATTCCTCCCTCAGTCTACATGAGCTTTTTTTGTTTGCAAACGCTTTCCTCATCCTGCACTGCTCTGCAGCTTCACATTGCATCCAAATTTGTTATACAAATTATATATACATTATATACACTGTACACAGGCCCAGGTCTGCATGGATTTAACTGATTGTAGGTGAATTGTTTATAGCAGTGAGATTCCAGTGCTAGGCCTGTGCTGCATTTCTTATCACCCCGTATGCCTGTACTCCTCTACAACACATCCTTGTCTCCACTTCTCAAGGCCATTGATACTGTATCAGTCATGTTTCTCTATGCTGCATCATTACATTAAAGCCATAAATATCTCATCCTATACAGAAAGGCAGCTTGTTACTACCAGCTGTAAAAAATATGGTTGTAACATCCCAGGATAAAAAAAGCGAAACAAATTAGCAATTTACACCTGGCCAGTTAGAGAAACAGCTGTCACAAACAAATTGAAGAACTCAGAGCTTCAGGCATGTCAGGAAAAGACTGGCCAAACCAGGTGTGGCAAACCTCAGCCCTGAGGTGCTGCACACTCAGTGCAAAGCTTGTGGCCTGTTACTGGCATTGGCAGTGGCATCCTGCAGGATGACAAGGCTACGTTCCCATCCCAGTGCCCTACACATAATCTTTTGCTCTTCCAGCCGTGTACATGCAGGCAAAGGGAGCAAAGAGGAAATCAAAGTCTGGCTATGGCCAGTAGCTTCACAGAGATACCCTGCTCAAGGCATCAGAGCTCCAGTGCGCTTTGGCCTCAGTCCCGCACCCACCGACGTCCATAGAAATTCTCAGGAAAGAATGCAGCCGTAACAGATCAAGCATCAAGCAGTCTAGGATGTGTATTGACCATTAAAAAATGAGTAAAACACTTCTAACTTGCATTTACTTTAAAATATTTGTCTACAATGTGGTTTTATTGTACTGCTTCCAGTCTTTGAGCATAATGGAGAGTCCCAGTGATCTTACTGTCCTCACTCCGCTAGTCTGAAATACCTGCCAATTTCACATTGCTCTCTTAATAGGATTCAAATCTGTTGCATCTCTTTCAGTTTAATAATTTCAATCTACAAGCCCAACTAATTTGTTATTTGGTTTCTTTATTACTTTCTCTGTACTGTTTTTGAAACTTTCAAGCTTCTTTTTAATCGGAATGAGCAGCTAATAATGATCTTATACTGTTAAAACTGGTATTTTTTATAATTTCACTTAAATGCAACAGACGAGGCTACATTTCTTTGTCTTGACCAGTGCAGAATTTTGTTTTCGTTCACAAGAGGTTGCTTGGAATCATAGCATTGAATCTCATCCTCTGGAGAAGGTTTATTGAAAACCCCTCCATATATACTACAATTGCCTGCTAACAATATGTAACAATGTAATGCCACTCTAATGTTATAACAAGATGAAACCTGGTTGTTGTAAACTGATATGGCTGCTATCAGAGTACTGGGGGCTACCTGAGCAAAGGCTTGACATTCCTATGACATTTAAGCTGTACTTTCCAGGAGGTTTCAATCATAACCATAGAATCACAGAATCATAAAATAGTTTGGTTCGGATGGGACTTTTAAAAGTCATCCAGTGCAACCCCCTGCACTGAGCAGGGACATCTTCAACTAGATCAGGTTGCTTATAAATAACAGCCTGAATAAACAAAACTTCTTAAATCATAGTGGTTTTATTTGCTTCTTTGTAAATGTTCTGCTACTTGTTTCTGAAAACATGCCTGCGGGATCAGCATCTGCCTTAGAGGAATTGGAGGAAGGTAAGTAAAAATGAAAACCGACACAGTTGCTGGAGTTCTGGTTTGCAAACAGGAATATCAGAAAGTCATGTATCTCAGAGGGTAACTCAAAGCTAAGACTCTAAAGCAGCATACTACTTGAGCTGAAATAAAGACTTAACCATCCAATAAGTAGGCAAATTTTACTTGGTGAAGAACTCTGCTGTTGCTTCCAGGGGAAACCGAATTTGTTCTAAAAGAAGATTTATCTCAGCTCCTCCCTGTCTTTGTTTTTGCCTTCTAGTAGCAGATCTGCTCACACATAAGAAAATGTCACATTAAACGAGTATTTGGTGTCATCTAGTGGTAACATTTGTTTCAGCAACTTTGTTAGCTGTTTAACAACGCAGATGAAGTCTTCCAGGAAATTCTATCTGATTTTGGTCTTATGCTCTTTTCTAGGTGATAAAGGAGAGAGTTTATGGAAAATAAAAAATCTGTATCCTTTTAGACTGATGGTCAGTCTAAAATCAGAGTGAGATTTTTTTTCCCTGCAAATTCTTTCCTCTTTTTTCTAAAAGTAAGAGAATACTGACTTCATGTTTTTGATGTAGGACTTTGCTGATATAGTTGCAAGATTGAATTATGATATCAAAAGTGCCTGAGAAGGTAAGTTTTAGCTTTCCACTCCTGCCACCATAGGAAGAGAGATAATTTTAATCATGTTCTTCAAAAAGAGTGGTCAGAGTGCAGAGTGTTGTCTTCATGACATAGTTTTAGTTTGGTGGGGATTTTTTTTTTTTTACCTCCTCCCATCCCCCGGGTATTCCTGATGCTGCAGGATAGACAGTGTTGCTGATTAATTATATGGCCATGAAAGTGACTGGATGGGAACCGGCATCATTGACATAATCTAATTCAAAGTAAAACCTGACAGGCAAAGGTCAACAAGAGCCAGTCAAACCAGCACCCTCAGTTAAACAGGTAGTTAGAAATAGCCCTTCACTTCTGCGCAAGAGAAGCATCCTGGGAAAAAGAACTGGTAATTCCAGAGAAACTAAGCATGTTATTTCTCTAAAAGCATTCTTGTCTAAATAAGACAGACTTGTTCAAGCCATGAACAGACAGATTCATTTTTGCAGTGGTAGGCTCCAAAGACCTCAACCCAGGTGTGCAGTGCAGATATAAATACACACATTAACTCACTGTCTCTGGCAGTCCTCAGGAAATGCCCGACTTTACACCTGCAACTTACTATTTTATTTTAGCTAAATTTTTATTGTGACAGCTAAGTACAGTCACACTCATTTTCCACAGTACATCAATTTTTTTTTCCACTTACACTTTCACAGAATCTAAATCAGAAATTAAATTATCCTGGCTTTATACAAATCAGATGAAAGGTCAGGCAAAACCAAGAATGGAAGACACACCAAAACAGAAAGGCTAGTTTGTCTGACAACAATTTTCCAAAGGTAGTCATACAAATGGATATCCCCAGCTAAGCACTCTTCCTGGCTTGCAGGTCGTGAGAAGTGAGAGCAAACTCTTCAGAGACTAGCCAAAAGGTTTGGTAGGTTACATAAGAGAAAAATAATTCAGACTCGGGCTGTCGACAGAGGTCCGCAGAGGCTGACAGAGCAGATATGCCCACACAAGGAGGCGCTGCTCGACCACTTTCCACACCTCAAAGTGGCACCGCAGTCGCGCAGGGTCCTCAGCTGCTAGCCAGGACTTCGATCCATATCTCTTGAGGTATCCTGAAATTACACCTTTGACTCCTTTTCTATGATTTTTCCCTGGACCTTAGTCAATAGTTTCTTCTGGATTATTTTTATAATTTTAAAGAACTGTTCTTATGTCTGTCTAACCTTCTAAAAGAAACAGTCAGAGTCACTTGAATATGGAAAGGTTGTTTAGCAGACATAGTATGTTGCTGTGAGAAATTTTCTTCCTTTCATCAGCTATTGTCAGAAGATAAAACAAGGCCCCATGCAAAATCAATTTGCCAGTTAGAATTTAGACTATGTATGCTGAAAAATTACTTGACCCTTGACATGAGAGAAAGAAGAACTCTCGAAGAAAGAAAAATCTCAAGTGCTTTGTCCCATAGTATTCCCTTAAATGGCAGAGTCAGACACAGCTGGCATGGTAAAGTTAACTATTTTTCAGTGGGTGCAAAAAAAACCCAAAGCAACTACGCAAAGTGATCAATACCATAATATTGACACTTATTAAGAAATCACTGGAATCCTGTCTGGGACTCTTCCTTAAAACAGGGCTTTTTGATCCTTAGGTCTCAAAGTGCTTCCTAAAAGGTCAGTGAATTTGTTTGTTGAACTGAGACTTATACATATTGTGTCTTTTCCAAAAACTTAGAAATAAAGCTGCTATTAAAATCTTCCTCCATTTGAAGGAGCTGGTTTTCTATGCTGCTTTATTCTTCCTTTATTGTTTGTTTGTTTTTGTTTCTGTGTTTGTGTTCCTGAGCAGTTTCAGCTTTGAGTACTTGTCGGAGACGCCATGACTCAGAGCAGAGTGATGGCATTCTGCTTTTATTATCTTACTTTATTGTTGTGGAATGCCAACATACATAAGGCAAGGAATCCCTGTACCAGTCATTATGTTGAGTGTATATCTCCCTTCAGATGTTGGTGGTGTTGTGGGGACATTTCTGTCTCTGTGTTTTTAAACTTTTCATAAGCTTTGACTTAATGTTAAAAATCATGGGATTTTAAACTGGATGAAAAATAGATCTCTGCCATAAATTCAGTCTCTCTTTCATGTACTAATCTGGTATTACAGCGAGAAAAACAGCAGTTTCTGCAGCCTTTACTACCTAGCATTCCTGGGCTAGGAGACAGGCAGGATAAATTTGAGAATGCATGCTCCATTTCTGTGTTATCTCTGCCTGGCTCCCAGCATCAAACCGTTGTGTCTCAGGTGAGGTTTTAATTTTACTCAGTAATTCCACCACTGAGAAGGATGGACAGACTCAGAGAACATGCTTGCTTGTAAGGAGTGGACTTTAGACCCTGAAGTAATTTCCTTGCTAGGAACCCACAGTGCACAAGTGGGTGATGATGTGAAAGAGGCCATTCAGTTGGCAGTGTCTGTAAGACGCAGAACATTGTAGAACATGATGTTGTCTGAGCATTACAGCCTGGAGGGCCTTGTCATACGTCACTCTCATTGGATGCAGTGGCAGTACCTATTTCTTGCATCTCTGAAAATCAGACTGGGAATCTGCAGGTCTGCAGCCGTAGGAACAGTTTGTAAGTTGTGTTTTATTCTTCGCATATCAAGAGTTGGAATAACAATCATATTCTCCACTTTTAACTGGTGACATAATTGGTAAATAACCATTTATGGAAGTGTAAGGCTTCCACAGTGGGTATGAAGCAAGTTCCTGATAAATCAGGCCTTGACAACATGGTGCTTACTTGGCAGTACAAACAGCTTGTTAAACATATCTATCTCTGTCACACTGTCTAGCAAGATTGTGGTGACTGCACACTTAATTTTACATAAAGTAAGATTTACTAAACTATTTTCAGTTAGAAAAAGAGTATCACTCACTCGACAGTGGGCAAAACTATTTGAATAAACTTTCTGTAGCCTTTGGATATTTTAGAGGATATTCTTTTTACAAAAATTCCTTTCTCTGTTAGGTTAATGATTGATGATTGTACTGGTTCCTTTCCTCAATCCTTTTCTTCCTTCCTATTTCTCCTGATCAGATGGATAGTAACAGGCAATTTTGTAAGTCAGACCTGACTTACACAACATCACAAGTTGCTGGCATAGCAGTAAATCAGTTATCAATTATGAGAAATATGTTTTCAGGGAATTTTTCCTGTTTGGGCTTTGCAAATCAATTTGTGTGTCAGTTTGTGTGAAAATGTTCCTTAAAACAATCACCCTGTTTCACACTAATTACTGACTTGCAGCTATAGTGAAATATAGCCTTTCTGGGGATTAAGTAAAATTTCCAGAAAAGCACTTGACTGGTATCCATGAGATCATAAATACTACTTCCCAATAAAACTCCACAACAAGGGAACTAACTTTCTGTAGGAATATAAAATACATTTTCTCTGCCTTTTCTAACATAATAGAAGTGTTTGCATAGAAAAGCTTTAATTTGTGAACTGAAAGACGAGACGGATAAAGTCAGTCAAAATATCTACCAATTTTTCAATTTTATTTTATCTTTTAATTTTTTTAAACTCCTAAGTAATTTACATTTTGAAACAAAATCATTGCAAGTCCAAGAAAACAAAGTAGAAAATGCCTCATTTGGAAGCACTGGAGTTTTAAAGTGTTTTTGTTCTTATTAGCAAAACAATATATTAATTGAATTGCAATTTTTGGAGTGATTTAAGTAAGCTGACTTTATTTTTAGAATTTATTGTTTCATTAGCTTGGGTTAACAACTTACAATAAGTGCATGCCATTCTTCATAAGATAACTGCACTATAAGAGGAAGTGGAGTATCCAGCTTCAGGCTGAGATTGAGAATTTCAACTTCAAAATATGGCACCGTGGGGAATGGCTGAATTAATTTTGAGTATCCACATTTCTATCTCAAACATATATTGCATGAAACAACTGTAAAAATATGTCTCCATCTAAAACTCAGGTATTATACTAGTGATGAATTGTGAGCTTAAAGGCAAAACTTGCTTAGTTAATGGCACTGGTTCAATTCCCCTGCAACATTTGCAAGCCGATACAGAATATTTTTCCCTAACAGAAAGGAAGCGTCAGGTCCACTGCAATTTCCTGTATGTTGGCACCAAATCGGAGCTGGGCTGGGCTTCCATAATCTACCTTCAAGAAAATCCATTAGTATTTTCTGCCATCTTGCAGAGGGGACACTTCAGGTCACCAGCTCAACTGAATTAGAAGTAGTTGTATGGATATAAAGGGCTTCTGTTGTGATGGGACAGACTTCTGTCCTTCAAATTCACGCAGGCAACAACTCAATGCCCAGCTCAGTGCATGAAAAAAATGCACCTAAAGGAACAAAGGCACCAGTACACTGCTGGTAAAAAAAAAGACAGGCAAACACAAAAATATAGCTCTTAAAGTAATTAACGCTGCCATGTTGTCACAAGACAAATGAGTTATGGTAGACATTTTAAGGCTCAGGAATTAAAAAGCTTTAAGAATCAAATAAGAACCCAAGTAGGGGGTGAAAATGTTCCTGAACCAGACTGCATATGTCAAACCAAGTTTCTAAAATTGGCATTCAGAAAGCTAATTGTTTTAGTTGGAGACAGAACAAATTTGACGTGTATCCTATCACTCCATTAAGCTGGATTTTATTTTAACAACTTTTTAAAAACTCACTCACAACACAGTTTTGTAATACTAAGAATATATTTAGCTGTTGTTTCCCAAGAAGACATTCCAGACTTTTAATATCATCCCAGATTGATAATTATTCATTTGTTGAAGATACACAGCAGTAATCAGTTAATGCACTGCACTACTGGCCATTTACAGAGACCTCCACTTCTCACTGACATCTGCTGAGAACAGGACTGCTTATTGGACTTGCATTGCTATAAAACTGAAATTGAAGCACTTACCCTTGGATAAATGTATCAACATAATGCTAATCTGGGCGCTGAAGACTTTATTTTAAAAAGTAAAAAACTTTTATTCAGCTTTTGTGCTAAAATGTTCAGGCTCCCTGCATTAACTTCCTCATGCTTTGCACTGCTACTGTGAAGGCTGATATTTTATTTTTTAAAACAAACTTGAGGACCCCCTGAAATAGCATGACTTTATGACAATGAGTTTTGAAAGTATTACAAGAATCATAATGAAAGAGGGGTTATATAAACTTTCGGTTGGACTTACGTAAAGCAGAGCTAGAGTTTGAACTAAAAAATTTACAGTGCTCAGTACAACCCATTACACTTTGGTAGTGCCTTTGTCAAGACAATGCTTGAAAAGTCTGTAAAACACACTTTTTCATTACTCTACATAAATTATATGGTTGGAGACAAGCAATTCTGCAAAATTGTCACTGATTGTCCCTCTTAAATATACACTCTGAAAATGTCAGTGTTCGCAGAGTTTTTCAAATTGATTCAAATTGATATATTTTCTTCAACACATTTCCTCTATCCATATGAAAAATGCAGTCAATTCTTCATTTCAAAGACTATCACATTTCTTCTTACTTTGGTCATGTGTTTTCCTTTATTTGGATCCTATATGTTCTTTCTAATGCTTTCCATCTTTGTTGCTGTTCCTTGTTGGGTGCTTGCTCTGGTAGACAGCAGCTATCTGATTTTATTTCAGCTTTCACTAACGCACACTGTATGTCATGGTTTCATTGTTGGCAGTGCCCAAAATTATTTAAGATACAGCTACCTCACTTATAACTGTGCCTTGTTTATGTTAGGTATATGAGAACTGGCATTTCCACAGGGCAGATTTTTCCCTTTTGGTGTTTAAAATGCATTCTGAATCAGTATAGGAAGATACAATCATGACTACAGGCCAGGAGGTCTGGCAAAAGAGAGAGACGAGATTACTGCTTCCCTGTATGTGCTGTGGCCCTCTGCTGCAGTATATGGCCCACTATAAAGGTGTTCTGCCAACTGAGCTAGAATTCTTGTATCTGCTTAAATGGATTACTTTGTTTAAACTAAACTGTTGGGCTTTGCCTACCACAGCATGTAGAGTGTTTTACTGTGACGGCAGCCATCCCTGCCAAAGGGATGTATGTGTAGCAGAAAATTGTATCTTAAAATGTTGCACTCTATCTGCTATGAACCACTAAAAAGACTACAGAAATAGGGCTCAAAACCGTGACCGAGTTCCTCTGGTTACCATTCAGCAGGTGACACTCACTGACTCTTAATGAACTACTCAATGAACTACTTAATGAACTACTTAATGAACTCAGCCTCTGCAGAAGACAAAAGCATTTTACCCCATGTTTGCCTGGCCACCTCCTATCATTGCAGATAACACATTGCTTTGTTGAACCATAACACACCACCGGGCTTCTGAGTGATGTATGAGCAGACTCCTTCGTAGGAACCAGAAAAATGCCTTACAAAACTATTTTTGCCTGCTCACATGCAGGTCTACACCAGGGATTTCCTAAGCACGAGAACGACATCGAGGTTACATGACTATTTCTTCCAACTCTCCTACAGAGAGAGTTGTCCTGGCAGAAAAATGCTGTGTGGGCCCAGTGTGAAAAGAGCATTTGGATGGAAGATTTCAGCTGATGTTTGACAGCCACAGGCATCTATAAACACAGCCTTTATACTGGGAAATGTCAGGCATCTTCACAGTCGCTGGTGCCACCACCTCTGCATTTCATTTAAGCAGAATGAACCCATGCCAATGAACTAAGCTTTGCCATACATCTGTATGAAATGCCTTAGTTTATCACAGCAAAAGACATGTTCACAGTTGGTTGGCTTTACACAGAGTGAGCCTGGAGAGAAACCAGCACGTCCAGTTAGCAAGCCCCTCTTTAAGTTTACTTACAATACAAAAACCTTGCTTTTGAGCAGGACAATAAGATTAAAAAAAAAATCGATTCCCTTTGTTCGTTCATTAATTGCCTGCTCCCCTGTTTCCTCGCCTGGGACAGTACCAGTGCCCGGCCTCACTCCAGCCGGGATTCTCCGGTACGTGTGGGTGCTGCCCTCGGCCGGAGGGAGCTGCGCCGTGCTCGGGGTACGCGGCTCCCGGGGCCCGGCGGAGGTCTGCGGGGGGGCCCCGGCGCTGACAGACCGTGATCCCCCCGAACAAGTGTGCGGCGCTGGCTCGCCCGCTCCTCGCTGCCTCCAGTTACATCCCTGGCAGAAGCCCACGGCTCTCGGCTTCGCTTTCCAGGGTTATTTTTGGCCGGGGCCGCCGCATGCTGATGGCAGCGGGCTGGCGAGCCGCGGGCGCCTCGGCGGGCAGCGAGGCGCCGGCGGGGCCCCCGGCGGGG